>VYXH01009012.1:288805-450575 GCA_013397275.1 Burhinus bistriatus
CCAGGGACAGAGGTGAGACTAACGGGCCTGTAGTTCCCTGGGTCCTCCTTCTTGTCCTTTTTGAAGATTGGAGCGATGTCGGCCTTCTTCCAGTCTTCAGGCACCTCTTCTGTTCCCCATGACCTTCCAAAGATGATGGAGAGCAGTCTAGCAATAACATCTGCCAGCTCTCTCAGCACTCATGGGTGCATCCCATCAGGGCCCATGGACTTATGGATGTCCAGCTTGGCCAAGTGGTCTCTAACCCAGTCCTCCTCAACTGAGGGAAAATCTTCGTCTCTCCAGACCTTCCCTCTTGCCTCCAGGGTCTGAGATTCATGAGGGACAGCTTTAGCAGTGAAGATCGAAGAAAAGAAGGCGTTCAGTAACTCCGCCTTCTCTATGTATCCCTAGTAATGCCAAAAGGGCACAGAGAGCACTCAAAAAGAATAATGTGGGTTGGACGGTTCCTCTGTAGGTCATTTGGCCCAACCCAGCGCTCACAGCAGAGCCTACAGACACGCAAAACGATGTGAACTGGCCTCAAAAGAGCATGTTGAAAGCAAGCCTCACCTCCAGATGACCTGAACTTTAAAAATGGCCATGTCAGAAGCCAGCCTGAATTGCGTGTGTCAGACCCATTTCTAATTGGCCTCGTCTTTTATGTAATTGTGCTTTCAAGAGCTAGATATTATTATTATCTGCTGTCAATGGGCATCAGTCTTCAGAAATCACAGTGGTTGACTTCAAACCTCTGCTTTCAGGGAGAATCTTTTATCATTTATTTTAACAGGGAAACCTCTGCTATTTAGCAGATCGCCACTGTGTGGAACTTTGGCTACTCAATGGTGCATCGGCACTGTTTGGTCCGGCTCTGCGGTCCATGGCTTGCTACTGGGTGAGGAAAACAGGGGAAAAAGGAGCAAGGATGAGGCAGGATCTCGGCTTCTCTATAGCCCAGACTGACTTGGTGGGTGGGTGACCCTTTGGCCAGCTGCAGCACATTTGGGTCCCTCCTGACCCCAGCCATCGCACTGGGGGTGGCATCTCTGAGGGTGTCCCTTGGTCAACAGTCTTTTGTGGAACTGCGCTTGGGGCAAAGGGAGCCAAATGCCCCACGGTCTTCGGGGTGGCATGGCAAGCCTCATCCAAGCCTTTGTTCCTTCCTAATTCTGCTGCTCTGGATTTGTGTGCTGCAACCCTGCAATTGGCACTTGGCCGGACTGCTGATGCCTTGAAGAAATATCTGTATAAATGTGATTATGCGGGAGTGTGCATCTGTGTGTCTGTGTGGGTTCAACCATGCCAAACCCACTTTATTTCCAGTGTAAAAATCGCAGTGGAGAAAAATCTGAGGTTTCTGGAGTCCCATGCAACATTGTATGTCCTTGCGGGTAGGAGAAGAAATAGGAAAGACTGTGTCATCGCAAAGCTGCAGCCCAGATCTTGCCATTTCTATGTCTGACGTTGTGTGTGCTGTTTGACTTGTCATCATCACCCAGTTTGCGCTGCCTTTTGGCAAAGGGAGGAACAAGAGCAGGCAATATTTTACAGAGGACAGTATCTGGCTATGGAAAAGCTGTGCAACATGACTCATTTTGTGTAAAGGACACAAAATTACAACTGCGTGCCACATGAGAGATGGTAGCTGGGCTTGAATCAAAAAACATCCTCATACAGGAAGGGTATTCAAGCATGTGCTTAATTTAAGAACATACTTAATCAGGGCCTTTGGGCATAAAAGGGTAATGATTATTCTTGTGTTGCCGAGAAAATCCAAGTGACATCCGGAAGATGTATTACTCGAGAAAATTTAGTGTTATTTCAGTGTCCTCGTTTAATCTTTCAATTTCTAAAAAAGTAAATCTTTTAATTTCTCATTGCTTGCCAGTGCTGTGAATTCTTTCACAGCTGTTTTACACTTGATTGTTAATGCCAAGTGGAATCAGCAAATACAATCTGGTTCAGATAATAATTATGGAAGATCAATCCTGCATCCGCCTCTTTTCTCCATCCCCATTAAACTTCCCAGTGTATAAGATATGCGTGTTCGACTTTGCAGGGAAAGCTAGCCACAGAAGAGGGAAAAACTCTTGTACACAGTGTTCAATCATTTCAAAACAACAACATCCCTGTCCCCAATTTTTTCAATGTATTTGACCCCTAAATTTTTCTCAATATAACTGTGTATTGCTGCAGAGATTAGATATGGTGTATATGATTTTAAGTATGTAATATGTATTTTTTTTTAAAAATTACAAGTGACTGTCTTTATTAGCAACTGGTTAGCATCCATCAAAGTCCCAAAGTTGTCCTGGTAAAAGCAGATGAGCTGCCATCCGATCGCTATGTTACTCAAATAACTATGTGAAGAGCAGGAGCAGCAAAGAAGGTGGCTGAAAGTGACTACTGACAGCCCAGGTCCTGCTGCCCTTCACCGTGGGGATGGTGCCTCGCTGAGTAGGCACGTTGTACCCAGCCTAGGAGAGGGTTCCTGCCTCAGTGTGATCAGTGCTGATGGCAACTAATGTCTTCAGTTCCTTTGGAAAAACCAAGTGCTCCGAGTGGTGCAGCTACTCCGGACCCAACGGCTGTGAAAAGGTGAACTCTGGTGTACATTGGCCATGTTTCATAGTTTCATATCCAAACCTTTTGGTTGCTGTACAGAAGATGTCTCCTGAACTGGCCTAGACTTTTGCCTTAAGGTCTCTGGACACCAACCATACAACTGGGCTTTTTGAAGGGGCTGCAGGAGGCTGGGACCCAAGTGGATTTCCCACCTATACCCTCCAACCTGCTGCCCATGGAGTGTGGTCTAATTTTTGAGATACTTACTGTGCAGAAAGACATTTAGACACCTGTTTTAAGAGAGATTCTTGGGCCAGGAGATAAGCAAGGGCTGTTATTGGCTGTAAGGTAGGTGCTTGTTCATTTTATTGGCTTTGTGTTAAATCCTGTTCATCTTCCTCAGGCAATTACTCCTCCTGAAACCAATATGACTGTTGGCATGAATAAAGCAGGTGGATTTTGGCCCCTTTTTGAAGACAACAATCATAAATCTAGTTGCCAGCACAAATCCAAGTGCTAAAAACTGCTGGGATTTCCTTGGGGGGAAAAAACAGAGTAAAAATCTGTGGCATAGAACTAAGGAAATGGAGAGGCAGAAAGGGAAAGAAAATTCAACTTCATTTAATACTTATTATTAAAGTAGGTGTTTGGCTGGGCATCAGTAAAACGTGTGTTCTCAGCTTTGCCTCTGCTTCCCTATCTGATCTTGGTGATGTTCCCTGAACACCCCATCCCTCTCAAAGCTGTGGTTAAATATAATTGTATGTGGCTTTGAGATTGAGAGGCAAGCTACACCAGTGAGTGCAAGCTATCATAAGGATATTTTAAAAAGTGGATGATAGTGACAAAACAGCTTGGTAGGAAGCTATGAAAACACAGTACAGTAAACAGCACAACTAGGGAAGAGGGTTTTTTCAGTTTTTTTCACCTCTAGTTTCTTTTCCTTTTTTGAACAATGTATCTTAATCTTGCTCTATGGATGTAGCACAGGAGTTATGTGTGCAGAAAGCGTCTGAAATCACTTTGTTTCTAGTTTTCTTTCATATGTTTGGTAATATAAATAACCAAAGAGGATATTGCTTAACCCATAAAACAAAGTGACATCATAATTTATTAATACAGAAGACACAGTTCATTGCTGTTAAATGCCATAAAGAGCTGGAAATAGAGCAGTTTCTCAGAAGGCATTGCCAATATGTCAAAGGAAAGATTTCCTTGATGCTGTCTCAGCATGCGTAAGATCCTCTCCGAGTGCTTCAACATTTTGGTTATTCCCCCCGAACGGCTCTGCAGCATTCAAAGGCAGCTTTGCTGATGATTTCGCCAACATCTGACATCTTCTTCCTGCCTGCCCTGCTCCTCTCAACATTTTGCTCCTGTCCTTTGCTCAAATTGACTCCTCTATGGGAAGGAAAATAAAAAAATACATAACCAAATGGTGGGGACAGAGCTGGCTGGCCCATTTATGCTGCTCCCATTGATGTTGGTGGGGCAGCAGCACAAGCCCACGTATCCTCACGGTGTCCCTGTGACAGTGGGGACACGGAGCTGCATGCACGGAGGAGGGGTTTCGGTGCTCTGCTGGCCCTGATGCAGCTCGTGGCTCGTAGGAGGGCAATACATCAGGCTGTACACACTCGGGCCCTGGGCCAGCAAAGCATTTAAGCACCTGCTTACCCCTAAGCTTTTGAGTAATTCCTCTGGTGTGAGCTAAGCACAGGCATCGCAGCAGCCTCCCGCTTCCCACGGTTTTCCCTGGTGAGGACTCATGCACTGTGGCCCGGCTGAACCCACGGCTGCTGGCATTGCCTCTGGCACGGGAGTGCTCACCACCCACTTCTTCTTGCTGCCTCCTATTCACAGACCTAATATTCACCATCTAACCCTGCAGACCCCAGTCCTACTGGCACCTCCATGGATGAGCCCCCAGGGAGCCCCACCAGCATCTGAGAGGCTCTGCCAGGGCTCCCAGTGCTAGATTCAGCTGCAGAACAATTTTAGAGTATTCCAGGAAAAAAAAACGCCCCACTTCTGTTGATGTGCTGTCCCCAAGCACCAGTGTGAGCCAACATATGGACAAAGTGCAGTGACCACATGTCCACAATAAGACACCCCTCTCTCTTTTAGGTAACATAAACAGCCTTCCTGCTACAGATAACTTGCAGCCCTGGAAACTTGCTCAGCAGATGTTCAGCTCCATGCACTACCAGAAGCACCAGTCCTCACCACTGGTCTGTCTGGTCCCTGTCTGCCTCATCATAAAACGTGCCTAGCTGTGCTTTTGTAACTTTTGGGAAGAGACAGGATTCCTTTTGGCTCCCCAGGATACTAATTTGCATTTTTATTTGTGTTAATTTCATACTTTTCCATACACGTAGTCAACTCCCTGCCACTGAAAGGCACCTATTTAATCTGATTCAGCCGGTGTATGAAACGTGCCCGTTGCGTGCGTGGTGCTGCGTGGGTTCACCCCCTTATACTCTGCCTGCCAGTAATCCCCAGGGGAGCCACGGCGTGATGAGCTCCCACCTGCCTGCTCGGTGCGCACACAGACACAGGCACTCGATCGCTCCCGGCTCCCTGGCCAGCCAGATTTCCCTCCTGTTCATCAGCTGGCAGTGCAGACTTTCTCCATGCTGTTTTCCCATCCAGCTCCTCCACGGATGCACACACACGTGCGTGCTCACACCTCTGTAGCCGTGGTGGCACGCATGCTCGGCCGCGTGTGCACAGCCAGCCCCCCTTCCCCGTGCAGAGCCGGCGCCTGCACGTTGGCAGTTTGCTACCCCCCTTGAATCCCCCTCTTCTCTGGGCTATATGTGGCATTTCAAAGCTCTGACAATCTGCTCCAAATGTTTTCCATATTTGTTCAGCCTCCTTGATTCAAATACCAGGAACAACTCAGCCAGCACAAAGCGAAGCTTTGGGGGGCAAAAAAACCTCCCACCCCCATCAGCGCGCGCACACACACACACACACACACACACACACACACACACACACACACACACACACACACACGCACGTGAAAACCTAAAGTTCATCAGCATGGGAAAGGAGGAGGAGAAGAAACCCCAGCACAGCACGTCCCTGAATAACCAGAGCCAGACAGGGAAGGCACCTGACCGGGAGAAAAGCACCGACTCGAGCAAGACGCAGGAGTCCGCGATGAAGAAGAAGAAGCAGAAGAAAACCAAGGGGGATCCCAAAACTGGCCAGGAGGAGGAATCCCACACTTGTTGTGGCTGCCGTTTCCCGCTGCTGTTTGCTTTGTTGCAGCTGGCATTAGGCATCTCTGTAACAGTGCTGGGCTTCCTTATGGCAGGCATCAGTTCTTCTCTGCTAGTCAGAGACACTCCATATTGGGCTGGGATAATTGTAAGCATAAAGTCTGTTTCTCCGTAAAGTGCCTTTGCCAACATTAATGCAAGCTGCATGACGCTCCACTTTAGACTAACCAACTGCATGCACAACACCATTTGAGTTATGCTAACTATAAATATTCCTGGGATTAAATGTCTGGGTATACTTTCCCAAGGAAACTGCTCCTGCAGAATAACATGATCTTTCATCTTCTTCCCTGAAATACTCAACAGACCTTAAATAAAATCCAGGGTTGCTGTTCACTAGATGTATGTGTTAGCTTGTGCTTTGCAGTGAACTCCTGCCTGGTGATGCTGAAGAAAAATGTTGATTACTTACGCTGCCTTCCCTCTTTCCCCACCAAACCCTAACAATCAGGTTTTAGAAGTGAGAGCATAACTCTATAACTCGCAACTTTTAGCCGGGCGCATCGGTAATAGTGAGAGGAGAGAAATGGCTGTCTTTTGAGCTTCCCCTCTGTGCTGTGTTGAAGAACTGCTGTGATTTAACCCCTTACCTCCCCACCGCTCCCCGACTTCTCCCCCACTGGAGGGAGAGACCATAGGTGGCCGTGGGGAGGGGGACGATGCTGGCGGATGAGTAACGTGGCAGGGAATGGGAGCCCGTCCCAGGGCCTGCCGGTGGCTCCCGCCAAGTCACGCGCGGTTTCAAGTGACACGCCAGGCTCGCCGCATGGGTTGGTGGGGACGGGGTAAAGGGCAGGGTCCTGCCGGGTGTAAATAAGGAGGCATCGCAGGTAGGGAAGCCCAGGCTGGTCCCCAGCGCCGGCCATCCCTGCGGAGATGTGGGGAAGAGATGTGGGGTCTCGGTGCCGTGGGTGGTGTGGGCCCGCTTGGCCGTGTGCTCGGGGACGTGCAGTTTGCCTGTGGAGAGACAAGGTCGGTGATTATGAGCCTGGGATGTGCCATGGATGCAATTTAGTATGCAGGGTTTTTTTTTCCCTAGGCAGTAGGCTTCCAGAAACTATATACTGATGTGTTAGCACTGTTTTGGGTGTTGTTATACTGTGAGAACTCACAGCAAATAAATTCGTGTTTAGGTACTTAAGGATTTCTCGGTACGCTAAACAGCTATGGGAGCATCTCCTATAAATGTAATTCCTTGCCAGCTGAAGGATTGTCTGAACACCTGAACTGTTTGTGGTTTGCTGTATTAATGCTGTTGGGTGACCATCCAAAGAGTGGAAAGGGCAGGACCTGAGCTCCAAAAGGAAGAGCTCCTCTTACTCACCTAGCCCTTCTTGTTTCTGTTCTGACCAAAAAGGTATCTAAGAGTTTAGCAATGTTTCACAGGGAAAGAGCCTGCCCTTGCTCAGGAGCAGAAGTTCCTCCTGGGGTTTTTGCTGTTACAAGCCAGGGGGGAGTACGGATGATAATATAGCAGCATGTGACATTTTCACTCCTACTGTTTATTTGGAGATCCTGGAGGTCAGATTATTTCTTCTCCAGATAGCACTTGTGGTATCCTAGGTTTGAAATAGCTTTTTCACTACAAAAAGTTGACACATAAAGACTGGGGAAAGATTGAGCTGGATTGAACTAGTGTACAGCCAGGGATGTGAGAAAAGCCATGGAAGCAGCCCCTGGCCCATGTGATTGTCACCAGCATCCAAACAGCATCCGAGACATCCGCATGTGCCTGATCGCCCTTGGAGGGGCCTGAAACCCCACCAAAGTCATTACTTTCTTAAGACTGAGCTCTAAACCCTCTCATTTCTAGCAGCAGCCACCAGCAGTAGTGACATTTGGATACCTAGATGAAGCAAAGCTCAGTCGCTTTCAGAGTTCCCCCATGAAAAACAGGCAAAACTTGCCATGTGCGTTCCTGAGCTAGTCCTCAACTCAAAGCAAAACTCAGCTCTCAGCCATGGTGGTCATGTTTTGCACCCACCAGCCAGCCAGCATAACCCCCGCAGGAACACATCTCCTGGGATTGTGCTGGCTATGAGGGTCAGGGCTTCATTTTACTTCATCTTACAGGGTGCTGCGGCTATCAGGGAGACCAGTGCACCCTGTGGGCTGCAGGTAGGGTCCCACGGGCAGGGGTTACTGCACCTACGGTTTGAGTCAGACAGTGACTCTCACCTTGGGTATTCTGGTGCAATGTTGAGCCACCGGCACATTCAAGTGTGGGTTGATTCTTCCCTGGCTCAAAATGGCTTTTGGTGTCCCCCTGCTTGCCCTCAGGGTGATGGTGGGAGGACGCAGCCAGGGAGGCTCCTGGGGAGTCACACTGCTCTTGTGCACCCTCAGCCCAAAGCAGAAGGGAAAGAGGGGTCTGATGTGAGCAGACAGGGTGGTAAAAGGGAAACCAATGGTAGAAAGGAGAGATTGAGGTGCTGGTGCAGCCCCAGAGCCTCCCAGCAAGAGAGTGCATATGGAGCACTGGCTGTGGTTGATGCACCATGGGAGTAATGCAAAGCATGTATCTGAGGGGCAAAATGCAGGAGGTACAACATGATGCTGCATTTACTTTATTCCTGTGCTGTAATGTCTCTGTGGAGGTACTTGGTGCTCACTGGGATACTGGACGGAGATGGCCAGGAGCTGCTGAGCTGGAGTTTCTGGGTGTGGGGGTCACAGGGTACTGCTGGTGAGCTGTGGTGGGCAGTGTGTTGAGGACCAGCCTGCAGAGAGCTGGAGGGAAACTGGTCCATGAAGGAGGACCCTTGGCTAGGACATCCTACATGTGGCTGGATGTCCTACGGGCTGACTCCTGGGCTGCTGTGGGAGGCTGCATGGAGGGCATATATGTAGGGGATGGATGACCCTCGTGCTGCTCGAGAACAAATCTCGTGGCAGAAAGAGACTTCCCGAAACTCATTTATTCGCACAGAAATGAGCAACAGAACAGAAAGATGTGGTGTAAAATACCAGAGCATATTTGTTTTAGTAGCATCCCACTCAAGTGCTCTTTTTAAAGGACTTGATTAGTATTCAGAATCAAGAACTTAAAAAATCTATTATCGAGACCTTTTTAGCAACATTAGAGATAATGGGCGAAGCTCATTCCTAGTGTTACTCTTTTGGAATTACACCAAGGCTGGATTTGACCCCATGGCTGTTAATGCAGGATGACAGAAAAATGAAGGAAAATTGCTAATGTGTTAAATAGACCCTGATTGATTGAAAGAATTTTTTTCTTCTTTATTAGTGGCAAAATGGTGACACTGTTCCTTGCTGAAAATCAAGTGCTTTGCTGCATTACCTTGAATGAAAAGGAACTTATTTAGAGAAGCAGCTAGAGTAAAATGCTACCGAGGAAAACCATGCAGGGCAGTCTGAATTAAACCAGTTCAAAACCTGACCACCTAGGTTTGTGAGGGTAGCGCACGCCAGGGATTGGGTTCACCATCCCGTGGAATAAGTGTGGCCAGCGATCTGCTGACAGGGAGCAGAGGACATCCCCGACACTGAAGGGGTCCTCCTCGAGGGTTGTCTGGCACAGACCCTTCCCTCCTGCAGCTCCTGCAGAAGGAAATGATACAGCTTGCGTTGCGTCAAAAGCATTTCACCATGAAACCCAGTTAAAACCTACTAGTTCGAAATGCATTTCGTCTGAAATCCGTGGGGCATTAGTCAGAAACCAAAGGAAAGGTTTATGGACAGAAACCACGGAGCCTACGTGATTTACCACTTCTGCTTCAGCTTCAACAACCTATTCCCTGTAAAATGGCTCTGCCGCATTGCTCGGGACAGGCAAATAAATGCAATTAAAAACAGTGAGGGTGGCATTTGTTTGGCCTACCTGTAGCCGTTTACAGCGAAGGTGTCCAGGTCTGAAGCAGTTGTCCAGCTCCTCCATGAAACTTGTTCTGGGCACCCGAAACTGCAGGCTGGACCACCCCAGCAGCCTCTTCCTTCTTGCTGTTTTGAAGGAGCTTGGACAAACTCTTCAGAAATCCACCCAGGAGCACAGGGCTTTTTTTTTTTTTCTGTGTCTTGCCACTGACTTGCTGCATAGCTTTGGGCAAGTTACTTAACCTTGCTAAGACTTTTTTATTTTCCCTGTAAAGTGGGGTTAATAATGGCTATCCGTCACCCCTTGCTTTGAGATCCTTGGATGAAAAGTGTTGCAGAAGCAGTAGATATTAATGGTATCCTTTTCATTCTTTTTCATTAGCTTGTGGCCTTTTGACACCCAGAAGAAGAAACGATGTATTTCTCCTTGAAAAATCTGCTCTTAGATTATTTCCACTGTGATCAAAAGTAGAGAGTATCAGAGTTTTCACAGGCAAGCTCCCTTTCAGCCCCGTTTTGTGGACTCAGGCAGTTAAGAAAGTTACAGAAATGCTCATCAGAAATGGTTATGCAGGGTGTTTATTATTTCTGTCAGGAAGTTATTTTAAGTCCATATATATGTATGGATGTACATAAAATTGGGATTTTAAAAAACATTAAAAAAAATATCTTTTTCTCAAGCAACTCAAGGCAGCAACCGTGGCTCCAGTTGTCACTTGTTTTATTGCAAAAAGTGTCTCAAAAGATCTGCCACAGGCCAAGCTCCCAGCCCTGGAGCTCTGACGCTTCTCCCTGCTCAGGCCCTTCAAGGCAACATCTCCTCAGGTGTTTCTGCAGGCCAGAGGGTCCCTGAGCATTACCCAAGGGGTAGTCATGGCTGGTGGCTTTTTGGCATCAGCGTCCAAGCATTGGCTTCTCTGCCCTGGTGGAGTAAGGCTGATGTGGGGCTTTGTGGTGCAAAAGGCTGGCAGACTTTTAACTGAAAAAGCAATTAATTATTCTTCATTTACCTGGAGTCAGAAATGTTTATGTCTCTTTAAGTTTTTTATACTTTTTTTAAAGAACCTTTAAAAAATTTTAAGCCAAAACCTTCACCAAAGCAAACAATTTCTTTGTTTTGAGCATCTCACAGACGAGGATAGGTGAGACAAATGAAGATCCCATGATGGCTGGAAAACGCAGCTGTGAGGGGCAGTTTGCAGGAGACGAGGGGCGAGAGAGAGTGCATTGCGTGGCAGCATCAGGGAACAGTGCAAGACAACCTGGGCTGGCAGAGGAGTTTGGTTGGCTTTCATGCATCGAAGATCTTTTGACGCTTAGTACAACATGGGCAGCAAACAGCCAGGACTATCACCCGATGCTGTGTATCCCTATCACATGCTGATAATTGTGATGTTTGTTTAATTGATGTACTTTTGCATGAGAGTCTGACTCAGACGTTGGGTCCCACCACTGACTCAGCACGTGCTCGTGGGCTGGTAAACCTGAGTGCCAAAATCAATAGCGTTGCCTGTAACAGGCAGTGCAGACCCAGCCTCTGCCTCTTTAGCTTGTCAGGGTTCGTGTCGTTTCGGGGCTGGAATGGGCAGGAAGGTGGTGTGACAAGCTCCCCGCACCCAGCACCCTCTTTGGCTTGTACAGCTCTCAGCAAAGTTGCTCCGGCATCCCCAGTTCCCAGGGAAGCAGCAAAGCTCCTAAAATTAAGCTGAACTTTTGAAATGGTAGAAGATGGCAACAGGGAGAGGCCAGGGGTTGGGATTTTAAACCTGAAAATGGGTACAATGAGGGTGATGTGTGTAACTGTTAAGGAGAAGCTTTGAGAATGTTGTGAGATGGATGTGGAAAGGATGAAGCATTGTATACAGGTGTCTGGGGAAAAAAAAAGGGTGATACCACCCTGTAGAGCGATCTAAATTACAAATTGGGGTTTAACATGTCCTGATGATTAGCTGGGGCTGGTTAGACCTGTGATCCTCTGGACCAGAAGGGATTTGCTGTACCTATAGCTGTTCCTATAATTTAGATTGTTTCCCTGGCTCAGCATAACAAAGCAATTCAAGGGCCACATTGTCTCTGACAATTTCCCCACAGATGAGGCTCTGTAGATGTTTCCACCTAAGAGCCTTTCTGCAGATGGTCTCTCATATGATTAAACAAGGCAAACCTGTGTGGGTAAACCCCTGTCAGCCTCCTTGCCTTTCTCTTTCCGGATTTTTCCACCTACTGGATGTAACATTCTTCCACAAGGCTGGACACTCCAGCTGCACGGTGGTGGCCCTGCCAAACATCAGACAACCGCTTTATGCGTGAAGCAACCTTTTTATCTTCCTACAGAGGGTCAATAATTGGGAAGCATCCCCAGCTAGAGAAAGAGGCAACTGATCCCCTTCCATATTGATATGGGGGATGACTGAGCATTTAAAAACCCCTGAAAAATGTTCTCTTTTAAAGCCTGAAAGGAGAGAGACACTTTCTTGTTAGCCCTGGCCCCTCACTGTTTTTTTCTGTTGTTGCTTTTGACACCTTTTCCTGCAGCAATTGTGGAGGTGGCTTTCAGTCAGGCTTTACCTCCTATACAGCCTTGCTGGGTTTTTAACTTTTACTTGTTATTAGGGAAACCGATTTCAATTTTTAATAAAAGGTGACGCTTAAAAACTGGTGCCATCAAAGCAGCTAATGGAAATTATAGTCATGCAGGCATCCATTTTTTATACAAGCTAGCTTCAATTAGCCATGGGCAAACATCAAAAGGTTTGAGGGAGGACTGCCTTCAAGAAGAGCCTCCAAGTTTAGGTATTTAATTGAACCTTCTCCAAAGTATGTGAAACTCTGGATGGTATGCAACAAGGTACGCTTCATGAAATATGCTCTGGTGAGGTTTCCAGTGCTTGTTTATAGCCATATATGTATGTAGCACCAGAGCTGTATTCTTCAGAGCCCTCTGCCATTAAATGTGATCATTTTCTAAGAGTAACTCTGCATTGATGCCTGATGAATTGAAATCCATACTTTTATTTTGACCAGGTATAGAGTGAAAATTTTTGATGGGAAAAAATGTTGAAATGTCACCTTTCAGAATGGTTTGAGAAGGTAGCTGCACACTAGAGGTCTGTGTGATACCTGGTCAAGTGCTGATCTAATCCTGGACACCTCCATGGTTTAGCCCTCTGGTCCAGCTACAGCCTCAAGGGGAAGGAGGGAGGAAATCAGAGTTCCTGGCTGGATTATATTTGTGCCAAAAGCCAAGAGAAGATTTGGAGAGAGAGATTGTTCAAACAGGTTTCTTCAGCCTAGGTAACCTTATGACTATAGAGATGATGGCTTTCTGTAGCTTCGTAGTCATGGACGTATCTCAAACCATGAGCCATGTTCACGTAGTGCTCTTAGCCATGCTACACTTCTCACATTGCAAATCACGGCTGGCTCTGGGACCTTTTAATGTTTTTTTTTTGTTCCCTCAGGCATTTGATCACCTGGCACCGTATTTCTGACTTAGCAGCAGTAATGGATTGCTGCTGCAGCTCCTGGCTTTGTAAGTGATGGTAGCCTTGGCAGTGCTTTGCCGAGGGGATTAAATCTCACCATAGCACAAGTGACCATTTTCACTGCTGAGCAACTGACCTAAACAGCAAAGATCATTACACAAAAATATGGTTTCATTTGATTATGAATGTTCTTGCAGGGTTTTGATTACTTTACAGAATTTAAAAGAAAGTTGTGTATCTGTCACAGTGTGTTATTGCATGGTTTGAAGGGACCTATATTAAAGACATCGTTATTTTATTCTGTAGGTGGGACAGGGACGGTCAATTATGATGGGGTTTTATGGCTGCTAAGAGAATGATTGCCTAGATGATGATGGCCTTTGCCTGCAACCACAATATACATGTTTATCATCATTACATATAGCTATTATTTCTGGAAGTAATTTATATGCAACTAGACTGTCCTTAAATCTAATGAGAAATCCGTAAGAGCAAAAACCATTAAGGTTCAATACCTCCATGTGGCAGACTGGCTTCTTTTATGCATGGTAGTGAGACCTGAGGCTGATGAAAGCCAGCAGTGAAAGCTGCCTGGAGCACCCGCTTTCGTTGCCATTTCCTCAGACCTTATAAAGCGAATGAACATCAGTGTCGCTGTCTGCAACAGCCTGTACAGGTGTCTGGCATCAGAGATGATCCTGGTTCATAATGGCAAAGCCAATGGGAACATTTTCTTTCTTGCATCAGAGAATGTGTCCAGTGGGATTGTTAAATTGTGGATAACGTGGCTTCTCCAAGTGTGCGGAGGGGAGCTAAGCCTTGCCATATCTGATGAGGCGGGTGAGTTGTCAAGCCAAGTATCGCCTCTGAGGGTAAGCCAGAGACTTCAGAGATAGCTACAAGAGATAATTTTTTTACCCTTGTCCCTACAAACAGAAAGATCCAGTCTTGAAGTGAGCAACTATGAAGTAACTTGTCCATAATGGAAATTTCTTCCTAATTCTGTTGATAGCAGTTTTTCTCCTGAAGTCTGAGAGTTTATGTTCTTATTAAAAAGGAAGAGTCCACCTGTGGGTCTCAGCAATGCTGTGTGGCATTGCGCTGCCTATATTTGAGAGGTATTGTCCTCTAACATGTTTGTTTTCTGCCCCTAAAGGTTGTTGCAGGAGGTTCTTGCTAGCAAGCCCCCATATAAAAAGCAGATGAGCTATACTATGGCTTTGTGAGTGTTTGCAGCATTTGTCTTGTGGTGTGGTGTAGATCCAAGGTGCTCCTTTGAACCAGGTTTTTGCCACGTTCCTTTATGTCTTGGTGGATGTTGCCAACTCTTCTGCTTTACCAGCCTCATGTGCCAGGGTTTCCAAGATGCTCTGTGTAGCAAGCGCTTTGCTGGAGAAAACCACTTATTCTATAGCAACACCTGGGCTAAAATTCTAGCAATAACAAAAGAAAAACCGGTTTCACAAATACACAAGGGAGAGATGCAGTCAGATTAGAGCAACCTGTGGTTTGGAAATCTGTTGAAATAAAGCAAACCACATGAATATGTCAGTGTGCAAAGATAATGAGTGCAAACCACAGTGGAAATTTGTGCCCTATGTGTTCATATTTCCTCCAGTTCTGCACATTACATAACCATCTCCATCACTACCACGGGGTGTCCTTGTGCCGCTCGTACACCTTGTGCTTAGTCCTTGCGGGACCAGACGTGAGTGAGCCACAGGGAGGTAAGGACAGGGAAAGCAGCTCCCTTGCCCCCAGCCTTGTGGTCCTCACTGGGTGGCAGTGTCTGTGGGCTTTGTCCAAACAACCTTCTGCATTGCCACCTGTGTTTGTTCCTGTCAGAGATGACGAGCCTGTTTTTCTCACCTGTGACACTTTTCAGACGTGTATTAAGTTTAGTGGGAGGGACAGGGTTGGCTAACGCTGGCACTGCGCTGGGCAGGGTGTCAGCCCTCTGTGCTTTGGTGGCAGCTGGAGCTCTTCAAGACGGCAGATCAGCTGAAGTAAAGCTGGTGGTGAGGGATTTTGGGTACACAAAGCTTGAGATCGATCTTCTTCTTTACTATTTGAGTTCTAGTTTTAAGATGATGGAGATCCTTGCAAGTGCCGAACGTGTGTTGTGGTATGGTTGCGGTCTCACTGTTGAACCATCTATTTTGCAGCAGTGTGCGAGGCTCCAAGCTGTGAGAAACAGCCAGTTATGCTAGCCTGTGTACAGGGAGAGCTGATTTGCCAAACTCCCGAAGAGCCAAGGGCTGGACGCTAGATGTCCATGGGTGCAGGGATCCTCCCAGGCAAATCAACTGGGACCCACTCCTAAATGTGGTTGGGATCAGTTCCTGTTCCTGCTGAAATCTATACAATCGTAATTCAGTTCTCACAACAACAGGCTCTAGCCCTCTTTGGGGCTGGGGCAAACTGGAAAACGTCTACTCCTGTTTTGATTATGGCTTGAAAAAAAATTAATTTTTGAGTCACTTTTCAGCCCTGAGGTGTTCCTGCCCAAGGGAACGTCTACTGCTTCCCACTAAAAAGAAATAGTACTGAAACTTTTCTAGAGCATAAACTTTGAAGTTTTTCAGCCAGCTGTAGTAACTAGCTGTTTTTCCCTGGATTGTGAACTGGGGGATTTCACAGGGTATGCCTTAACCAAAATTAAATCTGTACCCTTCCTAAATCTATCTATATCACGTTCAGGTCTTCCTCTAGGCAGTACTTTTCTAAATTTAAATTCTTTCCTTGGATAACCTTTCACATCACTTCCTATTCAGCAAAGGGTGTGTTAGTCCGTCTGGAAAATTTTGAATTATAGGATCTTGAAATAAACTTGAGTTGAAATTTACTCAGCATAGAAATGCATATTTCTAAATTTTCAGATAACAGTTACAAGAGCTGATCTAATTAACTGCTGTTCTGCAGCTCTTATAGAATCTATTTTATTTGTATAACAAATGCATATCGATTGGTGGCAAGCAAGTGCTAAAGCAAGTTCAATTGCATTTTATGTTGTGTGTTTAGTCAATAAGGCATAGGAAATGTATGCTTCACGCTGGGATATTGCAGTGGCTATTGAAGTACTAGGGTGCAGGATTACCTAATGCTGCTTAGCAATCAGCATCAACAGCATCCATAACGTGCCTGCTGTAATGCAGCTGCCTTAGTCACTTAGTGGGTCCTAACGAATATTTGCCAGAGAATTTTTATAGTTACTCTATTACACTTCACAGGTATAATTCAAACCTGATCTATTAATAATGTATAAAATAGAAGCATAAAGCTGTTTTCTGTATGTGTTTCACACTTCAGTTTGCTCCAATGAGTGAATTTACCTTTAAAGAACTGAAATGTAAAACATACATGGGTCATAATTGTCAGCAACCTTGTTTTTTACCATCATGTACAAAAATACACATCTCTGGTTAAAAAAAAAAAAAAAGAGTTGGTATATTGTTATAAAAGAAATACTTAAGCCTTCTGAAATATCCTGGCCAAGACTTGCTGGAATTGCAACCCAGTGTAATCTTTTATAAATACCTCTCTACAAATGTGCCTCTTCAAGTATCCCTGAGTATATTATTTAAATCCCAGAGGAACTTTAGAAAGCGCGTGCAGGAATGGAAATCCTTTTAAACGATAGTCTTTTGTATGGGAAGCTTTCTGGAGAGGGAGGTCTGATCCTGCCGTGTTGAAAGCTGACAGGGTTTTTGCAGAAGTTGTACGAGGCACTTGATGGTAGAGAGAAAATTCCACCATTGGTATCTGGCTCTGCCCTCAGAAATGAATGCAGCTCTGTCGGCTTTCTGTGGGAAAATGGGAATGGGAAGGGGAGAGTGGGCACAGTCCCATGATGTCTCACAAGAGTGACCTGGAGGCAAATCTGGCCCTTGGTTCATGCAAGTGTAAATGCCCACTAGTGTAGCTGAAGCAAAGCAAATTTGATTTATTGCTCATAACAAGATCCTGCAGGACCAGATCCTGAAAATACTTAGGTCTAGCTTTGACGTGAGCAGCCCCTTTGATTTCACACAAATTTGGGGATGTAACATTAAGCGAGTGTATTTAAGCATTTTTTTTTTTTAGTTCTTGCTGCAAGTTCTTTCCTTCAGCCACGACTGTCACTGGTGGAGTTTATCATTTGGATATTACTAGAGATATGATCTCCTTAAGATTTAAGTTTTATGGGCATGTTAATTGAATTAAAAGATTAATATACAGTGCAGGGGACCAAGGACATAGGCGATTAATCCTGAGAAATAAAACATGGTTGAGTCACATAGAAGCACTATAGGGAAAAAAAAAAAAAACAGCACTGAAGGACCTTTGACGAGAAAGGTTGTTTTTTCCCCCGACAACCCTGTCAGCTATGGCTGTCAACAATAAAAAGAAGAAAACAAATAAATTGGAGGCCATGTGTAAGTCATAGGACCAGAATATAAATACACATGACATGGAAAGGAGTAAATAATACTGACGCTTTCTTTAGAAATGTTCTCAGGCAATACTTCCTATTCATGTCCTACTGAAATGACATGAAATAAAACTTTATGGGAAAAAGTGGTGTTAATCACACAGGTTCTTGAGGGACATGACTGTCCATGTGTTGAGAGGCACTCTTCCTTTACAGGGCTCCTGTCTGGTACCTTACACCAACAATACAGATATAAAGGAAAGTTTGGTATTTTATTTATCAGATCTTAAAAGAAATGTGTTTAACCATTGCTGCCTAAAAGGACAGTAATGCTTTTTTCACTGCAGGTCAAGCAGTTCCCCAGGGAGCTGGAAATCTGGATGTGAACAGCACTGCCACTGAGCAGAGCGAGCAGGGGAGGATGGGGCAAAAAAGGAGCCCTGCACTCCTGCAGGCATCTCCATGGCGTAGTCCTACCTCTGAGCAAAGGCAACTCGCACCCGAGTCTGGCCCAAGAAGGCAAATCCCACTGCTCTGGGAAAGCAGAAACCCTCAAATTAATAAGAAGTCTTCAAAACCCCCAAAGTAAAATGAAGTGGGAAAAAATTACAGATTCTCGCCGTAGTCACTGGGAATTTTGTAGCTATCATTTATAATCAGGATGCGCCTAGCAAGGAGGCCAAGGAGTGTTCCTGGCCCCATGTGAAGACAAGCCTTAGCATCTCTGAAAGCACGCTGGCTGGTCTCAGCTAAGGTGCACGCTAAGGCTCGTCACACCTGGGCCTTTTTTAAAGGCATGATATGAAGTGGCATTTAAAAAACACATGCATGCCGTTGACTCGCCTGTTTTTCCAAGGCAACTCAAACACACACGGGTTCCTCCAAGTGTAGCTCCAGCTGCCAACAACACCCTCTCCCTCTGTGGGTGCAGTCAGGACTCCTCTCATTCCCTGACCCAGACCCAGCAGCCCCACAGCAGCACAGGGAGCCCCCAGCGGGTGCCTGGGGACACGGCTCCTCTTGTCCAGGCAGGGGCAAAGCTGCCAAAAAGCAGCAGTCCTATTGCAGAGCTGTGGTTCCTGTGTCCTCCTGTGAGGTCTGCTCACGGTTCCTCCAAAAACATGGGAGAGGAAGGCACTTGACTGGGGTGCTTAGCACCATGGGGGGACCCAGAAAACACCACTTAAAAAAAGAAATCATATTTATTGGGCTAGCTCCTCAGAGCAGGGTCTTCCCTCCTTACATCGCTGGAAAATGCCTACCAGTGAATATGTGCTCCTGCAAATAAATCTCAGTCTTCAGAATTAATAATATAGACAGCTAAATGAATAATAAAGTGCATAAATACTTTTCCATTACTGTTAACCTTCAGCAATTACTGCCACAGGGCTAAAATGCAGTCTCAGATTGCAGAGGAGATGTCTTCTTTGGTAAGGTGTTCGCTCTAGGAGAGGTTGAAAGCCTCTGCTATAAACTGTGCTACTTCTTACCCTGCGGCAGCTATGGTTACAACCTGCACTGGTGACACAAAACCCCTGTCAGCACCCAGTGGTACATAGAATGGTGCTCTTTGGGCTTGCAAGCCCAACTTCATAAGCCCTCTGCTCCTTTTTCATAGTTAAGTTACGTGGACAAAAACTTGAAACATGCTACAGGCTGTTGCTGGGCTGCGTCTTTGTAGGTCTGATTCAAAAAGTCCCTCTGAGTTTAGTTTTTTTATGCCTCGGTGTCTGTAAAGTGAAGGTTAAAGCTCTTCCCTCCTCACAAGTGCATCCACACATACGAGGCTTTTACACGCATGGCTGTAGCCCCTACTCAAACGACTTCACTTACACACTGCTCCTTGAGTTACGGTCCTGCTAACACAGAAAGGTGTTTTGGATTGAAAAAAATATCTTTTTTTTTTTTTTTAACTTTGACACATTTTACATCTCTTCCCTTGCAGGTCTGTGTGGTGTCCTTAGTGGGATTTGTTATGCTTTGTATTTCATACCAACCTGATGAGAAGACGTGTGTGCAGTTCACGGTAAAGGTACCTTGACTTTTTTAAATTTCTTTTTCTTCTCATGTCGTTAAATATAATCAGAAAAGTTGATACTGGGGATATTTTTAAGACCACATGAAAAGAAGTGAAAATGCACCTGAAATGCAAGAATGGTTTTCTGGTATTTTCCAGGCAGCTAAGGAAGAAACTGTAGCCTATAAAGGGGAAACTCTAATAACAAACATTTCAGATCAGAACAAGATACCATTTTATTTGCCATGTTTTAAGAATATCAAAGAGATTCAGATCAACAAAGCTGAAATAATTTGTGAACTATTCAGTGAAAGACTGAGGGTTACTGATTAAGTAAGAGATATTCATAGAGAGCTGGGTAAGAAGTAAGGTGGCATAAAATGTGTCCACTTAAAGCAAGTTTTAATTTTTAATGTGGTCTGAGAAGCATCTCAGCATCTTCCCAGCAGTTTCACTCCTCACCATGAAATAAGAAACTGCATGGGCACGGGCAAATTAAAAAGGGTGGCTGGAAATCTCTACCTGCCCACCTTCACGGTCAGGGAGAGGCAAGCTGTACCTGAGCACCGGCAGCCGTGTCTTGTGGCAGGGTTGGGCATTAGCGAACATGGGAAAGCATTAGCAAACCATGGGGACAAGCATTCTTCCACGAAGCAAATTCCCATGCAAGCATTGCACGAGAGGTGCAGAAACCACGCACTATGCCCTGCGTCGGTCCCCAAAACTGTGCTTCGTTGACACTGGTAAGTGACTAGAAAAGAAAGGCTGAGAACGCTTTGTTCCAGATGGGGCATTTTTAACACCATTTTTCTGGGCTGTTTTTCCTTATTATTGTAATTTTCAGGGCTCTTAATATTTTGCAGATACATAATAACCAAGAAAAATACCGACGCAAGCAACACAAAATAACAGTGATTATTAACTGAGAAAGGCAGAAGGAAATCAAATGCAAGGAGCGGCTTTTTGAAACCTGGCATTCATCCTCCCTTAGAAATTAGACCCCGGTGTGTCTTTTGTGCTTCTCTCAAGCTTCTCCCGTACTTAGATAAAGAAAGGGAGAAGAAGAACAATTGTTTCTGCCCTTGATTGCCTTTGCATTCTCGCCCTGTCACCTTTACACCCGCAAGTAAGGGTTACGGCTGCCCGGGGACCTGCTGGGCTGGGTGGGAGCTGCCACACCAGGCTTTTTATTGCTTGCCCTGCAGCATTAAATTGAACTTGGCATCCAAGCAGGAAGGGAGTCATCCCTCGTGGCGGGAACGGCATGTCGGGCTGGGCAGCTCCGATGTCTCTGCCACCCTTAGCAACACTACCCGCCCTGACAGTGAGGAACAGGAGCCATTACTCCTGCAAGAAAATAATGGTATTTAAAGTGCTCCCCAGGCAATGTAAAAAGGGTTATTCCCCATCATCTGACAGAATTAGAGCTAAAGTCTCCCTTGAAAGACTTTTGGTTCATGGTAGCCCATGGACTACCCATGGACTATCGCTTACCCAAAGCACCCTCTTCCCCAAAATCCACCTTCCCAGCATTTCCTATTGCAGCACGCCACAAAACTTTATCATTCCCAGGCTGTTTACCTCTCCTGTCCCACATCCCCACTAGGACCTCACAGTTATCCCACAGTGCCTCCCCTCCAGATGAACAGCTTCTGGCTGCAGGGCACACACCTATTTTAAACAAAGTAGGAGCTAAGAGTCTCCTCCAGGGCTTTGGTCACATGGGACTCATCTAAATCTCCAGTATCACTTCTCAGATCTTCAAATGTCAGTTAAAGTCTGTCTCTGAACAAAAAAATGAACATTAGCTATTCGGAGACAAGGCTGAGGATGCAAAATTACAGTCACGAGACAAAGCCGAGCAACTTGGGTCATTCTCTTCTCCTTGAGGCCCTGATGCTTTATCCAGCACTGTGGTTGGGTTCAGCCCTATCTGCCCTGACTGTCCTCCCCGAGGACCTGCTTCCCAGCCCAGGCCCTGCCCTCACGCTGGTGGCTGGTGCCCACTGAGGCTGCTGAGCATCATCCTACAAGAAAATCTTGGCCCGGCTTCCCTGCAGTGCAGTAAGCACCCCGGGATTCCTTGCATAGCCCAAGGGTCGCTTTGGGAGGAGGATCACACACACACAGAGGCCTGGGGGATTTTAGTCAACTCTGGAGGTGACCCTGTCACCACTGCCCTCTTGGTGGGAAATGGGAGGAGACCTGTGCAGTTCTCTCTGTCTTCCTCCCTCTCGACAGCTGCTTCTTTCATTTCACACTTGCATGAGCCCAGGATCCTGTTAAAAAAGGAGGTGTTAGAACCACTTTCAGCAGAAGTCCCTTCCGGAGACTACCGCAGGTATCTGCAGCACCCTGCGTGTCCATGAGAAAGGGAGACCACCACCTCTGGGAGGGTGGCTTTGCCCTTCAGGGGGACGATGGCAAGTCCCAGGCTGAATTTCTGCCCCTCCCCATCTCTGTGTCCACAGGAACCATGCTCTGTAGTACAGCAAAGCAGCATGTTACATGTCTATTGAAAACGGGAGATCCTCTCCCTTGTCAAAAAAAGAAGGGAAAAGACCACATAGGAAAATCTTGAGTTCTCCTGTGGACTTCCTGGGCTATCTGCTAATATTTGACAGATCACTGTGGTGCTGATCACGGCACCTCCCACAGTAGCGTGACACCCTCTCTCTTTCCCACCCAGCCCCAGCAGCCCACGCCGTGACACACACCGCGGTTCCTGTTCCCTGCACAGGCTCGCAACTGAGCCACCACCACCTTCAAAAGGGGTCCACTGGAACCACATCTGCAAACCCTTCTGGTTTCACCTCTGGTAACTACAGGAAAGCTTTCCCATGAGGAACTCGATCCATCTTAAGTTATTTATTTTCTTTTTGGCATGGAGCAAAACTATTGCCAGTAAATATTGCTAAAATGTTTTCCTTGTATGAGGAACCCGAAGGAGGATGAGCTGCCGTGCTCTGACCTCATCATATGCTGTCTCTCCCAGCTTCCCGTTTCTCCTTCTATTTAAACAGCAATCGCAGTGCCTATCTCTCTGAGGCTGTTAAAAGTTGCAAGTTCTGGTTCCTGGGCAGAGCTCACTACACGGTTGTATTTGCAATGTTGAAGTTGCCTCCAGGTCTGGCAATGTGATTTGTCTGCTGATGGGATCTCAGCACTCGCTGTCTTGTCCTCCCTCACAGTCGGTATTTGCATTTACCTCACCTTTGATATTTGGAAACGCGTTCACTTTCAGTGTCTCACAAAGATATTCCTCTGCAAACATCTTGTGAGGATAAGAAGCCATTTGGAAATTGCCCTATGTCCCCACGCATTTCTGTTTGCCTCTGAGGATTGCTGTAATAGCTGCCTGTGTATTTGGTACGTTTCAAAGGTACGTTTCCTTCCCTTTAGGTACACAAGAGGCAAATTCTTGCTTACAGTACCTGGAGTGTAGCTTAGGCTGTGGATTTCATGCTATTTTGTCCTGACTTTGGATAGAAATTGGCAGCTAAATAAAATACCTGCCAGGGAGAATCGGGCACATCGCATAGTCTTAGCTTAATTTCTCATTTATTAGGGAGACCTGATTCTGTCTCCTGCTGGTCTGAATCCAGGGACTTCCAGCCAGTCCACTAGGACTTCTACATTGCAGAACAACTTTCATCCCTCAGAGAAGAGGAACGGTCATCAATGTTTGTCCATTTTCCCCATCAAACACATCTGCACCATCTTTTAACGTGATGACATTGGCTTATGAATTACCCCATCTTTGTTCGGAGGGGGTCCATCTGTCAGCACCGCTCCGTTTTCTGCACACTTTATATGAGGAGGTGTCCCCATTTTCCAACTTCACCTTTCCCGTGGACCTTTACCTTGAAAGCTGCGGGGGTAAAGTAATTGCATTTAATAAGAGCCACCCTCATTTTGAAGCCGCCCTTGGTTTAAGGCTGTAGGGGAAGTCATTAAATTTAATAGTAGCCAAGTCTTGGAAACTAAGGTCTTGCTGTAAGACTTCAGTGATATGGGGGAGAAAATATATATAGTGCTTTAAGATCTGCAATAAGCCCAAATATTTTTTTTCAAGCTGGCAACTGAATAGGAAGATTGATTCACGCTGTAGACACAAGACAAATACACCAGGAGTGTGAATTTTATCAAGACATACATACTTGGAGTTTCAAGGTCATAAAAATGCTTTTATATTGATAGTTTGCTTGCGATATTGAGGTTAAGCGAGAGAGAGAGAAAGAGAGAAGCTGCTGTTTAAAATAACAGATTCCCAACCATGCCATGTGTCTGACAGATAAGATGCCAAGAAAAAGAAATGTTTTTACAGTGCTGAACAGAACCAAAAATGCTATTTTGGCCAAACACAGAATATGACTTTAATATACATTCACACATATTTGGTATGCAGCACAGCAACTGCCAGTTCCAGCTATCAAAAGCAAGGGAAGTCCATATGCTTTGGTAACCAAAGGTCTCAGGTGCAACCCAGAGTGACAAAGGCTCTGAGTTGCTGCTGGATTCCATGTGTTTGTGGGAGTGGATTCTGCACAGCTATCCTCGATAAAAGCCACCCTATTTTAAAGCTGCCACTGGTGCAAGAAGTCGGGGGGGGTGACAAACAGACCCTTGTCCTTCTCATGCCATAGCAGGGGCAGCACTGGGAAGTGAAAGGCGCTCACTGCTCTTTCACGCCTTTGAACGACTTCTTCACATTTATGGGGCAAATTTTGGAAGGGGATTGAGCACAGCACGCACTTTCTCCTGGAGGTTTACATTCCTGCTCTGCAGTATGACCTGGGAAGCAAGAGCAGGCTGGCTGCATTCACAGGGCCACAAGCGGGAGATCAGCCACCTCCCTGCCTGATTTGCAAGTGTAAATCAGATTTGTTTGGGCATGCAAACCAAGAGCCGGGAATAACACCTGAGCAAAGTTTCAAAAACACCTACTTCTCAGCACAGCCTGGGATAAGATGTCAGCCCAGGCCTCAGTCTGCTCAGCTCTGCTTCAAGGCGACTGCACTAATTTATCTCAGCTGACAGCTGTAAGTCTGGCCAGTGCAGGTACAACGGGAGAGGAAGATGCTCCCTTCCTCTCTATAAAGCTTCTGGCTGTACAGAGACACAGATTTCTTGGTGTTTTTATCCAGTCTCAAAATTGCAAGGCAATACTCGTATAAAATATGCAAGGCAGAATTACTAGTTCTTAAGATGACCTGCTGAACTTTGCATCGCCGGGGAGTTACAGCTGTCTTGCAGTTTTCAAAGCACACAGTGTCCAGATAGTCCATTGAATGCATGCATTCCCTGTGAAGTCCATGTGCATGCATTCGTTCTGTGTTCCTCATTCTCTGTGTAGCTGCAAAAAGAGTTTTCTTCTTTTTTTTTTCTTTTTTTCTTTTTTTTTTTTTTTTTTTTTATAATTTCTTTCAGCTGATGTATTTTCTCCTGAGTGCCCTGGGTCTGGTTGCCTGTGTTTTGGCCGTGGCTTTTGCTGCGCACCATTATTTGCAGATGACAAAATTCACCTGCGATACCATCCTCGAGTCCTGCCAGTGCAAACTGGACACTGCAGACCCCCTCAGTAGGACCTTCGTCTACCAGGACGCAGCTGACTGCGGCAGCCTCACCAGCATGCTCAACCTGTACTTACTTCTGCAGATGGTTCTCAATCTGATGGCAGCCCTGGTGTGTCTGTTGGCATGCTTCGTGATGTGGAAACACAGATACCAGGTCTTTTATGTGGGCGTTCGGTTCTACCTTTTAACTGCTACTGAAGGCCAGCAACAGAAAGTATAGGGTCTGGGCTGGCAGGGGGTTGTAGCCAGGGGACAGAAAATGTCAGCATACTGCCATCATAGACACCACGGATGGATGAGTGTTTAGAAGGTTTTTGACAAAGAAAAACATTCACACAGTTTTAACGAATATCTTTTTGAATCGTTTTAAGAGCATTTCATATGGCTGCTCTTGCAAAACATCCCTTGTGAGACTATCTAGAGGTCACAAAGTCCTAAAGATGCAGCTGTAAAAATACTCACCAAAGAGGTTCTTTAATAGCCATAGACAAAATGAGAGCTTAAAAAAATCATTGGGAGCTCATCTGCAGGGCTACAGCCGTTAAGAAATAGGGTTCATTTCCCTCGCTGGTAGATATCTGTTCTTGCCTTCAGAGAAGCTATGCCGATTTCCACCAGATAAGGATCTGGTCCAAACTGCTTAATTATAATTATGCTGATCATGCTTAGGGAATATATTGTCTCTCGGATGCTCTGGGTATAATCCATGCTAACCTGATGGGGATTTACCATACAGAAAAGTAATAAGGGAGGTCAAGACCTCTTCAAATGCAGACTGAGACCAACAGCAAAGTGAATATATTGATGACTGCCATATAAAATATACATATACATAAAAATATACTTTTCAGAGTGACTAATGATATAGGTTACCTAATCCAATTATTAATAAACAACAATATGAGTGAATTGACTAATGGTGATTCGGTGGGCCCTGCTTGAGAACCCAGACAGATTTTTGAAGTATGAGTGCTTGGCACTTTGTGAGAAAAGATCAATTTAAGAAACCTCGAGTTGCACTCCTGAAGTGGAGGACCCTAAATCACTAGTCACATTGAAAACTGTTGACATTGCTGTAATTGCAGGCTCCCAAACCCGGCGTCTAGCCAGTTCCACCAATTATACTCCAAGCACAAAAGGCCAAATGCATTTTTGGTGTAACTCCTCTGAAGACAATCAGCCTTACACACCAGCAGTGGAGTTGGGCCAACAGCCCTGATAGATATATCCCTGCAACAATGAATGTTTTTAAAATGGGGTGGAGGGAGGGAAGCAAGAAGAGACTGCCGGTCTCCCAAAAACATCGTTTATAATAATGAGGGCAAGAGAATTACGATTTCTTAATAAGCAGCATAGACTAACAAACCACATTCAAACAGTGCTTTTTCACCCCAAAGGTGTGGCTCTAGAAGTGCTTTATGTCATATTAGCCTTATACCACGGCAAGTATGTTGGTTTGTCCCTCAAACTGTCATTTCCACGTGCACAGCGTGGACTTCTAAATGTAGGAGCAATTCTGAGTCAGCTGCATTTTGCACTGCCTCCGAGGGCCAGGCAGCTGGTGCTCACACCCTGCGATGACTAGGGATTTCCCGATCCCCGCCAGAGCAAGGGTGTTTCTGAGGTGGGGTGGAGCAATCACATGCCAGAAAAACTGTGCCACAACCATTAGCAAGGAGGAAGCAAATAAAATTTCTATGAGGCTTCAAAGAAGCAAAAACTTTCTTCTTCTGCAGCAAAAACCCAGTCTGGCAAAAGTTAGTTGTCTAAGTAGCTCTAATGCTACCCAGAACCTGTCTTCCATATGGTGATCACACATCCCAGGGCTAGACCACCATACCTCCAGGGTCAGAAGATCACAACATAGTTAATTCTCCCGTGGTCCACCTAGAATACTGATCCGTGTACGTGCTCGAGTTTTTGTCATGGAAAGTGCTTCTAGAGTAGACGTAGTGTCACCAAGGTACTCTCTGCCAAGCTGCAAAGTGAGGAACTTCAGAAAATGAAGGTCTTTGAGACCAGTTTCCAAATGGCCTTTTTCATGTACCTAAAAATAACAGTCACTAGTAAGCGTGGCTGCGGGGCACATTTGCAAGGGTGCTTGTTCGCTCGCCCACGTGTCTCCACCCATCCGAAGTCCTAAGCCTGGCTCCTGGGTGTGCTCGGAGCAAGCTGAGACAGCGGTGGAGCGTGCAGGTGGGTTGGCCGTGTAAGACCTGGCTGCTGGCATCGGGGGACTGTCCGTGCAGTGGCGGGAACCGGCCCATCTCCCCCAGCTCCGCCAGAACATGCTGCAAGCTGTGCTTGCAGACTGGTACCAGGGCCAACCTCCCATACGAGATGGATATGCAGGGGTGTCTCTCACCTGCTGCTTGTACTCAGGCATCGGTTTGCCTCCCCATCCCTTGCATGACTCCAGCTGCGCTCTCTGTGGAAGCGTAGGCAGAGGATATACCTGCCTCCCACCTACACGACCCTCACTGAGCCCAAAATGTGGGCTCTCCTCTCCACAAAGAAGATAACAAGAAACGGGAGAGGGATGAGGGGAGGCTAAACAACAGATGAGCTTTGGGGCTTCCTCCTGCCATCACCACCAGGCACTGCGTCCCAACTGCTGGCGAAGCAAGAGGAAGGCTCTACTGGCAGAGCAGGGCGTGCTTCCCACCCTGCCCTTTCCCAGGTTTCCCATTATTCAGAAGATAACTTGGTCTGCAGCGCTCTAGCTTAGGCTGTGCTGCATGTGGGCTGGCAGCAGCAAGCTGGTGCAGGAGAGAGCTGGTTGGCCCCAGCTAAGCGGCGTTTCCACCAGAGCTGGGCTTTTGTCTCCTTAATCCTTTGACCTCCGTCTCACCCACATGTTTTCGCTCCCTGTCTCCCATCACCTCCGAGGTGCTGGCCTCCCAGAGGCCAGCCCCTGTTAGATGGGGCTGGGCTCACATTGCCTGGCCTCTGCCTACTCACCCCTGGGCTTAAATTTACTGGGACTCCTCTAGAGCACGGAAGATGTGGAGGTGATGATCACAGGATCACTGCAAATGCCTTCAGTGCAGTGACAGGGAAGAGAAGGGAAATCTGGATAAGAGAGCCTGCGCCGCTTAGGAAACTGTGTACCTCCATAAATTCTTCACTGTGAGGGCAATGAGGCACTGGAACAGGTTGCCCAGAGAAGCTGTGGATGCCCCATCCCTGGAAGTGTTCAAGGCCAGGTTGGACGGGGCTTTGAGCAATCTGGTCTAGTGGAAGGCATCCCTGCCCATGGCAGCAGTGTTGGAACTAGATGATCTTCAAGGTCCTCTCCAACTCCAACCATTCTATGATTCTATAAAAGCACACCTTCTGCTTCAAGCCACTACCGCCGAGTTTGGTTCACTAATTAGCACGTTGCAGCTTAACCCTTTGCTCTCGAAGAAAGCAGTATTCATCATCTATTCTGTTGGTGTTTTAATGCTTAATGAATAAATATGGAGCATTTTGATCTAGCAAAGACTAACTTCTGTATTTCCTCTTTATATATCTCAAGAGCATAAAATCAAAACAGGAGAGATAGGGAAATGGATGTGGTAGCGTTTGGAACCGGTTTCCCCCTGGGTATGGTTTTACAACATGTATTTTGCTCAGATCAAGGATTTTGAAAAGTCCTAATTAAAGAATTTTCACCTACCACAGCATATCAGACAGCTCCCAGCCGTTTCCTGGTGTCAGAGTCCACACGGACTGCACCAGGAGAAAGAATGGGACTAAAAGGCTTGGAAAGGACAGAGGTGCTGAAGAGAATAACTTTTTTTTTTTTTTTAAGTCCTGGAAATTTATTTTCTGGGTGAATTCCACAGAAAGGGGTAGGATTAAACCACTATGGACACACAGAAATTGCGAAGGGCTCGATGTAATTTACTCTCACAAACCCAGGTGTGATTCTCATTTGCACCCTGGCCACTTTACACTGTTTTCACAGTGTAAAGGGGTTGTAAAGATGGCATCAATCATTTTTACACCTACTTTATGGCCATTTTACACAGCTAAAAGAGCCCTTTGTGTAAATGAGAACTCAAGCCCTAGAGAATTTAATAGAGAGGAGATCCTTTCTATAGACTGCGCTAGACCCTCTAATAGGGTCTATTACTGAGATATAACTCTCCGCTGGATTTTATAGCGTGGCTTTAAGATCATCAGTCTCGATTAAATTCAGTTCTGCAAAACTTTTCCAAAGGCTGTAACCGCCCCCCCCGGTGACATGACTGCGAGCACAGGCAGGCAGTGATGGTGTTGCATGGATTTTTGTTTTTTTGAAAGGAGAAGCACCAGCCACCACTTTCCTCTGGCTCTGAGGCACGTTGATGTTGTGCTATGCAAATACTGGAGTAACAGTAACGGCAGCGAAAAGGGAACCGAGACGCGGTGCCTTACATGGAGCCAAAATGTCACATTCTCAACCCGACCCGGCGCCAAGGTGGCACCCGCTCCCGAGGGGGGGGGTCCTGCACTTTGCGCCCCTCTCCCTCTGCTGCTGCCGCTGCAAGGACAGGGGCTGGTGGGCGATGGGGAAGTGCTGCTGTCAGGTCCCAGCCCCGTGCCGGGGTCGCCACCAACCCACTCCTCCTGCCACCGCCTTTACGTGACGGCCATCTGTGCCTCGCCGACCCGGCTGGCTCTGCGTGGGCACCGTTTGGAGCTTTGCCTAAAAAACAGCTCTGCGCAAGAGCGCTGGAAACTGTAATCAACTCACAGGACTTTTTTTCCACCTTTTTTTTTTTTTTTTTTTTTCCCCTGCTGCCAGCCAGCACGATATTTGCTTTTGGGGGCCTTTCGAAACAGAAAGCACGCTGCTAGCGTGTGAGAGAAGCCACAGTTCAGGTCCTCTATATTTAGAAAGTCAGGATGTCATACCTCCCCTTGAAATTTTCATAGTCCCCTGCACCCCACCCACCCACACACGTACACATGCTTGCGTCTGGAAAATGTTTTTCGGTCTTAGCAAAAGGGTGTTGGCTTAGGGGGATTCAAGGGAGGTGCAGAGGAACAACAGCAGTTCAGTCCCCAGCCTGAAGCTCAAAGCCTCCTTAAGGCACCGGGCGGCACGGCAAGCAGTGAAGACCCACCGCTCCTGGCCAGCTGGGCTCAGGCGGCTGAAGACGAGGATCTCTCCCGTTGTTGGCCTGTAACATAAATCCCAAGGCAGGGCCAAGTTTTTCTGAGATGTATGGAAGTCCTGTGCCATACCACGTCAGGCAACACTGTACCCTCAGCCGACAACGCCTTCCTGAGCTCAGTTGGTGGTGGCCGCACTTGGACTGTAGCACCTGTAGCAAGGGTTCCAAGAAGATCCATTTTGGTGCTAGCTCATCTTGGGTCTCTGCAATTCCCACCCCCCAGGGATTTTTGCTTTCTGCTCTGCTGCTGCCTCCTGTAATCACTAGTCAGTAACATTTATGCTCTGCTAAGTTGGCTCTGTAGTCAAATATTATCAATGATGATTGCATGTACAGAGACCGAGGTACATTTTTCTTGTGGTCTTGGTACCTGATTTCCATGCCTTTGTCCAAGCAAACAGTGGAAAGACTCATCTAAACTTCAAACTTGTTGAGGGGGGCTGGGAATTTCTTTTTTCTTTTTTTTTAAATAAGAAGATAAGGGCAATGCATATATCATTTGTTACCATAATGCTTTCCCACTCCACAAAGCCATCTTCGCGTTAGAGCGTAGCCATTAAGGCCCGCTTACAGTGACTGACTGCAGAGACAGCGTGGAGCTGAGACCCACCAAAGCCCACAAATGACTCCCCGCTTCACCTGGGTGCACCCAGCTATTCCTGCCCGGCACAGGCGTCTGAGGGCCAGCCACGGAACGCAAGCGGGAGCCCAGCCTCAGCCAGGAGAATAATCTGCAGAGGGTGATTTGAATACACGCCTCTCCTTCAGTCAGATATATTATGAATGACAAGTGCTGGGGCTGACCTCAAGTTACAGGAGATATAGAGAGTGACACCGATTAAGGCGGCCCTCTGCGATAAGAGCCCTGATTGTCCTGGAAATGAGATATTTGAGTAAGGCAGGTTTTTAACCCCATTTCACTCTCTGTGGCTGTGTAAAGAGAACCCTGTTTTTAAACGGCCCAAAGCTGAGTGGGGAGGGATTGCTGCTTATTCCAGTGTGAGATTTCTCTTTCACCAATCTATGACAAGAGGACACTTTTGCCTGATCTGGCCTCCATCGGGCTAACTGGGAGCATCACTGCCGGAGCTGGAGCAACAAGCATACAGACAGGTGTGGAAGCCATCCTCATGTCTTTTTTGGGCCATCTTCTTCCAGCCCCACAGCTGCCAGTGCTGGTGGCCCAGATCTGTAACGTGCCCAAGTCAACCAAGCACTGCAGCTATCCCCATTTATACTGATTATACTGGTCACCAGAGATTTGGTGAGATAGTTTAGGGAACAGTCAAGATGAAAATATAGAAAGACATTTACACTTTCCCTTCCACGTTGCGAGTCCAAGCAGGCGAGCAACACACACGCGAGGGGAACCAAGGGGAGCTGACAGAAAAGTGAAATCCTCCCATCCCGTTTCACTGCCCGAGCCTGCCAACACGCTGAGAAATGGTGCAACAGTACAGGAAAACAAACCACCATCAATCAGTCACTTTAAACACTTTGGGTTTTCATAATCCAAGGTGTTGTTAGGTCAGGAACCTGAAAAATAGGATGGGCTCTTCCCAGCTGGTCTGAATCTCCCAAAGACCAGAGCACTGCACCAGATGGGGACCCAACCAGCCAGGTTTTTTGCTGATAGACTTTGCTGTCACCACAGGCATTAAATTTTGTAACCTAACTGGGCTGGGGTGATGGGGAAAGGCAGTTTACAGGCTGCACTCATATATCCGTGTATATTCTGTTAAGGCTACTGTTTTCAGATTCAGCATTTTTTCTTGCGTACAAAAGGAAATGCTAGGATCTTGGCTTGCAAAATTCTGCACTTCTGAATTAATAGGAGTTGCATCTCTGCTTTATTTCTAATAAAACTTTTCTCACTTACTCCACCCAGGTTTCAGTGTTTCTTTTGCTTTTCCATTTTCCAAAGTGGCGGGACTTTTCCTTGCGCATCCCCCACCAGCCCTGGAAAAGGCACAGGCTCTGCGGGCTGCGCGTGAGCAGCCACTGCCTAACCAGGGCAGAGGAGGCATGATTTGCAAACTGGCTCGAGAGACTTCTCCTGAGTTCTCCTCCAAACCTTCTCCAGTCACTGACTACGCTATTGTTTGTAGTAAATTGTCAAAAAATTACAGAGCGCCAGTGCTTGAAAATCAGACAGGCTAACTGCCTGATAATAGACAAGTGGATTTCACTAGCTGAAGCGGTATGTGTGGCTATCACGCAGTGGAAGAGGCAGGCCCTGCCACCACCAAAGTCCCTGGAAATTTCACTGGAATAAGGAAAAATTTAGGACCTGTGGGCAGCCAGTGGGGAACTGTCTGTGCTTGGGAACTGTCGCACCAAGCAACAGGAGGCCTTATAGCGGCACTTCTGTACTTAAAGGGGGCCTACAGGAAAGATGGGGAGGGATGTTTTATCAGGTAGTGTAGCGATAGGCCAAGGGGTAATGGTTTTAAACTGAAAGACGGTAAATTTAGATTAGATATTAGGAAGAAATTCTTTACTGCAAGGATGGTGAGACACTGGAACAGGTTGCCCAGGGAAGTTGTGGATGCCTCACCCCTGGAGGTGTTCAAGGCCAGGTTGGATGGGGCTTCGAGCAACCTGTTCTAGTGGGAGGTGTCCTTGCCCATGGCAGGAGGGTTGGAACTAGATGATCTTTAAGGTCCCTCCCAACTCTAACTATTCTATGCTAAGGGGAGCTGTTGCCCTGGCCAGATCTCATGAGCATTGCAGGATTGCTGGACATCAAGGCTGGCCCACATCCCGGAGGGGGACCCAGTTTGAAGAGATCTGCAGATAAGAACATGCCATACGGACCCATGGGTGAACCCATGCCATTCGGGCATGGATGGCAAGGCTCTGTTAGGACGGCTGCACGTGTGCCCATGTTGGAACATACGTACATATGCCCTTCCAGAGAGGGAGATGGGGAGGCACTACATACCATGAAGTCTACACGTGGATGTACATAGAACTACACCAAAAACTGCTGTGGGTGGGAAAGCCACAGCTTTATGTAGGTGCATGACCATGTGTGAGTGCAAAAAAGGCCTGTATCATGGCAGGGCCTGACCTGAGCAGCCGTGTGTCAGAATACAAAGCCCGGTGGCATGCTCTATTTAACACTCACCTCCTCCAGGACTTATTGCAATATCCCATATTTCCAAACAGCTTTGAAGCCTTGTCTGCTCTTTAAATCAGCCTGCCAGGGGTGCATCCCCTCCCTCACCTCCTCTCTCAAGCACAGGAACGACATCTGCTCTGGTAGGGGTTCGGTGCCAGGCTTGCTCTGCTCCTCACCTCTGCACGGCTTCGGGGCCGCAAATCCCCAGGAGGAAAAAAGCAGGTAGAATAGAAGAGGAATAAAGATTTGTTTGATTTGTCTTTGTCTGAGCATGGCACATCTTCCTGTAAGGTTTTTCCCACTAAAAGGAACATGTTGATTGGGGTTGGTTTGGAGTTTGATGGGTTTTTTTCTTTCGGTGGCTGTAAGGACCTGATTCAAAGCCACTGAAATGGATGAAGAACTTTGTGCTCAGTTCAGTGGCCTTGGATCAGCCCATGTAGGAAATTCATTCTCACTTGCTTCTAGTTGTGGGCTAACTAATATTTCCCATGCTTAATAGAAAGCATCATTAGACCTGCTGCATCACACTAGAGGCAACGCTAGCTATTAAAGAAAGTGGGTTGATTAAGAGACAGCCTTGAAGACTAAAAATAATGAGGGAAATAAGATTCAATGCCATATGAAAGCAAACATGCAGTCAGTTGTTATCACAAAGCTTTTCACGTGATGGTCTGTGCCCTGCTCTCACCCAAAGTGTGTTTGTTTTGGAAGATCTTAAATAGTACAGCCTTGCGTATTGGCAGCAATATGTATAGACCGATTCAAGAGCTCAGGGCTGACCCAAAGCCAATAGAAGTCAACGCGTTGACTTCCCCGAGCATGCCCCATAGGAATCGCTCTGTGTTTGGAAAGATACGTTGCAGTTAAATACATTAGTCTGGGCTATATATAAATTAGCTCTTATGGTACTTGCTTAGGGAAAATGTACTGACATTGTCACTGTCAAATCTGCATGGAGACAAGCGAAAATATGGGGGTTGTAGGTAATAGGTATAACACAAAATAAAAATAAAGTGGCTGAAGAAGAACTCGAGCAGTCAAGAGGAAATGCACCCAGTTCAAATTAAGTCCCTTGGCCCAGACAAATTTCACAGCGCGTGCTGTGATTTGAAGAGGAAGAGAAGAAGGATGGCAGGAGCTCAGCATCTCACTTTTTCACAAACCTCAAAAACATCGCAGACGATGTGAGAAGAAAAAATACATGGCTTTAGTCCTGTCTGGAAACATGTGGCACAAACTGGGGCAGAGGAGATTAAACTTGGCTTCACTCCACCTTTCCCCTCTCTTTTCACTCCCCTGCTCTTTGCTAGCATTATCTGGGTTGCTCAGTCCTCAGCAAACATCCAAGTAGCCAAAATATGGGCAGGATTCTTGCCATAACCAAACCAGCCCATGAATGAAATAAGGCACTTGTTTCCTGGAGCAGAGGGAGGGGAAGGGAAGGGGGGGGGTGGGATTTAAACATTTCTCTGTGGTGTTGGAAACCCATCTTGAGTAGAAGCAGTCCCTCAGCTTGTGCAAACCACCAGCGCCCCATTGACGTCAATTGGCGACCAGCTGGTTTGCACCATCCCAGGGGCTGGCTGCAGCAGCGTAAGCACACAGCTCGGCCCGGCACTGAGATAGTCGGTGAGAGGCAAGTTGGAGTCCTGCACTCCTTCCCTCCATTGTACTGCTTTTCATCATCACCTACGGCATTGTTTCCAGATGCATAAGGGCGCAGACCAGTTACTGCAAGCGTCTCTTGGGCAAGTGGCACGTCGGATGGCCATGCACAGGCGGCATGGGGTTATGGTGGGGCTGGTGGATGCCAGAAACCTGGAGGTGCACTGGGGCGGGCCTTGGGACTCAGGGTCACTCCTGAGGATAGAGCAGGCTGCCAGGAGGAAAGCAATGCTCATGCAGTTACATGAGAGACAGGACCTGCCGTCCATGGGGAGGCTGCTCTCACCATGAGAGGGATGGCTAATGTTGGCCAACCGTGATCTGAGTGCTGATTATATGGTCTAATGAGGGAGGATTTGGGAGAATTTGTTAAAGCAGGAGCGAGAAAATGACTGACCATGGGAAGTAGCAGAGGCGTTCATCTGCTCTCCCCTTTCACTCTTCCCACCAAACTGACTCCATGCCCGAAGAGAGCAGGAGCAGTAGAAACTTGATTATTTTTGTCAGACACCAAAGTCTCTTTGCAGACCATTTCCTGCAGTGCACGGCAGGAGGAAAGGGAAGCGGCAGCCGCACAGCTGGCTCCCTGCCCTCCCTGCACCGGGTTTCATGCCACAGCCACCCATCCCAACACTGGCCCAAATGCATCCCGCAGAGGATGGGGACAGCTGTGTTACATGAAAGCTGTGTCCTGATGCTGCTCATGGACTGTGGCGACCCTCGGTTTCGGGGGATGCTGCTGCACCAGTGGCGGGAGAATGAGGCCAGCTGCAGCGGGGAGCGCCTCTGGGGATCACGCACGGCTGGGTTCCTGGACTGCATTTTTCAGCAACAGCGAAGCAACCCGTTCTTTTGCTTTTCCCACCTGAAAAGCCTTCAAAGGCTTTGACTTTCAGAGAAGGAGGGCTCTGCAGCCCCTGCAAGCCAGCTCTGCTGAAGCCGTCCTAAGATGAACACCCCAAAATGAAAGCAGCCAGAACTGCTCGTCAATTTTGAAAATGAAAACATCAGAGACCCTTAACTCATGGATCTCATTTCTTACCTATGCTGAGGGCTGATTGAGGGCTTGCAGCGCGCAGTGCAATGTAGAACCCCACTGAAGGGCCTGCTCCTTCATTCCCACGATCAGTATTTGTTTTGGGAAAAAGGGATGCTCTGCGCGGCCATGGGCTGGAGCACAATGGGCAAAGGAGGCTGGATGTGAACTTTTCCCAAGCCAGAACAAGTTTTCCCGCAGCATGTTTGCCGCTTCTGCAGCCAAGAAGAGGCTGTGAGGGTGTGTTGTTATTTCTCTTTACAACACAGCTCTGTCTTCAAGGCTCCTTTGTGAAGTATCTGGACCTGCTTTATAACAGCTCCGAGGCAGTTCAAGCAAGGCATGAGCCCACCCTGGGACCTGCAGTTTGAACACCTTCATTTTACAGGATGGTGGGAGGACGCGAATTCTTTTTCCTGAAGCTACTTTTACAAGTTTTGGTTGAAATGCCCATAAAAAAGGCAGAGGGCCCAGCTGACCCCCTGCAGTGATGGAGGAAGACCCAGTTTCGAGGCAGGACAAATTTAGCGACCAACTGAGGCCTGCAGGCTTCATGGGTAGGCACGAGCCCCGCCGGATGGGGCTGTGGGGTGAGAGCTCCGGCTGCCCACCAAGCCTGGGGGCTGGCTGGGGCGAGCAGAGCAGTGGGCAGGTGTTTCCATGAGCAAAACCTCTTGAGAGCAGCTACTTGCTAAAATAGACGTGACACAATAAACCGAAAAAGAAAGCCTTGCTGCCCAGCTGGTGCAGGCAGCCGCCTGCCTGCATGCACTGCACGGAGGCAAGCGGCTATTTTTATCAGAGATGGCCAAAGGCTGTGGGAGGTGGTGGGGGCAGCTGGCAGAGGTCTTCCCTCTGTACCGTGCTGGGGCTGCACCCTGGCAGTTCCCCTTGCACCTGGGCAACCCGGCGGGTGGTGGAGTTGGCCAGCCTGAGGGCATTCCCTCGCCTTCCCAGGAGCAGTCGTCCTCCCGCAAGCCCCCGTCACCATCAGCAGCACCTTGTCCTCCCAGGGATACCCTCGCTGGCAATGCCTGGCCAGCCCTGCTGGGCAGGGGGAGCTAAGAACCAAACCAAACCGCCCACATCGTGCTGGATGCAGAAGCACGGCCGAAAATAGTGAATCAGCCTCTCTTACTTCAAATCATGAGATCAGCCTCTGGGTGACTGGAATGACTTTTTGTGTGCATGGTGCTCGGGAGCAGCCTGTTCCTCACCCTTGGAGGCACCAGGGGGCCCGGGGCACCCCCAGCTTTGGGCTCCTCCATGCAAGGGTACGAGTGCTTGTGCAAAGCAGCACCTCGGGAGCTGAGACCTCGCCATGCAAACACACCGCCAAGTTATTGTGTAAGTAGGGGGAAGGGGTGGCTTCTAGGCACGCCGGCGTTTGCTGCAGTGCATCACACAGGCAAATCTATCTCCTCTGGAGCAAGCTGTGGCAGCACAACTCCAAGTTGTGCACTCCAGGGTATGAAATCCAGCCCTGCTCCGAATTTCAGTCCCTGCCTCTACAAGCACCTGGGAGTACCTCTCCTGTGCCTTGGTGCATCAGGAGCCCGGGTGCAACAAGCAGCTCAAGCCCACCTTCTGCACCAGTGAATGAGTGAGCATGGCTGTGCCATCTGCAAGGAGCCATGGGATGGCTCCAGTCTCCCAGCCTTTCCCCCAGACATACCCGCTTGAAACTGGTGGGGTTTTTCAAGATTTAGTGGGCCACTCACATTGTGATTCTCTGTTGTAGAGAGCAAGTGAAAAAAAAAAATCTACAAGAAAAGTGAAAAAAAGTGGAAATCCTTTTCTTCTTCCTCTTCTTCTTCTCTAAGACACGCTACGGCCTACATCCAAAATCCCCCCGCCACACCCCTGTGAGCAGCCCCACCAGTGGGGGAGGCTGGACTTGGCCACAGATGCTGATGGGAGGACCACCCTCTCTGGGGCCCAAATCTGAAGCTACTCCTCTGGGATCTCCTCTGGGAATCTCCCAAGAGATTCACTGCTGATGGCTATTTGCTCCCATGATGATTACTTGCTCCCACACATAGAGTCCTGTGTGGCCCTGAGCACCAGGGGAGGCAAAACTCACATGAGAAAAACAGCCCCAAGACACTGTGAGAGAGGACAGAAAAGAGGAGGGGATGACTTTGCCCATCATGGATCAAGCTCTCAGACCTGACAAATATCTGCACTGGGATCCAGACCCGGAGCAGGCTGTCACAGTTCGGAACCACCAGCTGACCTTTGGGTCGTTTAGAAGCCAGCAGTGCAATGCTGCCTCTGCCAATAGCGGAGCACAAGCCCGGCAAACACAAACCTGGCTCCACTACCGACCTGCTGTACAACCCCAGTGAGCCATGCCATCTCTGTGCTCCTGCTTCCAGCCATTTCCCTCCCTAAGCTACAAACCTTTTGGCAGGGGATTCTGATTTCATGTTTGCAAACAAGAGAGTGAATTATATGGGGTAAACCCGCTGGGGTTGGAGCAGCGTTTCTGATTTACACCAGTGTAAATTATTGCCTCTGTTTTAAAAAATGTTATTATGTTGGATGGGGTCCCAATAACTCCTCAAAGAAGGGAGTGGGAGAAGTTCTTCGTAGATGGACTTCTTATGATTTATTTACCGCCGGCTATCATGCAACCACTTTACTTACCCAGGCTTGTGCTCCACACAAAGGACAACAGAGGACACGAGTGACCTGCAGCCCCTTTGGTACAACCACCTGTCACTGGGGCCACACAGCAAACCAGGCACTGCACAAATGGAAGCCCACCACATGGCCACATGGGAGAGCAGGGCAGGTGGTGGCCAGAAGCACTGCTTTGCCCTCTGGGTAAGCAGGGAGAGGGCTTCTGTGTGGTGCAGTCCATTAGCTGCTGCTCTTCAGCCTCCAAAGTAAGTTGGGCATCTTGGGTCTCTTTCTGTTCCTTGGGCAACTATGTGGAGCTGCCTGGAGAAGCTTCAGCAAGAAGATGTATCCAGGTTTTTGCTCACGTTGATATTTGAGGTGACTATAGCTCATGTGCCAAAAAGAGGACATCCCTACAGTGGATGGTGGCTCCAGAGCACATGGTGCTGTATGAATGAGGAATAAGTTGGCTGCTTCTAGCTAGGAAGAAGCTCACAAGATGGTTTTGCACCAGTGCAAGAGGAAGGTAGAAGAAATAAAAGGGGAGGGAGGACAGCTCACCAGTAAAACATACATTTTGACCCAAGGTATTCATTCATCCTTCTAGCAGCAGGTCCAGTGGCAGTCCCTTTGACAGAGAAGGAAAACCTTTCAAACATAGATTAGGGGTCAAATATGAAGCTCGGAGAGGAAAAAACTCACGCTGGGTGGAGGATGGGGAGAGAAGAAGAAGAAGAAGACCCTTGGGGAGGCAGGTTGCTGGGGGCAGGGCTGGTGCGGGAGGCACTAACAGGCATCGGAGGGGCAGGCAGGGCTGCGGCAGCCACCTTGGTGCATCGCAGATGTCCATCAGGCAGAATGGCTCAGGAAGAGAGGGTGCAGCTCCACAGGGTGACCCTCCTGCTGGGGCTGCCAGAGCTGTCAGGAAGACTTTGATTGCCTCTCCTTGCGAGAACACATTTATTCGTGGGTAAAAATTAGTATCTAGTCTCTAGCCACCATCAATCTGCCATCTCTCATTGTTGGTTAATTCACTTAAAGCAGTCTGAAAAAATATATATATAAAGAAAAAGACTTTTCCTTGTTAGTCACATTCCAGTGATGTATAAACGCCCTGACAGATAATTATCGGTGATATTGATTCTAACTAGGGCAGAAAATGAACAGGTGAGTGTGAAATAGAAAGTTATTTATAAAGATGTAATTGAAACAAAATCTATCCTGCAGGCTCAAGAGTTTAGGGGGGGGAAAAAATGCCTTTGCCAATATGTCGTTGCTGTCTCTGCTGGTGTTTGGATGCTTCCTTGGGAGCAGGAAGGCCACCTCCCTGAAAACAACTGGTGCCACATCCTCACCCAGGTACCAGGACAGGGGCTGAAAGGGGCCTGGGTGGGCAGAGTCGGCCCCCACATCCTATTTCCAATGCAAAAGCAGATTATCCTCTTGGAGCTGAAGTGATTTATTATCCTTTTCTGAAGCGCAAGGTTGATTTATTTTGATACTGATTTAATTTCCCCTCCCTTTTTTGTTAACTGCTTTCTGCTGAAACCTGGGAGTGCATTTCCAGCAAGTCTCCCTTTCTCCTCCTGTCTGCTAAGCAGGAGGGATGATTACTCCATGTCCCTGCCATCATGGCATGGGGCACAGAGAGGGGACAGTGCAGGCAGGGGGACGTGACTGCACACGCCGGGAAAGCCACAGGAACAGCCCTTTTAAAGGAGAGGTCTGATTTGGCTGTAGAGCCATGGACGCCTTGTAAGCCACATCTCTTGGGCCTGCTCTAGGCTGAAATAAATAGCCACCATGGCAAGGGCTGAAAATAGGCATGAAAAGCAACCAGAGAAAGAGACCCTCAGCCCAAGGCAGAGAGGTCTGGTGCAACGTCCATCAGCCTGAATCGGTGCTTACTCAACCGCCTGCAGTGAGACGCCAATGGTAAGATGCATTTTAAAATGGAAAACAAACCCTTACTGTTGCAAATGTGGCTGTTGGTCCTTCTTGCAGCGCTGGGACATGGCAAAATGCCACCACCACCAGTGAGTCTCTTCTGGGCAGTGGCACCAGCCCCGCTCGCCACTCCCCATCTGGAGACCTGGTCCCTCTCAGGGCTGTGCTTTTGGGTCCTACAGCTTAGGAGCTGCAAGTCTCACCATTGCAATGCTGAAGCCCTTTCGCAGACGTAGCCCTCGCAGCTCTGCCAGAGGCCCGTGGGAGGCTGTGCTGCGGCTGCTGGCCCCAAGCGCTGGGCTCACTTTCTCTAGCAGCTCCGCACAGCTCCCTCAGCCGGGCCAAGACCTAATTCGCTGGCCAGAAACTGGTGGTGGCGCTTGCTAGGGAGGGAAGGCTTTTGCCAATTTGTTATTAAATCACAGCACTATTTATGCCAGCGTTAGGCTCTTTGGGGCTAAATGCACAGAAGAAGTTACGTACCCGGCTTCTGCCAGACAGCTCGGGGTGGTGGCGCAGGGAGAGGTGGGTCTTTGGGCAGGGCTCTCTTCTCACAGCTGACTTGCATCCTCGCCCCACTCGACCTCTGTTGCTGCTGGCTTTATGGCTCCCACCCTGCATGTACCAGAGGGAGAGAAGACCTTTGGGGCTGCACTTTTGGTTCTAGCAGATCAGGAACTACTGCAGTGCTGAAGTCCTTTTGCTGCTTTATCCCTTGGTGTCCAAATCGCTCGTCCTCACCCCACCTGGAACAACCACTTCTGGCAAAGCTGCGGCAGCAGAGAACTATACATAAAATGAGCAAGTGGTCCCAGTTTGGTTCCCAGGATGCTGCTAGGCTTCTGGGCTGCGAGGAGCTGAACTCTGGAGCACTGCAGGAGGTCACCTCCCCTGCCCCAGTGACGATGGTGAGGACATCTACCTGAAGCCACGTTCTCCAGCGGTGGTGATGTACCTGTCCTTATGGAGAAAGAGGCTGCAGTTCCTCCGGGGCCGTCAGCCTTTCAGGAGTGGTTAAAATAATGCAGGAAGGCTTATGAGCAGATGTGGCTCCTGCGCCGCTTCTGCCAAGACTCTGCTCCGCAGACATCAGCTGTGGAGAAACGTTTAAACCGAGCTGCAGTGCTGTATGCCCGGTGTTTGTACGTAAACAGCTTCTAAAAGCATGAGGGGGAGTGTGTAGCTCTTTCAGAGGCAACCGGATGGTTCTCTCACTTGACATGTTCTCTTCTTGAAACAACATCACTTTGTTGAATTTTGTGGCTTTTTATGTGGAACAACATTAGCTCATCCAAGTCTGTGGTTTATTTGAAAATGAAATTCCGGTAAGCTTTTGTACCATCTGGCAATGTCCGACCAAATTGGGTTTAGGAAGAAACCACTGCACACGTGTGCACAAACACATACACACCAGAAACATTATAATCATCATAATCAGTAACTGCAGAAAGTTTGGCATCGTCAGGGCAAGGCGAGGGGGAGAAAACCAATGCCTGACTCATCTCCCAGCCATATGCCTTCCATGGGGCTTGGTTTCTTCCAGCAGAGGGCATTTTGCAAGCCATCCCTCCTGTGCCGCTTCTACCCCTTCCTACTGTGGCAACGCCTTTGACGTGAACTTCCAAGTAGATCCAGATGTAAATCAAACACAGCTGGGTGAGCTGCAAGACGGCAAGCTGTGTCAAGTTCACAGCTGCTGTCAGGTCATCGCACTGGTTTCAAAGGAGTGACTCTGATTTACACCAGCTGAGAACCTGGCCAGACACGTTGAGGAGGGACTGAAGTGTATAGGAGAGGTTCGGGGCTGGGATGGTGGCTTCTTGGTTGCTCCATGCAATAGATGAAGTGGTTCTTCAGGTGGGACCAGCCCTGGATTCCCTCCTAGTTCCTCTGGTCCAGGCAGGTAGCGGGCCACATGGCCAATTCTTGACATATTGTCCATCCATTGCACCCTTTCTCTTCTACTCCTCCCACATCTGCATACACAGAAGCCTGCAACTGGCAAAGCTGAAAGGAGAGAAAGTGTGGCCATTATCCAGGTACACAGGAGACCACCAAGCATCCATCTGTCATCTTCTCCCCTGCAAGGGATGTTGCTGATCACTTCTCCCCGGTATCCAGCGACAGGGATCATGGGAATGGTTCAAAGCTGCACCAAAGGAGGTTTAGACTGGACATTAGGCAGCATTTCTTTACCAAGAGGGTTGTCAAACACTGGAACGGGCTCCCTACGGAGGTGGTCGATATCCCAAGCCTGTCAGTGTTTCAGAGGCATTTCGACAGTGCCCTTAACAACGTGCTTTAGCCTTTGGTCAGCCCTGAATCGGCCAGGCAGTTGGGCTAGATGATCATTGTAGGTCCCTTCCAACTGAAATACTCTATTCTGTTCTAAGAGTTTTGCCTAATCTCTGTGAGGATTCCCCCTTCTTCCACACTCAGCAGCTCACAGGCCTGTATTAAATGTGCGTGATGTCTGGGGCAAGGGAAAAGCAATGGTAGGGAATGTGAGGTGCCGGTTAGGACATGTAGGACAGTTTACTGTGAGAGCCAAACACAAAGTTCACTGGAGCCAGTAGGCAGATTTCCACTGACTCCAGCAAGCACAGGGTCTCTACAGACATTCAACTCTATAAACTGGAGGGCAGGGGAAAATGCACGTATTGGCTTTAAACGAATCTTAAAATATAGCAGAGATCTGCTTTTGAGAAAAAGCAGTGGAAAACTAATGGATGAGCTCTTCTGATGAGCCAGTGCCACTAAAAGACTTCAGATCTGTGGAGGTCATAGGTGCTGCCCTGTCTAAGGGGACTATTTCTAGCAGCAGCAGCTTCATTTTTGTATCCCAGTTTATAATTGCATGAACAGGACTTTTGATGGAAATTATCGTAGACATCTCCATTCAGGACGCACTGTTGGTTTTCAATCTGCATCACATGCATTTAAAATTTGCACTTGTACACCTGAGAGTATTTTTTTCCCTGAGCTGGACATGAAGAGAAACCGAGGACCGGACCCCAAGGAAGGCAGAGGATGGCAGAGGACTGCGAGATGCCCACAGCCCCAGCCTGACAGGGACTGCTCTTGCCTGACTGATGAGTCCTGGCTCCTGCCTCCGCATCAGGTCACGGACACCATATCGTCCCCTGCCCAGACCATAGCTGCTAATAAAATCAGAAATTTGGTTTACCTGAGAACATCTCTTAGGTTCCTGATTGGAAAAACAAAATAAAATCAATTCCAGCAGCAAGGGCTTTTAACTGAGGAAGTGTTTCTAAAAGGTGGCCCCAATGAGGTGCTGCACTGGCTGGGCAGTGGACAGAAATCTGATCTGCTGTGATAATCCTGCTCTAATTCTTTTTTTACAAGGATTTTATATATGTATGTGTATATATATATAGTTTTGCCTCTGGCATATGCTGTACTAGCGTAGCAGCTCTTTAAGTACCATGTTTTCCAGCGTACACCCGAGTGACAGCACCTAAAAACAGCAGCTGTTACATAAATGAGGCTGGCGCTTCCCCTGCAAGCGCCGTGATGGCAGCAGGGAGTGGGGCCGGCAGAGCCCGGGGCAACAATGTCCCTGCCCTGGATGGACGGTGGTGAAGAGGGGGACAGCCCTCAGGGCAGCCTCGGTCACCACCAACCTCCCTTCCACGTCACGCCATCCATCACAGACTGTCACCTCCCCGGGGCAGAGTCTGCTGCGTCTGTGCTGTTCATCACCGGTGGTGCTCCCCGGCACTACCCTCCTGTAATGCAGCAAATGGGTAGAAAGAATAACCAGTCTAAAATATGAATTTATGGCATCTCATGGTTATTTTGCCGATGCTGTGTATAAGGATTAAGGTAGCCCTTGTTTCAGAATGATGTATGTTGTATCTTAATGAGCAGCTTAATTGTTTTACTTAGCAGGAGATGGCTAATAAAGTATTAAGAAGCCAAATTTAACACTTGGTTTCCTTTAATATTAAGATGCAAAAGTCTGATTTGTATTGCCTGCAAATTTGCTGTATCTCAGCATGCAAATACTCCTGAATAATTTAAGCTTTCTTTAAGAAAGCCTGCAATATACCTAGAAAAGATTAATATTCAACAGACTTCCATCATCTAAGTAAACACTTTTTTTTTTTTCTAAAACTGTATTGAGTTCTCATAAATTCCCTTAATGGGACAGAAACCATCCTGGCTTTTGTTCATGAGGTTTGTCTCTTTGCCTCAGTTTGTTTATTCGGCAGGAAAACTTTGCCTGCATAAGGCTTAAAAATGTTTGACCCCTTGAAAGGACATGAGGGGATGTTCTTTGAACACTTACCCGGGCCCAAAAGAGAATAAAAAAGAGAACAGCAGGAGAAAAGCTGGCATTGCAGTTCATGTTTGAATTTGTAGGAAGAGGAGATGGCCATGCCACATTGTCACCCCTGGATGGATACGGCTTTGTGCATACGCTCGTTTGCTTTGGTGGACAGGAGTGGTGTGAGGACTGATGGTCACTGTGGCACTTTTAGGCCATACATTGCATATACTCGTAATTTTCTGCATATTGTAGCAGGGCAGTCAGGTACCAGGACTCCCATATTTCCATTATGACAATGAAATTCACTGAAATATAAGAAAGACAACGGAAATGTACTGTGCTTCAGGCTCAGGTATCAGAAAAAAACCCTTTCCCCCTGACGCACCCGCACCTGATATAGCCATAAGAAAGACGATGTGAGATGGTGCCAGGAAAGGTGTATGATTTACCCATAACAAAGTGGGTGCAAAAAGAATGGCTAGACTGGGATTATAAAATAATCATCAGCTTTGAAACGGGTGTCTCTACTCGTAAACCAAGAATTTCTCGTTGGAAACAACCAGAGCAAAGTAAAAATGGGCCTCAGTTATGAATTTTGGCAGAAGTTCAAGCCTTCTTCTGAGGCGGTTTGGACCAGGTAGCTCAACCCCCAGCAGGTGAGAACCACCTTTGTGTTTTGAACCCAGAGCTCAACTTTCTGCAGGTCGGGGGGTGTTTGGCTATCGGCCTTTGGCTCGCACACTTTTTGGGTTCACGGCAGGCCTGGCAAAGGATGAATTTCAGAGTATGAAGTCATGGAGGTAGACGTCAAGTCACAGCAGGGAGAATTACTCTCTAAAAACTATTATTCTAAAGCTAAATGTCCAAGACATTGATCATTACGGAAGGCAACTGTAAAGGATGGAGGGAATGAATCGCTTATTAGAAATGATATAGTCACACAGGAAAATTCCAGGCGAGCAGTTCTGGTATAAATGATGCTGCTCAGCACTTTTTGGAGAAGCAGCCAAGTTTCCTTAACTATGGGCTGACCCTCAGATCATCTTCAGCCTCAGTGTCAGGCAGTCAGGCTTCCCAGGACAGCACTTGTGGACACAATGCCTGTTTGGAGAACCCAAAATTTCCCTGTAAAAGCAAGTTAAACCCCCTGCCGCCTCCTAACAATCCTTGGTAATTCAAGACATTGCTTGCCCAAGGCACGTGTCATGGTTTCGGCTGGGTTGGGGTTGACTTTCTTGCTAGCAGCTGGTGTAGTGCTACGTTTTGGATTTGGGATGAGAATAGTGTTGGTAGCGCACTAATGTTTTTGGTTGTTGCTAAGCAGTCAAGGCCTTTTCTGCCCCTCACCCCTCCCCGCCAGTGAGTAGGCTGGGAGTACACAAAAAGTTGGGAGGAGACACAGCCGGGACAGCTAACCCCAACTGACCAAAGGGATATTCCACACCATATAACATCATGCTCAGTATATGAAGCTGGGGGAAGAAGGAGGAAGGGAGGGGACATTCGGAGGTACGGCATTTTGTCTTCCCAAGTTACCATTAGGCATGGTGGAACCCTGCTTTCCTGGAGATGGCTGAACACCTGCCTCCCGATGGGAAGCAGTGAATTAATTCTTGTTTCACTTTGCTTGCATGTGCTGCTTTTGCTTTACTTATTAAACTGTCTTTATCTCAACCTATGAGTTTTCTCTTGCTTTTGCTCTTCCGATTCTCTCCCCCCATCCCAACTGAGGGGAGTGAGCGAGCGGCTGCGTGGTCCCAGTTGCTGGCTGGGGTTAAACCACAACAGCATGACTCTATGGAGACAGCAAATCCTTCCTGCCAGTGTGCCCAGTGTCCCCTGGTCTGGGTGGGAGGGGGCAGCCTGCCAGCAGATTGAGCTGGGTGGGAATTAGGAAGGACTTGAAGTGAGGGGTCAGAGGGAGTCTGCAAAGCGCAAAACTACTGTTAGTCTATATTTGGAGAATGCTTGCTTTCGTTTGGACATAAAACTGTTTGTGAGAAAAGGGAATTTGGACCAAAGTAGTGCTGAGGGTTTTGTTCTCTCTCCCTTAGCCAGCGAGTGTGAACATTGATGTTTCCGCAGCTGTGGGCAGGCAGCAGGGGCAGCGAGCTGCTGCCGACGGTCACGTTTCCATACGCTCTCACAACTGGAAATATTGCCTCCATGTTGTTTCCAAATCACCAACATCAGAGGGTAATTTGAGCACCTCATTAATAATAAAGGAAAACGCCTACATAAAAATCATGCTTCACAGAAACGCTTCATCAGAGCTGCGTTGCTCTCGTTGGTCCATCCTCTCCAAGATGTGGAGGCACCTCATTCCCTCTGACTCGGATGCCTGCCAGGACCCCCAGCACCTCTGGGGATGCAGGTCCCACTCCCAGCTCTGGGACACATGGGGCCAGTGGTGCTTCAGCTCCCATCAGGCCCACGGTGGCCAGCGCACCTGGACAGCCCCTGGGAAAGGTGGTGTCCAAGAGCACACGCTCCTCCACCTATTTTGGCTCCATTCAACCATGGGCTAAAACAACCATGGGTGTTTTTCCAATCTGTGTCCCTTGTCTTGACATTCCCATATGACAGGAACCGGCCAAAAGCACTTGAGTCTTTATAGGTCCTGAGCAGCACTATTTTTCCTGGCTGGGGGTATGAGGCAAAGGATGGGAAACTCTGCGTGAGCCACCACCAATGGAGGTTTAGAGAAAGAAGAGTCTGTGGGAGTGTTTTGGAAGCCAGGGCTTGGTATTTCATTGAAGTGTGGCGCCTGACAGGAAGGATATAAACACAGCCATAAAAGAGATCCCAATGTCTAGTCCCTTCATTTCAAATTGCCAAGTTGGTAAGACTATTTATGTCACTAAATAGTCAAGGAAGTATCTTCAATCAAGTGACAGCTCATTCCCATACTGTAATTAAATTTGAAGCTCAGTTACTATTGTATAAGTCAATGGCATAGACAGGATTATTACAGGAAAATCCCCAAGGATGCCAAGACTGGTACAGAGAGGTGGAAGGGAGACTTCAATGTGGGCTTTTATGGCTGTGCTATAAAGATGAACGCAGCCCAGGCTGGGTCCTGCTGCTGGGCTGTGCTGGTCCGGCTGGCCCTGGCCTGCACGCCTCGAGGCACTCATCAAGCATCAGTCAGGCCATTGCCAAAAAAAATCGCATCTCCTCCCTGCAAAGGGAGGTGCAAAGCTGCATGCAAGTGGGTGTTGGCCTTGAGAAAATCAATGCAAGCTGCACATCAGCTTCTGGGGCTGGAGCAGGCACTGCTCCCCGCTACATCTCTGGGTTGTGCCCTTACCCGGCTGCCCTTTTCCATGCCGAAGTGTGGCTGGGCGCTACCAGGCAGCTGTAGCTGCGGGTGGAAACTCCAGCATGAACGTGCACTTGCATGCTATTAGCTTATTAGCCTGACGGGTTGCCGAGCACCTCTTCTCCCCTTGGGAGGATGGTTTCTCCAGCTGCGGCAGAAGCGCACAGCCACCCCGGGCTGTGCTGGAGGGGTGGAGGGAGGCAAATCCCCGGCATCGGCACCGGCAGGGCTGAGGGCCTCCCAGGATGAAGGACCACCCCTCCCCATCGCTCCCTGAGGACAGTCGGACACGTCTGCTGGTGTCCAGCTTGCAGCTGTTTTCCCTCAGCTCATCTCTAGTTACTGCCCGAGAGCTTCACTTCATCCTTGCGGCTTCCAAGTCCTTCAGCTGCTTCTCCTGTTTGTACTGAAGGAAGAGAAAAGGGACCAAAGCCTAAACTGTGTGTTCCCACTCCAGGGGACAAACAAGAAGAGTATCATCACATTTGTTTGGCTTGTGCTTCATGAAATAATTAGAAAAATAGCTTAAGTTTTGGAGAACCTGGGTGGTAATCCTAAACACGGGGGTTCAGACAGCATGCTGCTGGGAGGGTGCAGCGACCGTAACTGGCTCAAAGCCTCAGCGCAGCGTAAGCTCTGGGCACTTTTGACCATGGTGCACTTGTCATTGGAAAGTGAGGATGTGGTTTTTTCCCCATTTGAATTTGTTTGTGAAGTTCAAAAGAAAATGGTGCCTCTAAGCTGCCAATAGATAAGTCTAAGATAATGAATATATTTTTTCACCAAAAAAACTGGTACTGATGGAATTACTGCTCACATGCAATCCAGAAATTACATGATAATTTTCTTTCTTAAAAAGAGAAAGGTATCTTTCCTTTATCCCTCCCTGCCAAGTTATGTTCTGTTATGAAGAAGTTTCTTGCCCTTGCCTTTCCTTTCTAGCTGCCTGTCCGTGTCCCAGGTGTCACAGCTTCACGCTTGTGTTTCTTTCTGGCTCCGCATGAAGCAACGCCATGGTTGCACAAAGCAACAACTTTTCATAAGCCCTTTGCCCTCCTGCTTTGAGTTTCCAGCATGGGACACTGTGGAAAGCCTGCTGCTGAGGCTTTCAGTGGAAGTCATGGATTTGACCAGCTGCCCACGACCAGCCAACGTGACCACAAGCTTTCCCACACCACTGCTGGTGCTCAGTGGCCAGCAGCACGGCATGCTCCATGCCTTGCTTTCTCTTCATGCGTGCCTGTAGGCACACAATGATGTCCCCCGGTGCTGGGTGCGCATCCTATGGACGTGGGCTTACACTCCAAAAGTCTTTTCTTCTCTGAGCGGAGCAGCAGCGGCAGCAGTGACTGCTGCAGCTTCTCCTTGCTGTGCTCTCAATGGACTTTGGTCTCAGTGCTGGGGATCACCTCCAGGCACGAGAAACCAGCCCAGGCCCCATTGTCTCCTCCGCACTTCATTGGCCGCCAAGGAAAGTGCCAATTAGTGCCAGCTGTGCTGGACTCCTTGTTGCAGGGCCGAGAGGGGGCCTGGATCCAGCCCCCCTCTCTTGTTTTCTCTGTGCAGCATCTTACTGCCTGAGTCTGCCCATTGATGTCCAGGGATTTCTTAAAAAAAAAAATAAAAATCCTTATTCAGACAGCTTGATGTTCAGTGCCCTGTTTTATTTCATATGTTTGAAATAGAATAGATGATTATTAAAATAGAGCAATGCGGTAATAACTCCCCACACTATGAGGATGCTGAGGAGCCAGAGCAGCCTGGCTTGGGGGATTTGCAGCCCTCTTGCCCCTCTGCACTTACTGGTCCCGTGGCTGCTTTCTGAGTCCAGCACAACTGGCAGGAGAAAATCAGGAGGCATCTCCTACAAGTAAATACTTTTGGGTTTCAGACGGTTGCCAGGGTCAGGGTGCCACCAGAGTAAGCTGTCTGAGATGTCACCAAACAGCAGCGGCACGTTTCTCAGCACAAATTAGCTTGTTTAGCCATGATTCCCCAATGATGGGCAGCTTTGCTTGGGTTTAAGCCATCCCCCAGGACTGAGCTGGTTAATACATGCCCATCCTCTCACGACTGGCGTGCTGGTAAGGGGGTGTGCAGGTGTGTTTGAGCCTGATGTGGGACATCTGTCCTCCTGTGAGATGTCACTCTCAGCCTTGAGGTGGACCGGGGTGTACTTTGGCACCAGGACACCACACCCCCCTCAGGGCCATCCTGCCCCGCTGGGGCTGCCAGCAGGTGAGCAGGACTTGGGTGATGCCTCTACAACCTGGGATGGTTTGAGCTGAGGCAGTACAAACTAGTCCTATTCCTAACAAGAGGCGACTTACCTTCAGGGTGACAGCGCAGGGCTCTGCACGGAGTCAGGCAGAAAAGCTGGAGGTGGAAAGATTCTGCAATGGAGCAGGGCACAAAGCAAATGATTTTTTTTCTGAAGCCATTGCTTCATCAAACAAATCACTTTCCCCAACCTGTCAGTAATTCCCAGGTGCCAGTCAGCTCTTCTAGAGTCACGAATGGCATGTGAAAAACACCTTAGCCAGTCATTTAGCCATAGCGTATTTGCAATTTATAGCTTACTTCCTTAGAGCCCTGCTAAGTCATTAAGCAGCCTTGTGGTTTGAGCAAAGGTTTAGGAGCCAGGAAAATCTGGGATGAGTCATTTGCTCACGCACTGGTGACCTGAGCAAATCAGTTGACCTCCTTGTGCCTCGAGGTGTGAGACCGGCCACCAGGAGCCGGCTCCCCTGCAGAAGTCAGGGCCTTGCCTGGCTCCAGCCAAGAGCAAGCCCCTGGCCCCAGTGACAATGTGCGATGCACAGCCTGGGTGTCCCAGAGCCGGGACCCTGCAGAGCTGCAACTGTTCAGGCTCCTTTGGTGGGGGTGCCAGCCTCAAGCCTTTTGAAAGCCAGGGAAAGACTCGCAGAGATTTCAGTGCACTTCAGATCAGGACTCGCTCGCTTCCCTCCAGCGTCTGTCTGGCTTTTGAATAGCTCGTATAATAAGTTATAAGTGACAATTAAAACATAAAATGAAGAGGGGACCAGATGGCTCCAGGCAACATTTAAAAATACCAAGACTATTTCTAAATGAAGATCACCAGATCCAAAACAGCCCTGGGCAGACTTAGCTGAAGGTTATTTGCTGGCCTGGCTGAAAGGACATGTGTGGTCTCCATCAGTTCTCAGAAGATGCTGTTATAATGACATTTGCTGGTAAAGGCAGGAGGGAGGTCCAGGACTTGGGCAGTCCTGAGGACACAGACCTTTGTTCCTCTCTTTTAAGGGGGTTGCTGAAGGCTGTTGTGTGAGCGGTGACAAAGGCAAGTTGGATCTGTTTCATGTCCCTGTTTCATCCTGAAGAAGGTGAAGTGCTGTGCTGGAGGTCGGATCAGGGGAGAGGAGCTGTGCGATGTCCTGACTTCCCAACCATCTTCTCCTAAGGACGTGGCTGCTCACACCATGGGTATTATTGCTGTGGATGCCTACCACCAGCAGTGACAGTGCTTTGTTCCCTTCCCTGCCACCTTAGCTGACGTAACTTCTGTCTCCAAAAATTTGGTCAGATGGGAAAAATAACAGGGACCGCATAAGATAATTCATCACTTGACTGGGGAAACTGTGCCTGTGAATCTCTGGCTGAGGGAAGGCTATTGGAAAGGGAGTTCTCACCAATAAAACTAGGGAAAATGAAAGGCATTTCCAGAGAAAAAGAGGTGATCTGGCACCACAATACCTGCCTAGATTCAGTGTCAGTGCAGCTGAGGCACATTCAGCCCATGAGGCAACTTTGTGCACGTCCTCCTCGCCTTGGAGGTGATGGGCCTGGTGGGGAAGTGGACATGGGTCTGCCTCCGTAGGCTTGGTGGCCAAATGCCCCAGCCACCATGCAAGGCCAGGTGCTTAGAGATGCAGCCTGCTATTACAATGTCTGTGCTGCAGAATAAGCTTTGCATCCAGAGATTGCATCAGACTGGATTCCCCTCTCCTGGAGAGACGAAAACCAGCATGGCCCATGGGGAACCAGGTTTGTTTGACCTGGATGTAGCGCTTGGGCTGAAGTTTGAGCCAGAGGAGAACCAGCTAGCAGATACACCCCATGTCTTAGTCGCATGAAGACTTCCAAGCTAGGTTAACTACGTTTACCAGCTCTATGCCACACTTTACAGAGAAGCAGATGGATAAAACTCTATGGCCTGCACTATACAAGATGTTTGAGTAGATGATTACAATGGCCACTTCGATCTTTCTAATTAATAGTTCCATTTTGCCATGTTAAAAATAAGCTTGATTATAATTTGCTTTTGCTTTTCTTTTTCCTCTCTTGTACACGCTTCCACCTCCTGCTTTCAGCTGAGCCCGGAAGCAGAAGTATCACGTTACTATGAGAGAAGCTAGTTTTGTGGTATTTCCATCCCATCCAGAGCCAGGAAACACGGGCAATTTTGCAAGACAGCTTGTACTCAGTAAATTTCCAGCTCAGTTTATATTTCTGTATTTATTTAGATTTGTGCTAACCATGTAAAAGAGCACTCATCCCAAGTGAGGTGCTGCAGACAGACTTTCAAAAAACCAGGTTTCATAGACCAAGGACCCTGAGCAACAGGCCTTTCACTGGATGGGTCACTTCTGGCTAAGTCCCCTCTTCTGAAAAGACACCCAAGATTGACAAAGACATGGACAGTCAACTTCTGATAATGCTAACTCTTTACTCAAAAGTAAACTTTTAGTAAATCCCACCAGTAAAATCACCATTTCTGGCAACATTTTCCTGTACTCTTGAGACCTTCCCTTGAATTTTCCTTCCTTCCTTTCTTTTTCTGCATGATAAATTGTATCTGTAACACATCACAGTTACAACTCTCACATTCTTTGTCTAGGTGCATGATACCCCCGCCAGCATCTTCCCACATCCCAGCTGAGCAAGTGGGGACCTGGGCAGATGTTTACACTTGCATGGGAAGAACACAACAGCTCCAGGGACCGAATTCTCCTCTCTTGACTCCTCTTCTCCTCCAGCAGCAAAGTCCTGCCACAGGCAGAAAAATCTGCATTTCCCATGGGATGGCAGCACTCACAACACCAGCTGTTCTGCTTGTTTAGGTCTGCAGCCAACCCGTCCTCATTTCTACATGCCAGTGTTCCCAAATACCCTCAGATTGAGTTGCATGTGTGCAAACCACACACGCTCATACATAACACATACACCCTCAACTCTGAAAACAGAAAGATGAAGGGTTGGGAGGGTTTTTTGGAGGCACCAAGAATTCTGCTGTCTTTATCAAATTAGGGTGAAACCTTTCATGCCAGATAAAGCCACCGTTACAGCTCCCTGGTGGGCTACAAATGGGCCTGAACCAACATCAAAGCCAGCAAAAGTTGACTTGAAAAAAACCGAAACAAACTCTGAGCCAACTGCCATCATTCAACACCAACTCAAGACTGAAAACAGGGTTTTTTTGAACCCTGTTTCAAAGTTGCCCTGTGCTCTCCTGAACACAACCATGGGTGTCTGCAACAGTGCCCGAGTTAACACCGTTCCTGGGTGTTTCATGCTGTCATGCTGGTGGGGCGGGGAAGAAAGAGCAAGCGAATATACCCTTATATCTTTGGTAAGAGAGCAAATGCTCCTGGGAGAGGATTGTGAAATTCAGGTTGACATATCACAGTCAAAGGCCATTACATAAAACACTGACAACGTGCCAGAGTCCACGGTTTACGTGGCAACTCGGTGCCATTGGGGACAAAGCCTGTAGAGCACGTTACAGACTTTGGGGGCCAGAAGGGAATATCTTATAAAGGGATTTGGAACCTTTGGGCTGTAACTGGATCCCCACACCACTCTTGCCATCTGGATGAAATTGCAGGGTTTTGATCGGGGGGAAGTGTGACAGGGCCCACGTAAAGCAATGCCTCGGTTGACCCCACAGCCTTCCACATGGGCGTGAGTGTTGCCTCAGCAAAGGCCACATGGCTGCTCCCCACCACCAGCTGCAGCAGCAGCCCTGCTCCCCGCTTCCCAAGGCAACAGCACGGCTGCGACGGGTGCCCTCCTCCACCGCAAGCCACCACAGGGCCAGGGCTCAGCCTGGCTCAGGCAACGGATCTCAGCTGGCTCCTACCACTGGGGCACGGTTTTATTCCAGCAGATTAAGTTAAAATTTGGAACAGAAGCCGTTCATCTCTTCCTATCAACTTTGCCATCTCTGCAGTTTGTTTAACAGGCTATAGAGGGCTTCAAACTCCAGCCAAGGGGTTGAAGATTGTGAAATTATTTACCACAAGAAGGGCTGTTAAAAAAACCCCTCCTGCTCGTAGCAAGTCAGCTACCAAGTGTGTTAGTTGACAACATGATCTACGACATTTAAATAGAGTTATTAAAGTCATAAGGACAAGGCATTGCCAGTTTGACCGTGCTCCTACAGATTTAGCTTATTGGTTTGGCTTCCCAGGTAACGGCCTGTGGTTCTGGACGTGCCCAGGTCTCACCTTACCTGAGTGGCAGCGGACACGGGGAGAGGTGGGGGTCACGGAGTAAGAAACCTACTGTGTGGGGAAAAAAAAAAAAAGGGTAACTGTTGGCTGTTTGCAGCACGAGAAACACGTTGAAATAGCAACGTTACAAAGGCTATTTGTCTTGTGCCTTGCAGCTTCCTGCTTCGGACTAAAAAAGTACAGCATATAAATAGAGCAGGCAAGTGTGAACTGATGATAGCAATACACTACTCCGCATTTAAAATCCCTGGAGCTCGAGTTTCTTTTGAGTCGTTTGGGATGATTTTGTGCAAATACGGAACGTTCAGTTACAGGCGCCTGCAAACAGGAGTCACGCTGCCGGTCACTCCTTCGGGCATCCTGGGACAGCAGAGAGGTTAGCAGCCTTAAATCTCAGTTTTCTCCACTTAAAAATAAACTTGGCAGCCCTCCCCAGAAAACAAGCACGCTCTTCCCAAAGAAAACATCCTCGCCTGCAGATGCTTTTGTCACAGCAGCAGTGACGGTGGAACCAGAGGAGCCGAATTTGCTCGTCGGCCACACCAGTGTGAGCCTGCTGACGTCTGCACGGCTGATGCCAAGGGAGACGTTTGCTCCCTGAAACGCCTTTTGAATTAAAATATACCTTTGGGGAAAACATTTTAAAAAAGAGAGGCCTCAGCATTAGGTTCTCAGTTCTGCACACAAAACTGCTCCCATTTGGGCTTAGGAGCTTAGTTCTGGTTTGGGGGCTTTTTTTTTAAAAAATATGACTGTAATCTTGGGTTGAAAGTTTACTGTACGAAAATCCATTTTCTCTTAGGACATACTTTTTGCAGAATGATCTAAGAAGCCTAGTAGCAAACAAGCCCCTTTCTATTTAACTTTAAAGTCATACCACAGAATATAAAAGAAAGTTAATTCTACCAAGAACCTCAGAAGGTTGGTATAACAAGGCACAGAAACAACAGCATGCTCTATTTAATAGGATTTTTCTTATTAATTAATTAGCAGGCTTTTTCTCACTAAGAAGAGGCCTCATTCTTTTCCTCATAAATATTGACTTTCTGTAATAAACACAGCTGGGGAAAAAAAAAAAAAAAAGGCACTTGTATGTCATAGTTCTCCTGTCACAGGTTTGTAGGGCGCTTCCTTTTTTCACAAGACCACAGATTTCCTCAGCCCGAGTTGTCTCAGTTGAGAGAGACAGCGGTTGTCGGCTGTTTGTCTTCCTCAGTCCTTTCACTTAGAAGAGAGGGGAAAACCCCCAGTCTCTCTCTCAACGTGCTACTTGAAGGAGCTACATGAAAAAAAAAAAGGCAAAAAAAAAAAAAAGGGCACAAAAAAACTTACACGCACAAAGGCCCCCACCCTAATAACAGAAGTCACATCAAGCCTTCAAGCCTTTAACCTCTGCGTTTGTATCATTTGAGGGCTGGATTTCCAAAACTGAAGTCTTGGGCTGGCACCGGGAATGTGTGATGGGCAGTGAGAGGCTCCTAAGCAGCACCAGCAGTTCTGTCTTGAAAGGCCGTTACCTGGTGGAGTGACAGATCCCCTACACGGGCACGCACACCACTGTGCCTATCACACGCTCTCTGCTGCTTGGAAGCACGGCTGACAGCCCTGGCGGGGCTGCCCTGCTGCTCCCATGAGGGACATGAGGATGGGATGTCACCTCGCCCCTGCTGACTGCAATAAGCGATGCTCAGGATGCTCAAAGCCTCCCAGTGAAGTTGTTGGCTCCCCACGTCAGACCCCAGGAGGCAGCAAGAGCTTCCCTTGGTGCAGAGCTAATACGCCTCAAGCACCAGCAGAAGACCCTGAGGCTGTTCAGCTTGAGCCTGTTCCTCTCCATTGGTGACACTCACATCCATCCCGATCCCTGTGCCTGCCCTCCTTCAGCAAGGGTTGCCCCTGGCCCGCCAGTTACGGACTAAACAAAAAGCACTTGAGGAAATGACACACCTAACTGCCACCCAACCTTCAGGAATGGTGGCAATTCAACTCATTCTCCCAAACGGAACAATTTGTGCCTGAAAGAAAAGAAATCCTCGCTTTCATTGCTGGATTCAGCCTGTGTCCATGCAGGACTGTACTGATGCCATCTGCTTTGTGGCTTAGAAGAAACAGATGCATACCCACAGCCTGGTCTCCCATGCAAGACAACCAGCCTGGGTTTCCCAGCAGTCTTCAATGCAGCAACACATTTCCCCACACCAAGAATGTGACAGACGTATATAAAATGACACACTTTATTAAAAGTTACATTCAGCAGCAATGGACATATTTACTTAAGTAGATTTTAACTGTCAAGGAGCTTATAATTATAAATCCCTCTAAGGCGTTAAAAGCTCTTAGATGTTTTAACTTCTTTGCAATCATTTCATATAAATAGGTAAGGTAAATGATGCTTGCCTAAGAAAAAGATACCCCACCTGCATTAAACAAAGATATACATATAAATATATGTATAAAACAATGATTTTTTTGTTATAAACTCATTGACGGGGATACTTCACAATCTTTAAGGCTTGGGCTCTGGTCCTGCAACTATTACTCACGTAAGAAGTCTCCTGTTTAGGTTACCATGTGCGAGTGCACAGATTGCTCACACAGATGAGAGCTGCAGGGCAGGGCCTAAGCTTTGGCAGAATCAGCAAAAATGTCAAAACACTCAGTGAAATATATTTACAACCTGTGCAAGTAGCATCACCTACTGTTATTGATTACAGAGGTCCCTCTCGGAAGCTATCAACAGCAGAAAGGCACCGTGGCAAAAGCTAATCGGCATCTGTTAGATCTTAGTTTTTGACACTGTAGCTCTCCCTTCTGAAGAGCAGTATTTGGGCTCTTGAGCCTCGGGGACGTCATTTGGGGTGACAGACAGAGAGAGCACCAGCAGCATGCAACTGCAGGCCTGAGCTCAGGGCACAAAGGCATCAAGTCTCAAGTTCTTCCAGCTCCAACAGCGGAAACCTCCCTTGATGTGCAGTGGTTCATTTGCTTTTTCCGAGTGTAAACAAGAAAAATGCCAACCACCTCCAACCGCCCACCCCCCAATAAATAGTGATCATTTAATTTACCTTCGTTCCATTAAACTGTGCTCTACACCTCTAATAAACATGGGTGTGAAGAAGAGGAAATTGCTGTTGAAACAGAAGCTGTGACTACATGTGATGAACTGCATAAACTAATTTGAATCAATACAGCTGCAAGGTCTGATTCTCTACTAACTTACCGCTGACTTTACACTTGCGTGCAACTCCTTTGGCTTCGTCATGTACAATAGGTCTAGCCAAGAAAGGCAAACCTGGCTCTGTGTTACAGTGGTGGCTGGTTACCGCACGGCGTGTGGCTGATGCAAACTCCCAGAATCAATTCACTGCAAGTTTCTCAGTGCTGAATGCCAACTGGTACATGAAGCCCCATCCTCACGGGTAGGTGAGGCTTACAGAAGGGGTTTTCACCACCACAGCGATGCTGGAGCAGTGGCATCAAGACCTCAAACACGTATGAGTAAGCATGTACGAAAGGCACACTCCAAGCTTTATTCCTAAAATATCTCAGTCGTTCACTGATGACAACTGCTTTTCTGTATTCTGCTTTGACCTAGCAGCTTTCCTACCATCAGCTCCCCATGCCTCAGCCACATCCGCTCTGCTCTCCAAAGACCAGACTGTCGTCTGGTCTTTGCAGTAGAAAAGGTTACTCCAGCCTCGGAAGCAAAAACACAGCACTGACCAGCTCAACCCACCTACTGTTGCCTCCACGCACTCCCTCTGCCTGGGAAGCAGCTGACGCCCGGCTGCAGCAAGGCTGCGAGCTCGACACCAGCAGAGGAGTTGTAGACAATTTAGTCTCCCTCCACTCACTTTTATTGGCCTTACACCATTCCTGATAATCACCACTTGCTCTTCACCTTAGCACATGGAGGCAGCGCGCTGGCTGGATGTGGGAGAATTTCTTGCAGGAAAAATAGACCCTAAACCTGGAAACGGCCATCGCCTTTCACAACCAGGATGCTCTATGGACTAAAGGACAGGCAAGAGAAAGAGATTTTATTTCAGTGAAATACACAAATCCCTGCTTTCTACACAGTATTTTTGAAGGACACAACTGAAGCCAATGGGAAATGTTTTAATGGTAGAAGAATCAGACCCTGAAGTACATTACTTTTATCTGTGCCACCTCACTGGCACAAAAAACCGAGATGGCTTCCAAGAACAGGTTTGAGTTTGGGATGAAGAGAGGAAATGCCCCTTCCTTCCCTTTACTCTAGGTCTGTTGGTTTGAACTGTGCCTTAAATAAGACAACAGAATTTCTTCAGGGAGAAACTAGAAATAGTGGAGCCAATAATATTTTCACCTTTGATCAAAATGGCTTTTATAAAAAAATGGAAATGCCACAGGGGGAAAATCATTGCAAAAATATTTTGGTTTAAGAAGTGACTCCATGTAATGGAGGTGCATTTTCAAATACACTGAGGACAATTAAGTACCCAAAACCCACTGAACATGGAAGTGAACTGGGACCACAACTCCCATTTGTGCCCCCAAAATCTTCTCCTAAAATACAGAAGAGCCCTCTTGGGCTCTGTGGAAACCCTGTAACTTTTCTTTTAAAGCCATCCCAAGAAATACAGAATACAGCAGAAACCTGCACAGCTGACTCAGCTGCCACCTTTCGTAGAGCCTAGAGCTTGAAGCAGCTCCTCCGGCATTGCCCCCTGTCCTCCACCAGCCAGGCCTGTGGCAAGAGGCCACTCCTGCAAGCCCCTGAAAGAGGAAGGGTGGGAAAAGGCAGGAGAAGCCCATGAGCTTTAGCAAAATATGGTGCTTATTTACTCAAGTTAACTCTCACTGAAGATGAGTTTAGAGAAGGTAATGACACCATTACAGCTCCATACAGAAAGAAATTTCTAAGCTTTTTAAAAAAAATAAAATCCCATACATGCTTCAAAGTACAGGTATAATTTCTTTTTTTTCCTGAATCCCCCATTGGAACTTGAATTTAAAACACAGTTTAACTCCTCAGTATGTGAAATCTCACGGCCACATTAATCGAGAACATCTGAAGCCAGGAGAAAGAAATCACTTCCAGTTATGTTGTCAGTGTTATGTGCATAACATTCCCACAGCTGTAGATCCATTGTACTCCATGTTATAAATAAGAAATTGCATGGTGACAGCTAAAATTCAAAAGCGTTAATGTTTCTCTTTGCAATTCTTTTTCTATTTTTTCTTTTTTTTTTTTTTTTCCAGTCTTTTGAGGTTTCTCCCCTTTCCCTCCTAGTAGAAGTTACTTGAAGCAACATTATTGCTTACCCAACTGACATATTTACGGTAATTAAAAAATAGTAAATGCCAAGCAAATATGACTAATGTTGCTATTCGGCAAATAAGCCAGAAACGACTTCTATTGATTCCGAACCAGGCTGTTCTTATTTGCGTTAATAAACATTTCTCCTTCTTCTGCTCATCTTGGTTATCCCAGTGCTTCAGGGAGAAGTCTCAAGGCAGCTCTAAGGACGCGGCCAAACGCTGCCCCGACCTCCGTTGCACACGGCAGCACCGAAGCCATCGAGTTGCAGAGCGCAAACGCAGCTGAGTTGGGCCCCGTGAACGAATACAAACGAGCTCCCTTGTATCTCTCGCATGCTAGGTTGTGGTCCTTTTCAACCATGAAAAACAGCTACAAATTGTTCCCAGAGCTAAAGCACTTAACATCTTGGCACTTGGTTGTTTTTAACTTTGTAACAATAGGCACTGTTCACTCCTCTCAATCTCAGCTTTTTATTCTATAATAAAGCAGGAATACTGATGAAAGGCTAGTCACGGCTTCTCCCCGTGGTATCAGGGTGGTGGCATGTGATGATTCACATGGGGTGTGTTTGATCCAAGAAAGCCCAGCCTCTGCTTATTCTTCCTTTGTTCTGTCATCTAAGGTGGAAAGGCAGAGAGAGACAAGTTGAGAATTTTTTTCTTTTTTTCTTCTTATTTTTTACTATTATTTAGCAGTCACAGAGCAAGATACATACAAGCAAAACAACAGGGAGTAGAATTCTTTTTTTCAGCATTGAAAATTACAAGTAAGAGAGGCCTTTGAAGTGGAGATCTGTTTCCTGCAACGTATGGACATTTTATTCTCATTTGTACATTATTCTTATCCAGCGGCAGGTCCTACAGTGCATCATTTGTGCTGCTGTCGTGTTGTGTAGCCCTGCAGAGGGTCAGCATTTGCACTTGGTGCTGTACAATCACAGAATTAAAAGATGGTCCCAGACCCAGAGGGTTTAAATTTAAGCCGGGAGAGAACAGATTCAGCCAGAGGGGGATGGAAAAAACTCACCAGGACGGTATGGGTAAGCACAATAAGCAACAGTCTCAGCACATCCAGCCTAAACCTTTGTTGAGTTTTTCACAGGGAAAAAAGAGTTTTAAGGAAGGTTTTCCTCTGTTGATACCACTGAAACACTTCCCATAAAGAAAACACAAAGATGCTTTTCTGAAACTGTAATGAGCAACCCAGAGGTGACCAGCATCTTCAGCAAAAAAAGGAGCTGGCCTTTTGATCCTGAAGTGAGAGAAAACATGTAAGGGGGTTTTGACAGAGCAGGGCTTTAAGGGAGGCCAGCAGCTTGTGCTCTGTACAGGAGAGAAGGGGGAGCCGCAGGAGGAGCACAAACGCAAGGGTGACACAGGCAAAGCAACAGGCTTGGCAAATTGTTTTTGCAACAGCACTGTTGATATTCTTAGTGGGGGAAAAAATCCAAGTGTCGGATTCAGAAAGCTTTCCTACTGATTCCCATCAGTACACAGCTATTTCTGACGCTACGCCTTTTTTATTGCCGGGTTACGCCGTACCTGCATATGCAAAGCCTGTCATTGCTTCTGCAGTTTTCCCTCTGTCCTTGCACACTCACTGTGAGGATTTTGTAACTAATTCCCCCTCGGCTTTTCTCCTTACCTGTTCTCTGCTGTTGCTAATAGAGTACAATTTCATTCCAAAGCTCTATCAGTGTATCTACTCAGAAAGCTTACTGGAGGGAAAGAGAAAACCTTCGTAAGACAAAAGTCTCTTTTGTAACGCTGTCCTGACTATGACCTGATGAAAGCTAGCGCGTTCACCCACACGTGCTCACGTCGCTACCCACTGCAGGGCACTTACCTGTTCCTTGAGCTCAGCAAGCTGACTGGAAAGCTGTTTTACAAGGCTCATGGTTGACTCCAGCCTCTCTTGCAGGTTCCTGATTTCGTTTTGCTCACTGTCGCCTTCATTGCTAACCAGGGACATGGCTCTCATCCGAGGGAACCAGTCCAAATTCTTCTCCTACATGGGTATTAGAAAAATCCATAATGTTAGTAGGGGTTTATGCAGTGCTACTAAGCTGAGAGTAGAGAATGAGAACTCTGAAGGACTTCTACTCAGTGGACGACACAGCAGGTGAGCCTAAGAACTAGTAAAGTCAGAAAGTATTTTACACAAACATTTTTATTCTTGGTTCTCCTTAGCTACAGGGAAAGCACCAACTGGAAAATCTTGGTTTCCCCACAATGCACCTGTATTGCAGCGTGGGCAGTGTCGGCACATTCATCCATGGCTTTGGCATGCAGAAATGCCCGCTGGGTCAGCTCTGGGGAGACTTCTCTGGTACGCCAGCACCAGGAAAGCCCGAGTGCTCCCCGTGCTTTGCTCTTAAGTGTATGCAGGGACACATTTCCCCACTGTCTCTTCAGCTTGGCTGGCCGCCATCTATTTCGGCTGTCCTTGCAGCAATGTCAGTGAGCCAACATCAGGAAAACAAGACAAGGCAGAGTCCTCTCCAGACTGGCCTGGAGCATGCCTACTGCAAGAGCAGAGGGGCCTTGGATTCAGCTGCCCACAACAGAAGATTCGGGGTCCTGGGAATGGCTTAGGCTTCACTGTGCTATTCAGACTGTATACCTTTGGTAAATGCGAGCACAACCCCACGGCCAAGGGCTAACCTGCTAAGGACCAACCAGTACATGGAATAGCGCTGAATTGGGTGGACTCCGGCTATGAAGCTAATCATAATAAAAACCCTGTAAATAGATGATATGAGTCAGGAAGGTGCTGTGTATCAGCATGAGCCTAAATTGTCTCCATGGCTTGGGGGCACAGATATTTGTGTGCAAAGCGTAACAGACAGAGGAAACTGAAGGGTGCAAGCCTAGGAGGAGTGGCAACCGTGTGGCAAGCAACCCAGTTTGCCTGAAGGCACGAGACAAAGGAAACAGGTCCTGTAGCTGTCGATGCGTTACATCAACGCACCTCTGCCCTCCACCTTGGGGAGGATGTGGTTAGATCATATGCATCGTGTTTTGCAACGGGCCTCTATGGACACGTGCACTTGATAACTTTAGAAGAGAAACAGAATGAATTGAAGTGTGTTTCTTCCAGTCTCCTGTGCTGTGAATGGCCTGCAGAAATAGCACTATATTGAAAAGGAGGAAAAAGAAGGAGAAAAGAAAAGGATTTTTTTCCAGAAGTCCACCTACAAGACTCCTGGCACGCAAAAGATGTGCTACTTATGTTGCCTGGGCTTCGTATTTGGTAAAGTTTTAAGTGCATTGAACTTAGCGGAGTCTCAGACTTTGCCTCACCACAAAACCAGAAAAGCCAGCAATGATTCTGCAGTATTTACAGCTGGGCAGCCCAGGACAGCCATACTTGAGCAGGGTCCATACAGGCTGGCCTGGCAGAGCTGTGAGCTCAGGGATGCACCAAGTGAATACAGCTTTATCATGCTTCCAGAGAGAGTTGCTTTCAACTATATAGTGCTCTGTCCTGATCACCAAACCCTCCCCTCCTACACCAATATGGTTTAGAAACAACCAAGCTAACCCTCAGTAAGCATGGAAGCACTGATGGTATTCATGTATTTCCGCTATTTGTGTTAGCCCAGTCCCCTCTGTTACCATGGATAAGACTAAATGCAAAGCTGTAAGAATTTTGGCTTGTTTTCTTCTTTTTAACTCAAAACTTCTAATGAGTTTTTGTCTGGCTGTGCAACCTCTGGTCCTGTCACTAAACTGACAAGATGTTCAGGGAATAAGACCGTGCCCCTCCACTGCATTTTGCAGCCAGGGCTCAGTCAGCCGTGTGCACTGGTGGAATGAGGCCTTTTTCCTCGCTGCCCACTTTTTGAGCCTCGTGATCTCATTACAACAATTTACTGTGGTTACGCATGATGCCATTTTCAATGGGTCATAACTCATTCAAATCAAAACCTGTTTTCACCAGCTCTGCTGGTGTGCTCGAAAGGAACGCACGTGACCCTCCCTGCTGGATATCCCCAGCGGACACATGGAGCGGTAGACTCCTATTTCTGCTGCACACGTTTCTGCTTACAAGACCAGCATTCATTTTCCACAAGTATGCTCTGATATTAATTTTAAATTTATTTTGGCTAGGATCTAGCAGAGCATTCATCACGTGCCTAGCGTTAAGCACAGGTGTACTCATTTATACTAAGCTTAGTTTGTGCACAGTGCCTTTCTGGATCAATGCCTTTTTTTTGCAAAATGTTTGCCAGCAAATTTGTCTGCCACTACAGGCACAGAAAGTTAATTCAAAAGAGCTACCACGAACAGAGCTGCACTTGTATCTGAATGTTTCCTGAAAAGCTCTGGTATCTGCACCCATTACAGCTTCTCTTGCTTGAAGCACCTGAAGATACCAAATTCAAGGCCACATGGCCATAGGAGCCAGCTGAGGGACCAGGAGCCCTTTTTGGCAGGGCTCACCATAACGCCAAAGTTTCTAAAGCCAAGCTGCACAGGGAGAACAATCTGAGGCTCCACCATTGTGGTTTTTGTGTTTGCCAAGTACTGCTCCCAGGATTGTGAAATGCACTTTGCTAGTTTTGTTTTCCATCTGCCACTCCCTCGCTCCTCCAGGACGCAAGGCAGAGACTGCCGGCTGCCTTGGAAGATTTTTGTGGACTGACCCTCCACAGCACGACAGCATCCAGAGGAACACCACACAAATCTGTGCAGATGCCAGATATCCCAGCTCAGTGGGCTTGCATTTCTTGAGGCTCCCAGTGTCACCTGCTTCCCTCCTCCTCGGCACAACATTATACTTCCTGGGACGAGGGAAGACCAGGAGCAGGTGAAGACAGGGACAGAGCACAGAGCACCTCACCCACTGTCACACAACACTGTGGTGCTGATGGTAGCTCTTCAGCTAGTACCACTCTGAATCACGTGCCAGCTCATCTCAGCCACCACGAGCTCCAGAGTCACAGGAGCTCAGTGACAGAGTCCACTCATTTGCATGTGCCCAGCTTTGCCTTCCCAGCAATGCTGTGATAATCTCTCCCAAGACAGAGTGTTGTTTAGTTACAGACTAAGAAGAACTGGGCATTTTTCGCCAAAATGTTGTGGAGATCAAGAAAAGACTTGATCCAAGTTCTAAGAGAAGCTGATGGGTTTGCATGGATCAGAGACCTCATGAAAAGATGCTACTGACTTCTATAGCTTTTCCTGGCAGCAGAGAGTCAACAGGTCAAACAGCTGATCACAGGTCTCACTTGGTAGTCCCAAGTGCTGTGTTGGGTGCAGGCAGGACTTTGCTTCTTGGTTCTCAACTGCATATACATCTAAAGAAATCCAATCCAGCTGTGTATCTTTGTCATGCAAAGTATCAGAAAGATTCAAAATTCAGTAGGTCAGTAGGAAACACATTCTAGCCTGCCAACTTGTCTTTAAGTTGAAAATACTTACCTGACTTTCATCGACAGTTCTGCTATAGTGCTTGCAGTAGGTATATTCCCGTGCTGAACTGCATGCTTTTGCTGGTCAATATTATCTTACTTTTTTCATTGCATTATGAACTGCAGAACTTTATTACAGGGCAGCATGAAAATTAGCTCTGGCACACAGCCCTATTTGCTGAGTCTATACCACAAACAAAGAGCAAACAGCTGGGGACAAAAAACTTTTGATTACAAACCTGCCAGGATCCAGAAGGCAAATAGGACAAGGCTCTTCTGCTGAAAATCTTAGTTATCTGTAAGTGTTCACGAGGGGACAGGCACTCTGTGACTGCTCAGCTATGGGAAAGCTATTTTTACTTCAAGGTAATTGCTTGTCAATTAACTGGAGGTAGTTAACATGTTTGTACAACCCCAAACATTTGTTCTTGGACTTAAATGTTTATAGGCTTGGTCCAGGGTTCACCTTGACCAACAAACACATGCTAAAGCTGTAACATGCCTCCTCTACGCTGCAAGTGTGCTCCTGCTTCACCTTATTTGACTGGTGTAGGGATGGGATTTTGCAGGATATTATCTGTCACGTCTGAGCTATTAGTCTTAGAAATCCAACCATTTTGCCCAGGATAGCATTCACTCAGACATTTTGAACCCTGTCTGGAACCGAGCAGCAATTTGGACGATGGAGGTAGGCTGCTGGCAGGGAGCAGGGCACACCTCTGCAAACCTCTGTCACAGGACTCAATCAACAGCCACCACATTAGTGCGAGGTGACATAACTTGAGCATAAATGAGCTCATAGAGGGTGAGGTATGTGGATGGGATGCTTTAAAATGAAGTAGCTGCCTGGACACAGAATTAATTGTTGAAATGTACTGAATCTCCTTTCTAAACAACCGAGGCTGAACGCAGTATATTGTTACTGTTATTTCATTCTTGCACAGGATAGCAGCTATTCGCAGCCCAACCGCAGCAGCCCACCTACGGATCACAGCATCTTCCTGCTCCATGCTCCCTCCGCAAGCATAACGTGTGCATTGCAGAATTCATATTTAAGTATACATCTGTGTCCAGGGCAGAGAGTCAGCCAGACAGGAAGGCTGCAGGGACAGAAAGGAGCTGCAGCCTCCCCTCCGTCAGTTCAGCTGGGGGGAAAAAAAAAAAAGGGAAAAAAGGCAGGTGGGGCTAGCCAAAAGGCTGCCGGCCAAACAGACTGCACATGAGCAGAGCAGACATTTCGTGCGGCGATCCAGCATGCTCGCTCCCCCCGTCCTCCCCCTGCGGCTGGCAGGACTCCAGCGGGAATCACAGATCACCCAGGGCGAACACCTCTCTCTCCAAGGTACTCTGGGGACACGTAGCTGTGAGGTGCCGATGGCGAGGGCACATGCCTGAGAAATCAGAGGGCTTAGAGGATTTGCTACTCGTGTTTTCTGAGAAACCTTGAACCCCTCTTCTCGGAGAGGCATGTTCAAAGCAAAAGTCTGCGTTTGCCTCCTGGAGTTTTCTATGCAACTTTCTCCTTCCCTTCTGTGGGCTTTCCAGGGGGAGGGCAGAGATATGGGCTAAGTCCTCCCTTCAGTAAAACATGGCCATTTTTCTGACTTTGCTAGCTCTGGTTGAGCATGGATGGAGAAAAGACTGATGAAATTTGTTTAGAGTTTCTATACTTTGTACAAAGCCTCTCTCCAGCCATCCCTGTCCTGGGGACAGCCAACTGGCTTCAATTGAGCTCTCACGCTGAGCTGAATCCATGCCTCCAGAGTAATTGGCAGAGGGACGTTTCTTTAGGAGGTGCTGGTTTCACAGGCTAGCAGTGAGATGGATCAGCTGCAACCAGCAGGAAAGACTGGGCTCAGCCTTTAAAAAATAGATTACTAGATAACAATGAGAGAAAATAGGTCGAAGACTAGGACAAGAGGGATGAAGTAGAGAAGCAAAGGGAGCCTAATGCATGCTTTCTGCTGGTGCCACTGCCATGGGCTCAAGAGTGCCACGCCACCATCAGCTGTACCAGCAGACTCTAATGCAGTGACTGTTAGCCCTTTCTACCCCATGACCCCTTGTTGCAACATACAAACAAGCCATTTCAGGACTTCCCTCCTATCTATTCAAAAAGAAAAGCAGTGATGACTGCTCATGACTCCTCCTGGGTTGTGACCTCCGAAGCTGCACACAACAGAGCAGGAGACAGGCCTCTGCATCCTCCAGCCCACCGTTCCCCTGTCTGGCACAGACCGTTTGCTCCTTGGTGACTCAGTGAGGTCAGTGAGATGGCCATCAGGAGGGTTTTTTGTTACCTAATAATGAGGCTGAGAAAACGAGTACGCTTAAAGCCCTCTGAGCTCCTCAGCTAGACAGTTGCTGAAGAGTGCAGAAGAGGAGCTTGGACATCGCCATGAAGGTTTGCTGCCTTGGTGTGCTGCACTGCACCATTTGTGGTACCCCACCCTGCAACACATACTCATAGAATCATAGAATGGTTAGAGTTGGAAGGGACCTTACAGATCATCTAGTTCCAACCCCCTTGCCATGGGCAGGGACACCTTCCACTAGACCAGGTTGCTCAAAGCCCCATCCAACCTGGCCTTGAACACTTCCAGGGATGGGGCATCCACAACTTCTCTGGGCATTCGTTGGCATGCAATGAACAGCAACCACTGTGGCAGCCTGGCAAAAGCCTCCTACAGCTTGAGAGAGACTGTAGCCTCTCAAGTGCCCATTGGGGCTGGTAAACCCCTGCTGCACTGGCATGGACGGGAGCCACTGCCGGTCACCCTGTGGCCTCTAGGCCTGCGGAGCGGCACTGCGGGGAAGCACTGCGCAGGTTCACCCTCAGAGACTCAGTTGCGCCCTAGGACCTGTGCCTCAGCATGAAGGCAAACAAACCACTGGCACTGCTGCTCTTCAGCAGGCAGCTCATGTCCTTCCAGGCACAAGAACGAACAGGCCGTTCACTCCCCTTTCTTGAGCCAGCACCTTGAATAAATACTTTAGTGCCAGGTACAAAGAGATCTGTTTACTGAGAAATTATTCTGTATGTCTGAAACGTAAATAAGTCCATCCATTCTCTTCCCAGATCTGCTGCCTGTATAAGCAGAGAGTAATCAGTCCAAATGACCTTCTGAAAGCTATTATTTTTCTGCCTAGGGATAGAGTCTGGTCCTAAAAATCTGTAGTTAGGTATCTCCTATAGCCACCTTAAAAGGGGATTTTTAAGATTTAAACTATCTTGTGCTTTAGATGACACAGGGCAATAACCACTTTGTGATTTAATCACAGACAATAATAATTTGGTTCAGTGCATGATTCAGCTAATCCACAATTTGATAAACATTCATCCTAAACTACAAACCCGAATAGCTTTCTGCAAATCCTGTTTGACACTTTAATGTTAAGACTGTATTTGATAAGCAATCTGTGCTGTACAAGAATATAGGGAGGGAAATTAGGAATTGTTATGCATCTATATGCAGCCACAACAGTAATTCAAGGAAGATAAAAAATAAACCTTGGCAATTACAGATAAATCTTTATGCAACAAGAAAATTTACAGGTCTGGCTGGGTCTATACTGGATTGATACATGCTACAGCTTCCACAGCTCATGGAAAAATATAGAAATGTCTTTCCCCCTGAAAGAAAGTTGGAACCATAACAGAGACCCACCGTCTGCTTTAGCAGCGTCATTGATGCATTTACTTTCATTTTAACTTGGCTGAATGTTTTTGAGGGCTGCAACAGAATCTATCACTGTAGTATTGAATAATTGTGAGTTCTTCAAGACTGATATCCAGGCCAGTCAGTTATAAATGTCTCAGTGTTTTAGTATCAGCATTCCTGCTTGTGATATCCCTGTAAAAATTATGGCGAGGAATGATAATAAACCTCAATTGTGAAGATGTTTCTCTGATGCTGTATGTGGCAGTTTTGATACACAGCTTGAAACTCTGTGAAGGACCCTGCTTTTCCAAGAACAAACACCTCAAAATTTCTGCTTATCAAACACACTTAAAGGACTTGGCATTTAGCTCCAAGCGATGGAAACGATCATGAAAATAATCTTTTACAGTCGAGACCATAAGTTTGAATGTGATCTCGCACTATTGTTATGGGCAAAACCATATGCAAATGCTAAGCACATGAGTCAGCAGTGTCCCCTTACAGTGAAAAATGACAACCATGACCTGGTCTGCATCAGCAAGAGCACAGCCAGCATGTCGAGAGAAGAGATCCTGCTTCAGCCCGGAGCAACTTTAATCCAGAAGGTGGAATGCAGAAACCGAACTAAGCAGTTTTCTCACCATCGCACTGAGACTGCATCTTCCAACCACCCTCCAGGTGGGAACCTGAGGGACCCGCAGGTGTGCAAGGGCTGCAGCCGGCTGGGGACCCGCAAGAGTTGCACAGCACAACTTTTGTGTGCTTGGAGGGCCTAAGCTTGTAACGCACCCCTGCACTACTCTCCTTGAAGCCACATTTGGTTCTCATGTCTTCCCTTCCCTGCAGCACGTGTTCATTTCTCAACTTGATTTCTTCTGCTGTTTCAATCGCTCTCTACCACCTTACCTCTATCATAACCCTGAGAATTTATATACTCCTCTGCAAATCTTCAGGAATCCCAACACTACCGTCTGAAGCTAGGATTTGGCGCTTAATATTTGTGCCCTTAAAATAGATATAATTATAGATTTGTGCAAAACACAAGTTTATTTTTCCACATTCCTATGTTTTCATGTTGTTAGTGGTTACGGGACATGCTTTAGGAAAAACACTTCAGATTATTCATTTAAAATAATTAAATTATTTCTGATATAATCCCTGGATCTTGTACATAATGAAACAACATCTGGTACAGAGATTAGAAAATAAATGTTCTTGGCTTATTTTTTTTTTCTTTTGTTAAACAGATGTTGTTGATACAAAACGCAGAACTGTAAATCATAGCCTGCATGTGGACACAGACTGTCACTACTGAGCAGAAATTTACTGTGGCTAGATAGAGATTTGAAACAGCAATGAATCACTGGCTTACTAACTTTATTCACGTGGGTATGGTTTCAATATTCTGACATTAAGTGCACATGTCCTTAAAAAAAGAACCTCTTAATGGCAGCATGGGAGGCTCTGGTTTAGTTCCAGCTGTCTCAGTGGGGGAAGCACAGCATAATGCAAAGGCAGCCTCTGTGCAGAGGCACCTGGCAGTTCTCCGTCTCCTCCTTCGCAGCTCATTGCGGTGCTGCTATTGAATCCCACAGGCTCGGTTCCCCCAATGCTGAGAGCGGCACCGCTTAGTGCCACACTAGGTATGGCACCCTCGTCACACCCAAAATACCTGCAGCTCTAACTTCTTTCTCCCTCGCCTTTCCTCATTCCCCCCAGCATCATTTCAGCAAATTCACCATTTGTTTGCCAGACTGGCTCATGCCTAGCTGAATGGTAACGGTGTTTCTGCTTCTCGCTGACTGCCTTTAAAGTGAACAGAATTACGATGCTTCTCCAGCCCCTTGCCATTCCTATCAAACTGCTTGCACTAGCATGCTGAAGCCCCCCTTCCCCCGTTCTTCTTGTAATATTGATTTTCTTTTGCAAAACATTCTAGCAGGCACACTCCAGATACTGAACTCCAGACAAAAGCCAACGGCACTAATCCCACTGCAATGTAAACATACCCTCCAGCATGATGGCTCTGCTGGGGACAGCGATGTTGTCTGCTCCTTAGAGACATACTTACCATTCAGCTGGTAAAGACACCACAAATTTTGACTCATTTTTGTCAGTGTAAGTGCTGGTTTGATCCAGTGGGTCAGGGTCTAACTCCATGGTTAAGCTCCAAACCATGACCTCTACCTCGTATCTTTTGTAGCACAGGATTCAGGTGCATAGTTGTTGAAATTCATGGTTTTTTTTTCACATTTAGCTCTAATTCTCTGGTCCTGTCACCTTGTATTTTGCAAGTAGTCCCTTTCATAGCATTAGCTTCAATTTGGTGTAACAGAATCTTTGGGAAATACAAAGACTCAGCTGGAGACTCGTTTTTCAGAGGCTCAGGACTTGACCTTGTTCTCAGCTTTACACAGGCAGAGCTTCGCCGATTGCAGCATGATTGCTCTGGTTTCGGATACTGCCAGAATCGAGGCATTTTGAATCCTGATCTGAATGTTCCTGCTTTGGGCCCATTTTGACTCTGATGTATTTGGCACATGGTGCGGTATGAAAGGACAATTTAAAGAACAACGTTTTCTTTTAAAATTAATAAGAATTATTACCTATCATCAATGGGCTATACAGAACTGTTTTTTTAAGCAACCACGCGATCACGCATATGCCATGCACATGCATAAATACACACACTCAAGTATCTGTCAGAGGAGAGGAAAAAGATCTAGGTTTCTCTTTGAAGCACCTCTTGAGGAAACACCATCAAGCAGTGGCCACCTTTCACTCTTACGGGCCTGAATGCTACCAACCTGCTCTCAAATCCCTTGCTCTGTTCAAATGCTTGCCCATGGGTTTTGTACATTCCTCTGCACGGCGAGCACAACTCCTTGCCTGCGCAGACACGGTAGCCAAGGAGAGGCCCCTTGGCAGGTCTGGCTGTGGCTGGGTGAAAGGCAGATCCCACAAGGTGCCACCTGCCTACTGGGAAGCCCAGAGCACTTTTATTCCCGTTGGGAAATAGGCGTAAACCAGCAAAACCGTGCGAAACATCTATTCGTTCAGGTTCGTGTCTACTGTGCGCTGTTTTCAGAGGCTGCAAGCATAGATCAATAAAAGTAAAAACCACCATGGTACTTTGTGAACCTTTATCTTCCTGTACTACATTTTCATTTAGTACTCTTGCTCGCATTGCTAGGGAAATATTGAAATGGACCCTCTGTACAGATTTTCTTTTTCTTTGTTTTTTCAGCCCAGCATTTAAATATGGTTTGCTCTTTTCAATTAAAATGCATTTTCTCTTGAGAACAAGCAGATGATCGGTTTCACAAACCCCAAGTTACAATTTTCCTTCAGCAGCACCCAGCAAAATGAAAAACAGAGACAAAACATTTTAATCACATGTGTATAAAATACACAGGGTTCACTAAACATGTTTTAAAGTTGCCTGTTTGTTTTGGAGGCTCTTTAAAGCTCCTACTACCCCAAACTCACAGAAGTGTAATGTGATTCCTGATCTATTGAATTTTGTAGGATGGCTGTAGTGGGTTCCATTATGTATAAATTGGATGCAGCCAATTTACAATCTCCGATATATACTTTTATCTCAAAATGCCCTGTGAGGCAATTGTGTAAAGTACTTTATCAGGGATTGTTGTTGGTAATATTGCAAGATTTCATGATGTAAAAAATACATCAATGTCATTTAAATTGAACAAAATGGTTCCCATTTTTTTTTCCTGTAGAGCATTTTTAACCATCTTCTCAACAAATTTGTTCAATAAATACTGTAAGAAACAAACATTTTGCACTTTGTCCCACAGATACAATTTGCTAACCTGATTGATTTCTTTCTCTACAACTAATCTGATTTCTTTAGGCTATATATCTTCTCTTTTATTAAAGATGATGCAATCTTAGCTTTTTATCATACACACATCCACTACACTAAAAAGAGAGAAGATTCTGTGAACTAGCCTTGCAACCAAATAGAAAACCTGACACAAATCTCATAAAGCTGATCCCAAAAGATAAATTGCACAATGAGACCAAAGTTACACAAATTCAGAAACTTATCTGTGTAGAGTAATACGGGTCGGTGGATTTTTCTTCCCATGACAGATATAGAAAACAAGTAGCTTCATCCTATCTGTAACACCTTGTAAAACAGGCTCACACTAACATTACACCCAACTCCCCCAAATCTTGCTGTCTCTGAGCTGTAAGAACTCAGAACCAGAACTACGTTTTTTGTAGCCTTTCCCTGTTTTATTTCTTGCAGAATCTCACTGCTATGTTTTGTGTCCAACCAAAGTTACGCTTATTTACTTTTAAATGGTGTTCCTAGTAAGGCAACAACCTCAAGACTCACCTCCCTGTTCTTTTACTAATTGCCCTTATGTCTTTGGGCTGACCCATAGTCCTTCCATTCCTCAGCATCTGCAGTTATCTGCCTGGGCTGTGGACAATTTTGGAGTCTTTCCCATTCAAGAAGCCAGAAGCTTAGTACCACTGTAATACAAAGAACAATAATTGTTTTCAAATGTTGCAGTAATATTCTCAAACAGTATTGAAGTGTTCTGTGTTTGTTGCTTCTCCCATAGTGCAAAATCAAATGAATTCAGTTTACACGCTTTGGGATCTGCTCATCACATTGTTTCTCTGGGGCTGAACTTCTTATCACTATCTGTGACCCCAGTTAAGGTCCAGTTTTCATTAGGCAAAGCCATACACAGCCAGTCCCAGGAGAATTGAGGCTCTGTTACTGCCAGCATTTTAAGCACAACAGTAGGTGCCTATCCAGTGCCTTGGAGAGTCTTTCCATCATTTGAAATCACAGAATAAAGATCTGCCCACACACAGATCCATCTCAGGCCACATGCTTCTTTAACAAAGGAATAAAAGATGGCTTTTGCAAGCTGCCTGGAAAGTTAACAGCTCTAGTCTCTGGCAGGTCAAGGCGGGAGTGGATTCCAGCAGGGAACCGCAGCCCGTGTCCTGCCAGCAGCACTGCTCAGCTTGAGGGCGCTCCAGCTGGAACACCTCCACTCTGTGTTCGTGGGGATGTGCAAGTTTCAAGGAACATAGCCTCATGCCCAGACCCCTCCTCGAGTTTTTAAGGCCAGCAGCAAACAAACAAACAGGAACCCAACTCGGCTCATTTATTTTAATTTGCAAATTGAATGAATTGAAGTTGGAAGGAGGAAAAGGAGGCTGTGACTACACTGTATTATCAAGGCAGAACCCATCTTTATAGCAAAATCAGTCTTCAAAGCCTAAATACTGCTCAACAGACAGGTGGCCGAATCTTTCAAATGCAGAGGAAATCAAGCTAAGCTTACAGCTGAGCCACAATACCACAGGGTCCAACAAGACTCATGCTGGGTAGTATCAAACCACTGATTCCAGACCTCAGTGGGGAAAAACACCAAATCTCTATTAATATACTTTTGGGGAGTTTTAGGCTCCACTCTGTAACTTGCAATTACATTATAGCTTTGTATTCAGGAGTGATTTCAAAGGAAAGAGGAAAAAAGACAGGGTTGTGTTGGTGCTGGGACCTGTCCCTTTAGGAGTTAACAAGAACATAAAAGGCTGAGCATGGAGGAAGCAGGGTCAAGGGCACGGCACAATGGCATGGCCATCACCTCACAGTCAGCTAGGGGGATGAAGGTTATCACCATACCCTCACTGCACACAGCAAATCTGCCTGTGCTGCAGCACCTGCTGTTGATTTCAATCTTTCTCCTGCTCCAGCTAATGGCATCATTTCTAAGGAGGCAGGATCAGATCCGTGGTTTCCCATTCAAGCAGCAACAGGATCATTAATTTTGCCTGTCTGGAAAGAATGTATATAAACCTAAAGCCACTAAAACCTCAAGCTTTTACAATGAAGTACCAAATGAAGCCCACCTTTCCCCTTTTTTACCCATACCTCACACATCACCTGGCCAAGCAGGCCAACTGAATTATTTATGGTGGACTAAAGAGCCTATTTCTGGAAGATGCAGAGCCCTTGAAGCCGAAAAGAAGGTGCTCAGCTCTCTTGTAGAATAGGAGCTTTGTGTCCTCACGTGATGCTAACTTTTCATGCTTTGAGCAACACACAAATGAGCAGGAAATCAGCTAATTAGGCACGTTACTGTAATTGCTTATTTTATGAAGTTGAGAGGGAGGTGTTCAGCACTTCTATAAGATAATAATGTAGAGGCAAAATTGTACAGAGAAGTAAAAATAGCAAAGGACTACCTACAGAAATGAACGTTATTTTTGAACAACAGGAAAAGCAACAATAGAAAAATAATTCAATACTTAGCAGGTGGAAAAACAACACCACCTCAATATATTCTGTAAATGTACAACTGGGTAACGCTTGTGTATATGAGGTGAGAGGGGCAAAAACAGTGGTTGAACCTGTGAGAAGCACAATTCCAGCGCTATTTTAGTGACTCTATTATCACCACTCGATAGCTCTGAGATCCTCTGTGAATTTGAGACAGGCCTTGATGCAGAAAAAGGATTTTCTTCAGGACCTGGTGCACCTAAATCAAAGCCCTGAACTCCTCACGGGGCCTATGTCTATGTAGAAGGATGCAGAGAGCTGTGTGCTTGCTCACTTCCATTTTGAGTACAACAAAAAAATGGAAGCAGTAAATAATCTATTTAGGCATATTTCTATAATTACTTATTTTATGAAAACCCAACTGCAGATAAAACTGACGTTTTATTTCCTAGGAAGTTAGCCTGTCAGCTAGACCTCAGGTCTTACTTAGCAGCCAGCTTTTGTGCTCTTGGTATTACTGCCATGGTAAGTAATTATTCCTAATGTGACATGCATTGTATCAGCCTTTTAAAAGTAATTAAGAAAAAGTTGCATAGCTTAATGATATGTACATACATCTCATCTTTGCAAGTTTTGCTTTGATAACATCTGCTGGTTTTTGGAGGAAGGCCAGTTTTAAAAAGTAAAATAAATCAGTCCTAACAATGGGAGCATTATTAGCTTCCCAAAAGTTACAAACTCCATGCTCCACTCCAGCAGAGCATTTGTGTGCAGAAGTCCTGTAAGCATTTTCAAGTCTGAGTTGCCAGATTAGAAACTTCATGTTGAACTAGAATTTATGATAATGAAGAAGCCTTAAAAATACAGTTTATTTATAGTGAGCCAGTTTAAGAACCACAGCTCACCAGTCCCTGGCAGATTTAGCTGTAGCAGCTGAAGGGGTCACCCCTATCAGCCATGTGCCCTTTCTCCCTGCTGATATCCTACCTATAAAGAAGCAGCAGAATTGGTACTGTGTCCTCTCCTCAACCAGTGCGCTTCAGACTGGTGTGACTTCAATGGCCATCAATTTTCACATTAGTACTCTGGGCTGCGAACTGCAGAAGCTCAGGAGCGAACAAACACATCGCTTGTCCTCCCCCCTCTGCTATTGTTGTGGTTAATTGCAACAGAAGGGTATGGTGGACATCTGGGGGAGGAAACTTCTTAAATTGTCTAGGATGAGTCACCACAGTGCATATGAAAAACACCGGGAGTGTCTTCCTGACAACCCAAGTGTCCCTTCTGCAGCATTCATGTTATCTTGGATTGACATTTCTCTGGTTTAGGTAATTCTCTCCACCTGTACAGTGTTTAGCGATGCTCGGATGTAGTAAGAGTATCTACAGACTAGAGATAAAAATTAGCAGGGAAAACTCCTACCTCCAAAATTTAAAAAGACGATAGATAACAGAATAGAAAAATCCTGGATGTCAGAACCTTTTTTTTTATCCAAAGAAGTTATATTTTAAGAGCTGAGGTCAACAGCCCTCTTAGTACATATTATTTTATTACATTCTTTGACAAAAATTGACAGCGGTAAAGAACAGCTCGTTCCACAAACCCCACTCCTCCTCGCCTGCCTGCTGTCAGCATGCTCTTCCCCTTTGCTGTACAGCACTTTTTCACTGCCTTCTCATCGCCTGTCTGTATTTCCTTTGGACCTGCCTCCTCTAGAACCTGCACGTGGTTTGCTCGGGGATGGCTGCTGAATACGTTGGGACATCGGGCTGGAGGATTTGGACATCAGGCTGCCAGGATTTGGCATCAGTGAAATGACTTTACGTTCACTAGCTAACCCTGGGACAACCTCTCACTGCCCCAAGGTGTGAAAGGACGGGCAGTCAGGCTCTTGACCCACAGCTGTCGGGCTCTGCAGGCTCCACTTGGCTCACACTTTTGCTGTTTTGACAGTCAGCTACTTCTGCTGATGTTGGCTAAAATGAAAAAAATCCCTTTGCAGGCCAGACACGGGTGTGCCAGGGACAATACGCAAGCAACTCTGGCTCCAGGAGGGAGGTTGTCCCCTGTCCCTGCTGCTACGCTGGGGGGGCCACAGCCTCATGGAGCGACTCTGGCCAAGACCTTGCAGCATCACTGCTGAGACCTGAACCTAGGGAGCAGCTACGTGCTGCCACAGCTCACATCACACCTCCGCTCCTGAGGTGGGAGCATGGCAAAATGCAGAGCAGCGAGGCAGGAGACAGAAGGATGCTGAGGGAAAAAGTCTTGCGCTGCCCAGCACACAGCACGGGCAGAATGACAACTATTGTGAGACTTCTCAATGGCTCATTTGGCATTAGTCCCGGTGCTGCTTCTGAATTTAATACCCACTTCTAGGGTATCTAATAGAAAAAGAAGGCAAAACCACGAGGCTGGAGGTAGGAAGAAGACAGACAACAGCACCAGCTCAAAGGAGCACTAATTCAGATCACACTTCAAACTTCAGTATTTAAAAAAAAAAAAAAAACCAACTAGAATTTTTCAAAATGGGGAATGCATTTTTCCTCATGACATGGAAATGGCTATAATATTTGGTACATACTTCTTTTATTTAATAACTTAAAACAAAAAATGGAAAAAAGCTGACATCTTCAAAATATTAAAAATTAATTACTTAAAAATATTTTGTCACATTACCAATGACAGGTCATTGCTGTGACACAAAAGTGTTTTTAAAAGAACTGAATAAGAAAATCACTGTTCAGAATTTCAGGCTGGTGTTGCTCAACCTGTCTCTCCTACTTCATCCTTATAATGTTGATGGGAATTTTGCTTTTGATTTCAGTGGAAGTGTTGGGATCCTGAGTAGCCTGAAGAGACTTAAGATTAGGAATTTGCCTTTCAGGAAGGACACATTTAGAGATGAAACAAGATGTAAAGGAATACTTTTAAGATACTATCACAGTATAAAAGGCTCATGGTCCCAATGACTGCAATGGCAGGAGAACAGAACCTTTAATTTCCCACCACAGGTTGCCTTGTTTTAGGGAGATGATCTAACACATGGCATATCCTTTACTCTTACAAACACAGGCTGGTTTTAGAGCAGTTTTCAGCTGATTGAGGAGTTATGTAATTGCACCAATTACATCCAATTACATAATTAGAGTAAATAAGTAATAATATAATTAGGTGCTGTAATTATGTAGTTATGACAGGTAGCACTAATGCTGATAAAATCCATTATGAAACTTACTGAGAATTGTGGACAGGGCACGCGAGACCAAAACTTTTAGGGCTTCGTTTGCTAAAGTCTTTCATTCTTCCAATGGGCAAAATAATTAATTTAATTACTATACCAATAGCCTTTTATTTCTGCAAATGAATGCAGGCACAAATCATAGGCTAATTCATATCTCACCGTTTTGCTCCAAAAAATTCAGTAACTAATCATCCACATTTTTTGCCTCCATTTATCTATTTACAGCTACCAAAGCTTAGGTGAAATTTGCGTGTACAAATTGATGTTAACCTTCACTGTTCCAGTTATCACATTAAACTGTCTCCTCTGACAAATGGACACAAAGAACATTCAAAGATTGCTGTATTGACGTAATACAAGTTACGTGCATCTCTCTGGGTTTGCTAGGGATGGTATTTCTGGTCAAATGGGTCAGATAAGAAGTTTTTTCTGTAGGAATGAAAATTCAATAGGGGAATCATTTGTGCAGGTTCTCAGTGCAAATGCAAGGCATGTAGCTAGCTTTTCAAAGTTTCTGTCCTTTTGGATATTGTATAATACCCGTCTGACTTCATAAAAGAGGCCTGGATAACAAACAAATAATAAAACCTACTGCCCTGATTTAATATTCATTAATATTTCACCTGATAACTGATATAAGATAGTGAGCAAGAAGAATGGGCATCACTGGAAGATCTGAAGTGCTTTATTCCCACCAATGTCTCCATAAAGTAACTGTCTGAAAAGCTAGAGGTGTATAAACTGTGTGTTGTTTTACAGTACATTTTATGCTTGATCCTTTTTTCTAAAAAGAAAAAAAAAAGAAAAAATAATACCTTGCTTTATGAAAGCTGGATAGCTAGTGATTACTTCTGTCACTGCTCCGAGCAGTATGCTAAGCACTGAAGCAAATACAGAACTGCTGAGAAAATCAAAATCACAGGGAACATTAGGAGTTTGCAGCCGAGGTCCACAGTCCAGAGGAAGAGAGCAAAAAAAGTCCTCTGCCCCAAGGTCTTTTGAGGCCAGAGACATGCAAGATAATGGGAATGCCTTGAAACAAGCCACCCTGGAACAGAAATACAAGTGAACTTGGAAACCTGCAAAAATACTGCCTTTGAGTGAGGCGTGTGTACAACATCACCTACCAGTTTCTTTCCCCTCTTAAAACTTGAAAACTTGGAAAGTGAAGTTAGATGCATAAATAATTCCCATGCCTTTTGGCACCCAGCCTTTCAAATAATATTCCAAAACAAGAAAACTATTGTATTCCTGGGTTTTTTTTCCAGTTGTGCTATCAGCAAGCCTTCAAACCAGACGCTTCACTGTTTTCTGGACGAATGATATATAAAAAAGACTGAGAGTCATAATATAGACAGTCATATTTTTCGGTCCTGATGGGTCTGGGCAATGGAGAAAAGAGACTATCAGAAATTGTAGACTTTTTCCCTGGTGCCTAGTTAATACTGATAACCATTCCAATGTTACTTTTTGCAATACTTTGCAAGACAGTAGTAGACAAGTACAAATAATAATTGGTTCCTAACTACAGTTGTAGGGGTAGTGAGGATGATACTTGGAGCTAAACTCTACTTTCTATTAAAGAAGTTACTGCAGCATACTCCAAAATTTTGACCTACGTGTATTTAAGGATGGATCTGAGCCTTGAAGACTGGATTTGGGTAGAAATTCTCTCTAAGTAACCTGGCTGTGAAAAGACAGAATTTGGGTTTGATCCATTAAAGCTACAGAAGCAGCCATGAAGGCATACCTAATCATAACAAAAACTAGTAAAGCTAAGAGAGCTTTTCCAGGAGTATGATTCATGGAGTTTTTTCAGCCATGTTCTGTATCACCTGAAATATAAAATCTCATTCCACCTTGTCCCCTTCAAAGAGGTCCTGACACCGCCCTGTTCTTCCAACGACTCTGTTTTTATAAGTATTTGTTGCATTCCCATACACCCCCAGTGAGCCCCATCTCCCTTCTGAAAGGTTAATTTGAAGTCTGCCTCTCTTATGCCAGATCCTAACCAGAACTTGGTCTCTTATCAGGGACTTGGTCACCTCTCCCAGCATCACAAGAATGGTTGCTCAGCTTCCAGTCTGTCACAAAGTCTGAATCAGCTTCTCTCTCTGTCTTCAGGACAAAAAATATATCTCAGGCTTAATTTCTGCATGGAATGCAGCACACATGCTTGTAATGTAATTTCATTCCTATCATGCTGTGTTTGAAACACAAACACATACACTACATCAACTCAAAGGGCTGACAGCTGCAAAACTACCTCTGAGTGTTTTCCTTTTTTTGGTCATAAGCAAAGTTGTATCTCTAAATCTCTTCTTCCAGTTGAATATCATGCTTCCAGAATACTCCACTCTTCCAGTCAGATTATGTTCTTTCATTTCTTAATATTCCTTGTACCATGTGATATATAGTAATCTCTCCATCTCCAAGAGAAAGAGTCCTTTTTTGTTCACTTAAGCAGTTCCAACTGCTTCTGCTACGCAGCACAAGTATTTCTGCAGCACACCTTCCCTAGATTTTGTACTGGGGAATTTAAACTACACAAAGATACAATTACTAATCCCACACCAGCCACCTGTATTATGTTCAAACATTTGTTTCTCTTTTTTCCCCCCCCACTCTTCCATTCCCTCTTCCATTCCATGTAAGCTTTACAATTCTAGGTTTGTATGTACCTCTCTCATCATCCAGAACAACCATTAACTTTATGCATACTCATGGAAAAAACAAGCCTTCCTTCAGGGGTCTTAATAATCCCAAAATATGGATTATTACTAACCACTTAAACCATCAGCATTCTGCCACAGAGGAACAAGGGCTTTGAGAAATCAGTTCAGTGCTTGAGGTCAAGTGTTTTGGTGCTTTTCTGTTAATATTTTAGGTCTTCAAACAGGAGTTCCCACCATTAATGCAAACGTAAAATACATTAGTGAATTACATCAGAAAAGTCAAACCACTGCTGTCACAGGATGAATACACTTACTATGAATATTAATGCATTCCTTGGAATTAAACATTAATACTTAACATACATACTCGCAAAGTTTAAAATTATACAAACATTGCAGGGAGAGGAAGAGGAGTAGAGAAGGAATAGACAAATGAGACAAGCCCTAGAGTCTGGAGAGGTTATTGATTCCACGAATTAAAGTGCATTTCTGAGATAAGCTAAAATATTTTCATGTGTAAGAAGACAACTTGCCACTATGAACAATTTCTTGCAATGGAACAGAGGATATGAGCATTTGTTTTAGTTTTTCTATCTCACCCATCATACTGCAGAAGTGTAGATCCATTACTGCCTAACAGTATAAATGCCCTGAGCTGGGCAATGAGATTGATGGTTCAAAATTTCCATGGACATAGGCTATTCCTCTGTACCTGAGCACTGAATTCCCATCACCTGCCACACCACCTTCTCATGTAGTGGTAATAGCACTTAAAAAAGCTCCATTTCACCACAGCATTCAAGCATGCACTTCTGTCTAAACATGAGGTGTTCCACTAATGCGAGTTCTTCAAGGTAAGCTCTCCGTAAGCCTGCACAGTGGGTGGTGGAAGTCATCTCCTCTAACTTTAGCCAGCTCCCAATTAGGCATCTTGTCTAAACTAATCATTTAGGCTCTCAACGGAGTGAGAAAAGCAATGCAAGGGTGAGTCACCTCAGCTATCCTAGATACGTGTCTTAAAGCAGGACAAATAACCCAGCTTTCTGCACTGACAGGGCAGGGAGCTGGGATCTATTTAAACCAGGTGCCTGACTGGAAGACAACTGAAATTAAAGGAGAAGAATCTTCCCCTCAGCTAAACTGAGGACTAAAAGGGCACCCAGCATGTCCCTAGTAAGGTTGGGTAGTATGTATAATCAAAGGCCTGGTGAGAGATAACAGAGCAGATAGTCTCAGTAAGAAATGTGACTCCAGAAACGCATAAACAGCAAAGCCTGATGCACATTTGGTTACACCCTCCTCTGCGTGCTCTGCAACCACAGACCCTAGCACAGGCCCTAAGCACTGCAATACCTGCCAGGAAGTCCATGGGAAGAAAATGCTCCACCAGAATATCCCAGCAGGTAGGAAGAATTACTCAAAAAGGAAGCCCCAAGCCAGGCAGCCTTGATAATCCATCCCCTCTTTCTCACCAGAACAAACCCTCTTTGGGTAGAAAACTGGAAATGAAATGTAATCGAACATCTCTCTGCCCCAGTGTCATCAAATTTCTCTCTCAATCCAAGTCCTACTCTCACTGCTTCACGAGGCAGTTTCTGTCACTCTTCAAATCCCTGCAGCAGCTCTTCTTGGTCTTTTCAATAGCTTGTTCAGAGCAGTCATAGGAGAAAAGCACTAGCCCTCAACACTGACCCTGCGTTTCACTGTTCAGCAGGAGATGTTATTTTTCTGGACAGCAGCCCAGAGATACTGGACAAAGCTGGAGCAGCAGCAGATGTTATGATGCATGATCTTCTGCCCCTGGTTTGGCTAATGAGGCAGCAGAACCCACAGAGCATGAGAGCACAAACGCCAAACTGGAGACTGTGGCTTGTGCCCTCATCTTTTTCATGTTTAAGACTGGGCTTTGTTGCAGGCTGTCTAAGACACGTGAAAAGATCTTTAAAAATACAGATCGATGCCTCCTATTGTTCAGAGAGAGGGAAAAAGAAAGATATTCTCTGCTCTGGCTGCACGGAGCATCTCTCAGTTGCATAAAGCACGTGCCCAAATTGACTTACCACAATCATTTGCGCCACGTAGCTCTCTGGGCCAGTGTATTCAGTTGGATCTTTAACTTTGACAAGAACTATAAAGTACAAGTAATGCCACATGTTGTGTTCTGACTTTATATGCTCCTCAAATGAAACAGTCTTGTTATCAAATTTATCTCTCTCCAGTCCTGCAAAAAGACATGAACATAATGCAAAAAAATAAACTTCAACATAAAAATACCCAAATCTGTTAAATATGTTAGAGAAAGGAACCTAACTTAATTTAAAGGATCATAAATGTGAAGGATCTTAATTTAAAAGCTATAACCACATACAGTAACTGCCAGACAAGAAATACCAGGCCAGAAGGCATTCCTGACAGAATTCTTTCAGCACAGCGTTTATTCTCTTTTGTGATATTTCCTCTTAATAACAATAACAATATAATAAATATGTTACAGTTTTACAGAGCCTTCTATGCTGGGGGCTATAAAGTGCTTTACAAGTGCTGGCTCTGATTCTTTCTAAATGTATACTGGTAAGCAGACAGCATGCAATCTAGGTCCTGATCTTGCAAAGATTTATGCACACATTTAGCATCAAGCATGTGAATAGTCCCACTTAAGCTGCGGTGGGATTGTTTGTGCACTTAAACCTAGCAGCAAGGGTGAGTCTCTGCAGCTTTGTAGTCACACAGTCTTTACAGAGCTGTAGTCGTAAGAATTTTTTATTTTTTTCCTGTAACAACTCAAATCTCTGAAGAAGAATACCACAGTGAGGAAGGACAGGATTCACAAATGTTTCCCTCAGTGTAACAGCTTTCCTCCCCGGATCTCTTGTGGTGCCTTCCACAGACACTAAAGCCGTTGTGCTCTGCACAACGTTCATCCCTGTCAGTACAACCATGGAAACAACACCCAGACTACAAAAAAGAAGGTATTTCTAAAGTCCCCCAGGGGAGTGAAGGTCTGCCCCTCTTTGTGAGTGCACCTCAAAATAAGTGGGTTTATCCATGGGTTCTGTGGGGATGATTTTCATTTAATTCTTTTGTTCCCTGTTTCATATCACCTTCTGAAACAGGTGGATTTTTCCATTGTTACCCTTCTGGAATGCACTGTGCTGTGAAATAGCAAGCTGTACTTTCATCTGCATCATGCTTTGTGAAATAAAGTCAGCAGCTGAACCATCTCCATTAGTGGGATGATGTGAGTGTGAGACACAGCTCTTCTCCCTCAGATCCTGGATGGAGACTGTGAAGCCACCTCTTAGCAAAGCTAGCTTTTGACTCCTAAACAAAATCTTTTTCCTACTGAGAGGGAAAAAATTTGGAACCAAACTCATTTTTACAGACTTTCCTTGTAGAAGATAACCACCCCTTAGGTTCACACTTTATTTATTGAGGAATAGTTCATTTTACTTCTTTCCCCATCCAATGTCTCAATAGCTCAGTAACACCTACCACAGATGAAACAGGTTGTCTTTAGTATTTCCTCTTTTTTCTGCTTTTCACTCCTGAGATCAGCAAATGTATCAATGATGACTCCAAAGATGAGGTTTAGAACAATAATTATGACAATGAAGTAAAACAGAAGATCATAAACAACTCGCGCAGCAAACAAGGGCTCCTGAAACAATAATAAGGTTGCAATAAGATTTAAAAATAGCACACCTCTAAAATATTAAACAACTTTTTCACATTAGAATTATAGAATTGTCTAGGTTGGAAGGGACCTTTAAGATCACTGAGTCCAACCATCAACCTAACACTGCCAAAACCACCACTGAACCATGTCCCTAAGCACCACGTCTACCCATCTTTTAAATACCTCTAGGGATGGCAACTCCACCACTTCCCTGGGCAGCCTGTTCCAATGTTTGATAACCCCTTCTGTGAAGAAATATTTCCTAATATTCAATCTAAACCTCCCCTGGCAAAACTTGAGGCCATTTCCTCTTGTCCTATTGGTTGTTACTTGGGAGACGAGATCGACCCCCACCTCTCTACAACCTCCTTTCAGGTAGTTGTAAGGAGCCATAAGGTCTCCCCTCAGCCTCCTTTTCTCCAGACTAAACAACCGCAGTTCCCTCAGCTGCTCCTCGTAAGACTTGTTCTCTAGACCCCTCACCAGCTTCGTTGCCCTTCTCTGGACACGCTCCAGCACCTCCATGTCTTTCTTGTAGTGAGGGGCCCAAAACTGAACACAGTATTCGAGGTGGGGCCCTATCAGTGCCAAGTACAAGGGGGACAATCACTTCCCTAGTCCTTCTCGCCACACTATTCCTGATACAAGCCAGGATGCTGTTGGCTTTCTTGGCTACCTGGGCACACTGCTGGCTCATATTCAGCCTGCTGTCAACCAACACGCCCAGGTCCTTTTCCGCTGGGCAGCTTTCCAGCCACTCTTCCCCCAAGCTGGTAGCGTTGCATGCGGTTGTTGTGACCCAAGTGCAGGACCTAGCACTTGGTCTTGTTGAACGTCATATCATTGGCCTTGGCCCATTGATCCAGCCTGTTCAGATCCGTCTGTAGCTCAGGCAAAGCTAAGTATCTTTCTTTTCATATGCCAAATTCTGCTAGCCTTACTCATAGAAATAGAGTGGGACTACCTACGTCACTAAGAAGATTTGGCTTCATGCGCTCTTATCGCTTTGGGCCTCCTGTTGTCCTTTATGTTGTTTCACATAGCATGAAGAAGAGACTAGCTTGTGTACCAGATGCAGCGTAGATGCATTAGTGTAGTGCTTGACTGAAAATAATTACCTTGCCAGTACAGAAACGGGGATATGCAGTTTCCAGTACCCACTGAGAGTGATGATAGCTCTTCTCAATACTGCCTTTTGGCATGCAGGGATATGCTTACAGTACGTCTTTGTGGAATATTCTAGACTGATGCCAAGTTTTCACACCGAACAACTGGAAACCAGGGGAGTGTGCTTGCGTGATGCCAAGGCCAGGCTACTATACTCTGCGCCCAAGCATGGCATGTTAATGGTTTTAGCACTGTGCTAATTCAGTCATACAGCTGTAAGCTGACCCAGAGCGAGCAGACCAAGCTCCTGTCTTTCAGGAACATAACATGCACATGTACACACACATGAAGTGCTCATATTCCCCATTTCATCACACTCTTGTTTTTACATCATAGCTGCTTTCCTTCTTGCAAAGGCTGCACTGGACTCTCATTGACACCTCTAAAAATAGCAAAGTTGTTCTGTGGCAAACAGGAGATGACACTCAGTGTAAGGAGGAGGTACGCAAAACCCAAGTCCTTTTCTGCACCTTGACACTGACTTGGAAGCCCCTGATTTTCTCAGTTTCCCACACATTCATTGGGATAATAGTGCTACCCTTTGTGAAGTGCTTTAATGTACTTAGCATTAAATAACTGCTAAGTGGCAAGGGTCACTTTCAAAGTCTGTAAGTGTTTACAGACTTCATGTGGCTGGACTATGGCTCCTGTAGAATCTCCCAGTCTATGAGTTAGGACCTAGATTCTTACTACTAGCACAAGGAGCTCTTCCATTCAGATCTGAGTTATTTGCTTCTGGACTCTTGCAAGCCCTGCTGAGGTCCTACTTGTGAATTTAATCCTCGTGTTACGGTGTGGCTCACCAAGCAAAGGGCTGCTAGATTGCCTTTATTTATGATGTTCTTTTTGAATTTAAAAAAAAATGCATAAAACCACCCAAATATTATGAGTAGTCCTTAAATGAAGTGAATTTTGGAGTAAACTTCTGGAAGAGGACATATACTATGACATATGAAATTCTGTTTTGACTTTGATGCTGGCTGAGTACAAGTAAACAATAGGACCTATTCCAGGGCAGATGCCAGGCTGAATTTCAGTTAAAAATACACCTTATGTATTACAGTGGAGAGTCTTGACACATACTTATCAATCAATTCCTTTCAGAAGTTTGCATTTATAATTCATAGCGTAATAGAAGACTGATCCAATCCAGTGACACTTCTTAGCAGTGCTTGGAAGGTTACTATATGCTCCAGTTTTCCAGAAGGGGTAAATTACTACCTAGATTTCCTTTCTTCAAGTATCATCGTCACACCAAGCTTAGCTCTTCCCATTAAATATTCCATCTGGGATGTAAAAATTACATGGATAAATGAACTCTGTGACATTAGAGCACACTAGATACAAATACTGTCTACAACCTCCAAAAATTGACTTTGGCATTCATGAGATGCACAGGGAGTAGTGCATTTCCTCAGCCAAAACACTTACATCTTTGGAAGGCTTCCTGAGCACGTCTCCCACACCACCACCATTTCGCAGGCCTTGATTTAATACGGTCACAATGCACATGAGCAGGGTGTCACAGGTCCTTTCTATTCCATCCTCCTCCTCTTCACCTGCAAACAGGAGAGCACCAGCTTTAGGAATCACAGCATTTAATGATCATTCATCAGATAAAGGCACAATTCTGTGTTAGAGAAAGCAACTGCAATACACATCTGCCTTTCATATTCTTCAGCTAGAATTTCACTGATCATCCCTACCCATTTGCACATCACTGCTGGTGACGTACTTAGGCACATCAGGCATACTTAGCCAGAAGAGAGACAGAGAAAATCCCAAGCAGTTCTCCCACCAGTAACTCTGTTAATGACCCAGAGCTGCCATCTCTATTCATGGGAGTACCCCTTTTCCTTGCAAGTACTCCCACTGGTTTCAGTATGACTGCTTTCTCAGTGAGCCTCCTAAGTGCATAGCTGACACATAGAGGAGAAGCAATATAAACACAGAATTAGAAGCACATTCGTAAAAGGATTGTCTTCCAGTGAAATCATTCCTCTACCTACCCATGTACAAGCCAAGTCATGTTAGCATTTCAAATCATTAAGGAGGGGCTGGCTTTTATACGAGTAAAGCTGTCCATGATCTTTCCACTAGCACGCGTGCCCAAGCGCAGGTCTGATATACATTAAATGAAAGACTGTCCCTGACCTCAGCTTGAAAACTTGGATTCTATTCTTATCTCTGCTGCAGAGCTGCTGCGTGGTTTTGGCTGAGCCACAGAGGGTACTATTGTGCAGGAGATATTTGAACGTGCAGAGGAGCTAGGCTGGAACATCAGTCCCCGGGGGAAATTTGTCCGCCCCAGCCAGAATTCCTCCCACCACGCACTCACCCCCATGCTGCGGCTGCATCAACAGCCTCCTTTTGAAGAGCCCTGCTTGAGCTGTTCCCTGTGTCCTGCTGGCCTGCACTGAAGGGTCAGGACTGTGACTGCCATTTCTCCTGCCTTCCTTTCTCTTCAGAGATACGTTTGCTTAAGCAGTGAAGGCAGCAATTCTCACTTCGTTTGCTTCACGCGCTTATTGTAACATAGTTTAATAAATAACAACATCCTGCTGTGATAGTTAACTGAAACAGCATATTTAAAAGCCCCAAACCGCCACATCTGGGGCACTGAGATAGATTTTGATAAACTGAATTGACTGAAAGCACTCACTTTACAGACAAGCAATTTGGATTTAAAACATGGGTTCCCAAATTGCGGTGTATGCATCACAACTGGTATTCGCAGAACAGAGCTGGTATCTGCTGCCTTTGCCACTACTGCTTTTGCTACGCAAGCAAATTAAATGAGAAAGAACTCCTGATTTAAGGAACTTTGAGTAAAAAGAAAAGCAAAAGCAGACATGAGGACAGACTTCCCTGTTAAACTATATGGTCATTACAGACATTACTACCACTAATAACTCCAGATTTTTTACAAAAATGCTTATATATTGAAACTGAAAGGATTGAAACAATAAAACCTTTTTTCTTTGTCACATCTGGAATTTTTTTACTAGCACTGTGATCTTAGTCATACCAATTCATCTCCTCTGCTTTTATACCCTGCCTTTATTTCCTCCTTCCAAACGTTACTCCATCAATTTTTTTGGAGCTAATATCTGTGCTTGAGAAAATCACCATTCACAAGACCAGGGTCTGGTGCTGGAAACAGCAGATGGTCAGATTCTGGTGAATGGCAAGGATAAATCAGGGTTACAAACTGTAAGCTACAACACCAGAGAGAGTTACCCGCTAGAAACCCTCACAACTCTCCATGTCCAACAAGATGCAAATTCAGAGCAAGCCCGTGCTTCAGAGAGACACAAGGTACCACTCATCAGCTGACTGGCACATCTTACAACACAGAGAATCAGCATGCCCACACTGCACCCAGAAAAGCAAGCTCAGGTTGCTCTTTGCCAGAGAATCAGACAGCAGACAGCCTGAAGTTCGCAGAAACCTCCAGTGCAGTAATGTAGGCTGTGGGGAGTGTACAGACACCCGTGTGTGTACCCTGCTTCCACTCCCAGACGTGGAGCAACAAGAGCTACCTTAAATCTGAGAGCCAGGTAACCCTACGGGCACTTGTTCTGCCCCAGCTGCTTTGCCCTGGTGCTCAGCAGCACTCATAGCCCAGACTTAGCCCCTGTTGACACAGACTACACCCATACTACCAAAAGGAGTGGATCTATAGAGTGAAATGTTGCTAAGGACGCAATGTTGACACTAACTGAGGTTCAGGGGGGTTTACTTGCAACCAGTTCCATCCTGGTGAGTGGTCCATTAGTGGCTAGACAGCATTAGGTAGGTTGTCTTCTGATTAAGTTTAATTCAAAGGTAATGGAGGTTAAGCACTAAGACCACCCCACAATGTCAATCACAGGGCAGTAAATGGGATGTTAGGAAGATTTACTTCAAAAATCCTCAACCGATGGCCCCCAGCTACCTGGCTTCTGAGCCTGATCTCCAACACAAGCACAGGCACAGGCACAGGAGACACATGAGTGTCCATGTGGGTCTAGCTGAACGACAGAGCACAAAGAGCTCTGTACTGTACGATGTGAAGTTCCTTTAAGTGATTAAGCACTTCACCAGGCAAAGACTTAAGTGATATGGAAATGCCATTGGAGTGAAGAGTGGGAGACTCCAAGGGAGACGAGACAAAATACTTTTATGCTGACAGCTCAATGCAGCAGTGAGGAAGCAGGCTGCAGACAGGGGATGCTCTCTGAGCAGAACAGACTGGCTGCCAAGTTAACTCCCTCACCTACATAAGCAATGACTGAGCACACGTTCAACCAGTGAAACTCAACTTAGAAGCACAGTCACACCAGAACAAATGATTAGCAGTGATCTCATCTGAAAAGCAATGTACTTATGTCTCCACTCTGGACCTGAGATGCCATTGAGACCCTTTTATGTTTCCTACAGACAGCTGTGGACTTCTTCACGCTGCTACAATGTGAATCTCACCAAATCTCAGGCCTTTGCATTCCACCACACTCATGTTTGCCAGGAGGAGATCTGTCCCAGGAGAAGACAGAAAGCAGAGCAGTACTTTTTGACAGGTGATTCACTGTTCTGGCCGAGTGTTGTTTTAGTGTTACTGGATAAATTACACTTCTCCAAGATTAACTGACAGTGCAGTTAGATGTTTTGTACAGCCCCCTTTCATTACCGTTTAATTTTAAAGAAACAGTATCCAAACAATAAGAAATGTGAGATTTCTATCATTTAAAGAGCTTGGCAAAAGCCACACTGTCTCTTTTGACTGATTGATTACTCTCTGAATGCAGCAGCTTTGCCAATAGCTCTTAGACTGTTTTCTCTATCCAGTCAGACAGCTTCCCATGTTGTTTATGAGGCCTGTTTACACACCAGCTGGGGAGAAAAAGCCTACTTTTATAGCCCTCTCCCTGAAACCCTTGATCCTAAAACCCAAAAATCAGTAGTGGAAGAACAAAGCATGTGAAACAGCATTATACTGGAACACAGGATAGGAAGGGACCATTTACGTCCTCGGTTTCAGCCCCTGGCAACCACAGGCAACTGTGGCAATAAATATTTGAAGCATGTAGACCATCCACTGTGCACACACCCACACTGCAGAGGCCACAACACAGTAAAACAAACTTAACATCTGTAGTGAAAGACCAACCACAACTGGACTGTGCCACAGGAAGAGAGTAGCAGAGATGGAGTAGTACCACCATCAAAGGTCCCTGTCTAGCAGTGCATTTGGCCAACAAAACTCCCGAGTGACCCTGTAGCCTCAAACTACAGAAGAGGGGAAAGCACTCTGCCAGCTTGATCTGGGAAAAATTCCTTCCTGACCCAGTATCTGGTAACTGATATCTGGTAACTGCTCCAGCAGGACACACTGCTCAGATCTTTTATTTTAATTAAGCATATTTAAAGTTGACAGGGTCCTTCGGACATATAGGTCAGATTCATAATGCAGGTACCAAAGTAAAGCCAGGTGGACTCATCTGCTGAACCAGAGCAATTAAGCTCTTCACGTGCCACAATACGAAGCAACGCAACTTATCTAATGCGAGAAAGGCTTGCAACAGTATGCATTTCCCTGCATCTGCCACAAGCTAAGAATGCACAAATGGACTGCTGCTTGTGCTTAGCTGAGCCACAGTAACTCACAGTAACTTGATCGTGGATCTGGGCTCTTATGTCTTCTGGTTACACTACAACCTTGGCCTAGATGCATGTAAAAAGTATACACAAAAGCTTGCTGATATATGCTGCACCATTAACATCAACTTATGTGGCCCTAAATGGATCTAATATTGGCTCAATGTGTGCAGGTGAGGATGCTGCAGATAAACAGCAAGCTTTTTCTCTCAGCAAAGTCAGTTGGAAAGAAGCAACCTGTACGTTCAAGCATAATGATTCAGCAAGCTCTTTTAATAACAAAATTACTATCACTACAATTGGAAATTGAGTGTGGGAATCACTTGCATTAAAGGCAAGTTGCCAACTAAGCTCAAAGTCTTACAGAAGTTGAGCACTTCTGACTTACAACAATAATAATCACTTTGCACACTAGCAAAAGTCTCTGCAATAATAACACACAAATCCCTCAGTTCTAATTGACCATCGGTTTCGGGGAACTTTTGTACTAACCTGGGTTAATAACTGGGATGCTTGTGGAACAGTTCTCTTTTGCACAGGCTCCCATCATTGATGTGAGGGTTGTAGTGGGGACTTCACCAGTATCTGTGGAAAAAGCAGAATATGGACAAAAAGACAGATACTACATTGATACTAAGTTTTAAATCATTATTTTCTAGAAGCGAATCACTGAGTTGAAAAGTTGAGAAGAAAAAGCAGAACAAATTATACCACCAATTCCTCCTGCCTCAAACAGTCTGCCTCAACAGCTCAAAGCAATCACAAGGAACAAAACCAGTTTTATACTTACTGTACATCACAGCTATTTCCATTTCATCTCCTGAAATTAATGAATCTATATCAAATGCTGCTACTTCTGGTTAGAACAAAATATATTCAAAGCAAGAAACAACTGTCAGATATGAAAATAATGTCAGTTTTAAAACCATTAGATAAATTATTCACAAAAGCTGACAAGAAGGACATCAAGCTGATGTTCAGTTATCCTGAATGTAGAATATTTAAAGAGTCTTCAAGGATTATAACACAGTTTGGTACTCATTTGTAAATATGTATGGGTTTGTGTAAAACACTAATTTAACATTCCCAAAGTGGGTAAATGTGTACATCAGCTTGATTTTATCAAACCAATTTTGTCTTGTGCATCTTCAACAATTTTCTGCATTTCAAATCAGAGATACAAAAAGGTTTAAGGAGAAAAAAATGAAGGCAAAATCATACAACCAAAGTAACAGTCTAAGACAATCTGTGTAACACAGAAAACATCCACTTTCTCTTTGTGCTACTTTATAAAGAAAAATTTTAAAGCACTTGCCTTGGGATGCATAATGTTTCATCAGTATATTGTCAGCATATTTTCTTGATGAGTTTTTGATCCGGAATGGCAATTTATAAAGCCAGCAATAATACACCCACACCACAAAAATCTGCCAAGAACCCAACAGAAGAAACACAAACACACAGGAACTACTCCACTGGACCAGACCAGTGCTGCATGTAGCCTCGCACATGTTCTTCTAAGCTGGTCACAACTTCCTTTCAAAGGGAAACTTCACATTGTGACTTCTGTCCCAAAAATGAAGGGGGATAAGTCAAATAAAAGCCAAGCTAGCCCTTTTACGATGATCAGTGGCAAAAAAGCAAGGTGTGTTAAAGAAATCCGTCAGGTTCCTTTTTTATCATATGGCATCAAAACAGCTACATGAGTACATCATGTCCACGAGTTTCAAATGAACTTTTCCTTGTTGGTGTGCTTTACATCCTGAAATAATAAATTTAGGAAAAACCTGGCAAATGCTGAGTGCAAATGGTCCGGGGTGGACTCCATGAGTTGTTCTGTGCTTGCGTACAGGTCTGAGAGCTCAGCATTTGGGAAAATCATGTCTCTATGAATTTAATCACAAGCTATTCTCAGGTATTTCTGTGCAGACAGTTACTTCTCTGCCCATGCTCCCAGCCGGCTGATTGGCAGCATACACAAAGATCTCAACAGACCAGACCTGGCTTTTTTCTAGTAGAGTAAATTTGTAACTCTCTATCTATATCGGTAAAATCTCTTATTCCAGAAAGCTGAAATCCTGCACTTTTTAAAACTGGTTAAAAACCTCCCAATGATTTTACTAAACCCAGGATCATACACCAATGGTGATGTTTGTGAAATACATACTGAATTTAAAAGGTGCTACGGGAAATCTCCTATCAGCAGGAGTGTGGATTCTGTAATAAATTCCTGCTGGATGAAGCTTGAAAAGTAATCAAATGAATACATCTACTGAACATGTCAAGATCACATGCCTCATGCAGTACACAGAAAATACTATGAGCTGCTTTTAAGGTGGGATGACAACCAAGAGAATTCACTTGGAGTTGCTCTTCCAAATACTTAGGAAACATAGAAAAATTTTTTTAATATTAGCACAAGTTTGAAAAGAAAACATAATAAATCAAATGTGAGCATTAGATTTTAGTATTTCAACAGATAAGCCTAGTCTAAAACAACCCTATACACATTAAATTTTACCCAGAGAGTAATTGAGTCGTAAGGTATACGGAGTTAGTTCTGCTCCCACCGATACAAATAAAAAAATTTAATTTCCTTAGACGAAAGTTAGGTTAGGCAGATGGAAAAGGTATATGTTGGAAGCAAATTTTAATATAAAAACCAATACCTGCAACAGGGGTCCTGATTTTCAACCTGTCAACCTCCATGATAAAGTCATCTTTCAAGAAGAGGAACCCAATGATGGAGAAGAGATAAACTAGGATGAGTGCTAGCACTGCAGTGAGGATAATGGAACGACCATTCCGGGTAACACTTTTTATCACATTTAGCAATGTCTCCTCTCTGTACACCAGATCAAACAGCTGTGAAAAGCAGAGAGTAGAGGAAAAATTAATATAAATAAGGCAATACATAGATGCTACATTGAACTACTGAAACATACATCTAGCCACGTTCTAAATTCTCAGCTTCATAAACACACAATTCACATTGATTTCAGCGGGAGCTGGGCATGCTTATAGGAGGAATTTAGCACAGAACTTAAAATTTTAAGACAGCTTACAGCAAAATACAAAGCTATAAAGTATACATTATATATGAGCCTGATCCAGATGTGGGTAACAGTCACCAACAAGATCTGTTGTTTCCTCATGTTCAAAATCAGCCTAAATTAAAAAACAGCGCCTTCATACTGTGGATCTACATCTAAAAATTATTTTTTCATGTTATTTCCCACCTGATAAACATGCATGGGCTGCAACTCAAAAATGCACTCGTGTGAGCAAGTAATTACATGTCTATAAACTGTTTCTTTGAGCTCACAGCATCATTTAAAAGTCACTCACATGTACAAGGATTGGGGCCATCTCTTTTTGGGACAAAGTTAAATTCATTGCACTGTTTGTATAAAACTAGAAACCTCTATTCTTCTTTACACTGCACTATATGCTTTCCTGGTATTTAACTTTAAAGAAAAGTATAAATTAAGACAATACTGCTTTAAATGTCAAAGGCCTAAAATAGCAATTATATGTGCTAAGAGTTTTTCAAGAAACTATAGGTTTTTTTCTCTTGCAGTTCTATTGATGTTCTATAGTGCTTTGGACCTTATCTATAATGTATGTATTTCCACTTCAAAACACACAGATTATAGATAGAAAGTGACACACTATGATTTATCAAAATGGTCCACAGAAGAAGGTATTAGTCACAATTCACAAGATCTGAAATCCACAGCCTTGTGAAAGGATTAATAATAAAGGAAGAAAGAGGAAAGACAGTTATTTGTTCTGTATAAGACAAAGCTTAGAATGAGGAAAAAATATTAAGAGTTTAGAATATTTCCACTACAAAGTGAACACCTGGAAGTAACTTGGGAATGTGGACAATTATAACATCCATGAGTCATGGATATTTGTCAATAGCAGTCACTGAAATAAATAAGTACATAAAATGTTTCTTAAACTACTTGGCCCTTCGGAAAGTACTTTAAGGTAGAGATCACGTTACTTGTTGAAGGAGTAACAGATAATTTGCTGTGCCTTTTTTAAGTAGGAAAGTAACATCTATTTGAAAAGTGTCCTGCAGCTACAACCACAAAATCTTGGCTCATTTGAAATCTGCCCAAACTTTGAAGCTGACTTTACTGTCAAGATCTGTAAAACCTAACTTCAACAGGAGCTCTACCAGAGTAAGGACTGAACCCCTGAAAATTTTTGTGCTTAACACACCTCTGAGAAAGGCTGGGAACTCACCACTCTTCAGGAAGCTGAGAAAAAAGCAACAGGAAAGTGAACCGTGTAAATTACGACAATTTAGTCGGTCTCCCTACAAGTTTCACATGCTCCATTATAAAGCAAAAGGATTAGAAAACAAGAGCAGTGAAACACCTTTTACTGCTATTCAGCATGAAGGGAGCAGTTAGCTGAGTTTAGCTTAATTTTGTATGATTCATTTTCATTGCACCTGTATCATATTATAAAAAGGCATTCCATCTGGATAATGGCAACAAAAGAAAATGAAAGTAGGGTACATTTAAAGTGATGAATCTTCCTGCTACACCAAAGGCATGCTGTCCCTATTTCCCAAGTAACATATATATATTTTTTGTTTTTTTATTAGGGCTACAAGATGAACTGAGGAATGCGATCCTTTGGTATAAATAGGATGAACACACCAGTGGACAACTCCTGTCCCAAAGAAGTTATGACTGACACTAGATACAGGAACAACGTACACAGAATATATGTATGCTGGGGAAGGGCAGGAGAAAGGAGTAGGCTGTATGCTGATTGTTTGAAACGAAATGAGCAAACTTTCAATTCTAACACAGGTAATATAAGTCCTAACAGAAACAGGTTCTAATGAAAACAGCAGCTCCTAAGGGGCAGCAACACAACGGCATGCTAAAAATACACATGATTTGGCTTGATTGTCAGGAAGAAATTGAAGACAGCTGCATGGGTAACGGTATTTTCTATTTTTGCAAAGTTTTCCCCTCCACAGAAGCACATACTTACCAGGAAACTATAGAAGAATTCGTGCACGCAGAGGCCCAGCATGCAGACCAGGACATATGCTACATGATAGAGAAAAGCCATGTCCATGATGACTGCTCTGTAGCCACGGGTAAAAGTTCCACGGTTCCCAACAAAGCTCACCAAAAACACTATTTTGTTACAAAGCTGGGGGGGGGCAGAAAAAAGGCTAGGGTTATTCCATCAGAAAAATTCTGTTATTTATTGTTTGCTTTGCTGCAGTGTGCAGAAAGCTTAGATAAGTTGCTTTGACTAAATGATCAACTTTTAGATAGCTGGAGTCAGATGAGAGAAATTGAACTCCCAAGTCACACTGGGAACGAGCCCATGACAGTAAGTGGAAGTACATCACCCCTCTAACACTGCACTGTGCCACATTGTGATTTATTTCTATAACATTAGCAAGTAGGCAGGGTGGGATTAATGTCATAAGGCATTAAAAAAACAACTGGGGAATGAATTCCTAACAACTTTGAGTTTAGACATGAGACTATGTAAGAGCAGCTAGGCATACTACTACAAAGACAACAATAGTAACACAACAGAAAGTGTGTGGGGTGTGTGTGAGATATACCATTTCCTTCAGATCATGTTTTTCAAGACAAAATCCATTAAAAAAGAAAATCCTGGGGGCACTTTTGAAGAATAGCATTTAAGCAACAGCATCAGATTCTCCGTTGCTTCCGAGCTTTGCCTGCATGCAAACAGCGGTGCAGAAGTAAATACGAAAGGGGCTAACCTCACCTGTTTGGTAGCCCAGAACAAGCAGTGAGGACTCAACATTTTTTTTTCTTTCACAGATTTGACATGGGCAAGCACAGTTTACTTCTCTTTACCTTTGACTGTATGTCTGGGTAGCTTTAAGTATGTGAAATTCTCACAGAACTGGTGGCATATAGCCCAATACTTTGCTGCCTCATGCTAAGGTGAATTAGAGCTGTAGCAATCAGACAGAAATCTACACAGATGACTTATGAGCATGACTGTATATCTTACCAAGCTCAGTAAACATGCAAACATAGACGTAAGTTAAGAAATCTGGAAAAGGGCTGAGAGAATTTTTAATTTTGAAAACTTTTTTCTTCTTAAAAATACAGATTTAAGCTGACAAACAAATTTGTGTCAATTTTGTTGAGCGTATTGGTAGAGAATACTATTCTTTTAACATGAGAAACTGTAAATTTGATTCCTCTTAATCGGCAATATTTCTTTAAATTTCATATTGTTTTTATCTTTAAAGTATTTGCATATGCACAAAACCAAAACAGCTTTTTTCTTAGCTTCCGACTTTGCTGATACTGCTGTTTCGGGATGACTGGAAATGATTTATTTTTTGGCTTAACCAGTGAACCAGAAAAAGAAGTTCTTTGCACAGCTCTAATCAAGGGCTTTTTTAATAGGGGATGCTTAATATCTCTGTTTCTGCTGAAAGCAAAATTCTGCTTGGTTTTTAGAGTACTTACATTAGCAGCACCAAGAAGTATCAAGGTAGGACCGAGCCCTATAGTATATATAGACCTGAGAATAACAGACACCAAAAAGGGTCGAATACCAACGGGCTTGGAGATGAAAAACAACATTGCTGTACAAAACGCCACTGCTATCCAAAGGAGGACTGAAAATAACGGAGAGAGCGTGCCTGTATAGAGGAGAAAGGGAGATTTGAGAAAGGCATCTTTGGAGAGTCCATTTTTCACCAAGAAACAGATCCAAAAGATCGATTCGTTTGCCAATATAGCTAACAAAATGCGTGATTCATGCATCACAACTGCTGACCACAACTTGCCTTAATTGCAGCAAGAACTATTATTATCATAGTATTGTTGATTTTTGCACAGGTAATAATAAGAGCAGCTAATGAAATTTCCATTAAAATCCGAGGAGTGCTCAGAGATGAAACAGTTTACCCTTCTGCTGGAGCAAGCTACTAATCAGCTCCCTTCTGCAGGGATCATTAGGGCTCCTCCAGTCTAACTCCATGATTGCTCAGCTACAGAAATAGCCGGTCCTCGGGGTGGCGCAGCAAGTGGCACTGCGCTGCAGTGTCACGTTTCGATCCCGAACAGCACCGATGTGCCCTGGTTTTAGAAAAGTAGCTTTCTTCTGAACGGCTGCGGGTGTTCAGTGGGAGCCTCTGCCTCTGCATGGGAGCAAGGCACTTGCCGCAGTGGGAGGCAGCCACAGGGACTTCAGCAGGAACAGGCAGCATCTGCATTGCCGAGAGCAGCTGAATAGCTGTGCCTTCCTTCTGGGGAGGCAGCGGGTCTCGGGTCTTGCTGAGCTGCTGCGGGCATGTGAACCACTCACTGCCTTCAGTGTCAGTCTCTTTGCTGCTCTGCAAGATGCTGGCTGCAGGCTCTCCCTGAGTTTTGAGCGATGCCCCTATTTTCCCTCTCTCCTCTGCTTAAAGCCCTGGAAACACACCATGTTGCTGTGATATAAAAAGCACATTCAGATCTCAGGGCACTGTCACACTTGTACACTGACTTCTATTGTTATCAGATGAACTGAGAGGTCAGTGACGGGGGAGAAGGGAATAGAAAATTTAGCTAGACTCACAATAGAAATCATGCTATCTCTTTGGCAACAGATGCACAGCTGAGCAGCATCAGTGGGACTAGAAAACAGTGAGATGGGGCCCTAGCCTCAACATTCAGATGGCATCTGAACTTTTCCAAAGTTCAGGAGTGTTTATATCCTTGGCAAGAGGTTCAAGGTCAGCTCTGTCAGTTTCTTCGCCAGCAAGATTTGCAAACTTTTAATGGATCTCAGAAAATAACTTCCAAGTGGATCTGAAAGGTGAGGCCAAAGCACTCAGTGTTTCTTTAACAAATTACTTTTCCTTCTTTTTTACTGCAGGTCAAACTATTTCACGTTGCAGGACCCACACTGGTAATGTGTGCAGATACGCATGCCGGAGGCAAGGAGTCCTCATCTGGAGCACAATTTCACTTATATCGTATGATGTAAGAACTGCAGAAATCTTCTGAAAGGCGGCATTCTTTGGATGATTAGATCAGCCCAGGCACCTCAGACATCTGAGCATGGGGGGATTTACTCATGGTAAACGGGAAAAATGGGAGACAATCTCCAGCTGTGAATCAGGTTTTGGTGGGGGGGGAGGCTGGAACTGAGGAGGCTGCCTCATGACCTGCTAGTCCCATTCGGCCACACCTATTGTTTATTGCTCAGGAATTGCTTTTGCTTTTACAAGCAATAGGAACTGGAATCCTGAAATGCGCTATCACTGAAATCACTGGATTACTGGGGCCACTTAAACTAATACTATATAAATCTGCAGTTCAAAGTAAGTATTAAAGCCTACTGATTGCAGACCAGAGGATTTCTGTGAGTATAGATTAGCTACAATTTAGTAGCTTAAAAGTTTTATTTTTAACTCTTTATTTCTCCTCTCATCCTGCAAAGGCTCTAATGTGTGTGCACTCCGAGTGACTCTTCAGTTTACAAACAGGAAAGCACTAAGTACGAACGCTTCCCTTTTACAGGGCACGGCCCTGCAAACTTTGCTTCGCAAGGCTGTGGAGATGCCTGCGCCATGACCTGCACAGACCACCCCGTAGGGTGAAAGGGCAACGTGGTCTCCATGCCAATATACTTTAATCTGCTGCCTTTCTGTTTAGCTGGCCAACAGGAATGTTTGCTGGTGCCAACTCTGGTGTTTGTGAAAAGCACATGTATCTACTAGAAGCTGGACTGCTTCCACCAGCCCAGTTCACATGCCATCAGATAGAGGTGACTTTCAGTCACACTACTGACTGGACTGGACACGAATCAAAGACCCATAGGTGAATGGCTCTACTCCCATTACCAGTATTCTGAACTATTTAGTCTCCTTTATCCCAATTAAGCTTGTTTTGGATTCAAAGAGGCTTCCAGCTAGTCTGCTGCATTTATTTAATGAAAATTATTATTTGCTATATTTCCTGTGACATGTGATGAAGCAGAGACAGAATCATAGATTTTAAGCATATTTTTATATAATGTGTTTATCCTCTGCAACAATGATGTCCTTTTAACCCAACAAACAAAACAGTCAAAACTCAACAAGCTAGTTTTCAAATCATTCCATTCCATATGTTTTTAAGACTGCAAGTCATTCCAAATAGTCAGTTTTAAGGAATCTCTGTCCTCCTGCTGCCAGGAATCCTTCCTTAGCTCGGAAGCTGTCACTGAATGTGTGCAGCAGTACGCTGCAACATGGCAATATAAAAAAAAAAGAAAAGAAAAAGAATTAGCTCAGATCATCTAGATAATGTTCAGCTTAGCAGCTATGTTCTGTCCATTTTACTTCACATTGCATGAGACGTGACACACAGAAGATCAACTACCACATTTCAGACAACATCTGGTACCTACTTAGAAGATACTAAATGGCTTCTGCAGATATGAGCATACCTGAAAATGAAGTTTTATATAACTGTTACCTTAGAATTGAAAGCATCTAAAATTAAAAGGAAAAATAAAACCAAACTCCACTTGCCTTCATCTCCGTCATCTCCAAAGGGGTAGAAGAGAGCAACCGCTAAATTGATGAATACAGCAAGGTTGAAGGAAATGCTCCCCCAGAGAGAGATGTGTCTGGAGAACCAAAACAGGGGTGGATTATCTAGAAAGGGCAAAAGAGCAGCAATCAATGAAATGAAAGCAGCCAGCAACTCAATCAGTAATGGCCTCAATGGAATTAAAAAAATACAAATTAATGAAGAAAACACACAGATCTTTAAAATTAACTAAAATAGACAAATATTAAACATAGGTTTGCCATAAAACATAGTTTCAAGCAGAGCTTTTAATCCAAAGATCCCAATACAGTTTATCAGAGTTTTGTCTCTGCTAAGATTTTAGGACTGGATCTTTTGCAAAGGAGTCATTTCACCTGCCTCTGAAACTGTAGCCTCTGTGCATGGAGATACGAAATCAAGCAAACAAATATATTTTAGCACTCTGCAGGCCAGTCAAACAGAAGACCAAGAACTGGTCATCCAGATGACCCATCTGGACCAAGCACACTGATGACGTTATTCAAAGAATGATGGAATAGGCAAGGTTGCAGAACAGCGGTATTTTCCCCACCTCTGTCACACTAAAAACATCTTGTTCTGCTTTGGGGAACAGGTAAAATTTGGTCTGACTGGGATTTGGTTCTATGAAAGCTGACTACTTCCTGCATGATCCTCAGATGTCCAAGGTTACCTGTTGACAAACAGCTCTGTACTCCTGCTTTAGAGGACTCAAACAAAGCCAGGATCTCCATATGCGAAGTGCTGTACAAATACAAAGAAATAGTCTATCTCCCAAATAACCTATAACCTTGTTAGAAAAGACTAAAAAGGGAAATAGGGCAAAACAGGGTTAACATTTTGTGTCCAGTCATATAAACGATTCAGCAAAATGGCTAGGAACAAGATCAGAGGGTACAAAGACCCAGGCAAGCACTTCATATATATGACTGCACTACAATATGTTTAAATGAACATTTAAAACAAGATTCTATGTGCAACGGTGTGAAGAAATTTCTAGCCAGAGAGGTTTATTGAAGACGATGTATTCCTATTAATTAGATTTTAAAGCACTGAGAGCCTCCTGCAAGTATGCAGAACATATATCATGACTTGCCTGCACCCAGCTAACTTTTTATAAACAGTAGACTCCATATGACAGTCTCAGGCTTTAGTCTAAATAGAATTTAATTGTGATTAGGTAAATATTCAGATTTCTTTGTGATAACCTTATGCTGTTGGCTGCTGAGATTTAAGCATTTGGAGCCATTGCAAATTACATGTGTCAATTTAAGCAATGCAGACTGCATGCTAACAGACACTTGGCTCAAGAATGAACCGAGCCTCAACCTGTATTATCTTTTCAAATAAAAAAACCCACATGGAAACTTGTGGGCCATTCCGCTGATGAAAGGAATTCAGGAATTTCTGTTCTGAATAAAAATAAACCAATTTTCTTTGCTTATAGCATTAGGCAGGTCTGGTCTATGTAAGTGCAAGGTTGGGCTCTTTTATTTGTGTTTCTTAAGCAAAACCCACAGATACAATTTTGTTACTGGAGTAATTTTTCTACAATATAGTGTCTTTTATTCCCAAATACACTGTGCAGATAAGGAGTTATTCTGGAATAATTTATTTTTCAACTTATATTTTGGTCAGTTTGTCAGTACAGACAAGTTCTCAGTGCCACCAAGGGAAGTGGACCTGGGCCAATAGGATTCACACTGAAAACTTACTGTTGCCTCTGAAAATTATAGCCTGGGAATTGACATTTATAAAAACTGCAACCAACATTCGTATTTCCATCACGTTAAGGATGCTACATTAAACCATACTGCTTTGACTATCCAAACTCCCTGCTGCTCTGACCATAGATCCTACTCTTCCCTTCCTTCCTGATCAATTGTGTAAAGTTGCTGTGAGCTGTTAAACAACTGATGTCTGCCACCCCAGCAGCACCTGCATTTTAGCAATGACTGAACTGATCACTCTCGTGTATTTTTATATATATACATAACTTTCTTCCTTATCCCTCAAGAATACTGTAGCTGCTTAATTAGTTTGTGGCCTTGATTCTCTGCTCCAAAAGCAAAGGGCAGAGTTGACAGTGGCTGAGCTGGCAGGAGCTTCCCAGGACTGGGACAGCGGCAGCGGCAGCAGCCCCATTCCTGGCGAGGGCCAGTGGCTGTAGTACCCAGCAGTGAACTAAACAAGAAACTCAGGGTACCTGGCTTGGCTTCACTGCACCTCCTCTTCAGGTCCCTGCTTTGATCCCTCCCCCATGATTTTGACCATGCCTGTCAGAGCTGCAAGCAGCTTAAGGTGGTACATATGCATATCCCAGTACCATGGGACATACACCAGTACGCGCTTACAGACTGGGACGTACTGCAGCCTAGTCAAGCAAGGCTGATGCAAACTGGCAGAGGGGAACTGACTCCATGGGAGTTGGGCAGATTTAAAGCAGTTGAGATTCTGGTGAGAGATGTTTTTAAGTGACTGACATTTACAAGTTTTTTAATGGTCTTTTCGGAATCTGCAAACCTCAAATATGCAGCTACACATGTTTTTGTTAAATATTAGGGGCCTTGGCTTAATTAGGTGCAACTCTATTGAGTTTAGTAGAACCACACCCAGTTCATCCATCCCTCAATTTAACTTTTGGAGTCCAAAACATCATCTTGAACACATTACTTATATTACTAGCTGCTTCATGTTATGCCTCTTTTATGGTGGCATGCAAGTATCTCAGCTGACCTATACTCTGCTGACCTACACTCTCAAGCTCTGAACAGTTTTGCCTGTTGCAGTATCAGAGTGAACAGAGAAAAGTGTATTATTAAAATGAAAGTATTTGAAGGCTTAAAAGCAGGGTTTTAGTATGATTAAGCTATTTTTTAAAATTGCAATACTTACTCCTAATTTTCTTTTGCCATTTCATCTCGTTGTACAGATCCTCTGTCTGTTGGAAAAAGTCATTGACTTTGCTCCCTTGTTCATCTCTCTCTGTTGTATTGAATACCCGACTTTTGGATTCCCGAGTGAGGAATTCACAAATATTGGGGACAGGGAAGACGATCTGTTCCATTGTTCTATCGTGGCGAACAATCTATAAATAAAATGCAATTTTTTTCCAGGATCAGTGACTTTTCAACCATTCTTTCATACCTTTTCTTGTTCACAGCTCCCCTTTTATTTATAAATTAATGTATAAATTATTTGAACAGTACAATGAAGTTGAACCAATCAATCTTAAAACAAAGTAAAACTGCTTTTCTATCTTCAAAAGCCTGCCTGAAAATAAGGTGGCAAATATACGTCTCAAGCAAAACCTAGCTCCAAACTTCCCCCAAATATAAAAAATGTTCTAATTCAGAATGCTTCAATTTTGCAATAAATCTCTCCCAGTAAACAGTGCAGAAGTTCAGGGGCTTTCTACTCAAGATCACAAAATTCTTTTCTCACCTTGAGTCTATTTCTATGATGAGATAAGCTGTGAAGGTGAACATGCAAAAATAGCACCTTGTTACTCAGACAGAACTGGTATCTTGTCAGTCTTCATCTTCCTACTCGGCAAAAAACAAGGTTTTGCATTGTTTGTATTTCAGGGCCTACCAAGTGAGTTAGATTTCATTCCATCTCACCACACGATCATCAAAATTGCTTCCCCATTCTGATCATGGACTCTGCATTACTAAAAATACAGAAATGGGAAGAAAACTCGTCTTGACTCCTAGACCATGTCTTTGTACAGCCACCAGTGAAAAAAACCCCACTATTTGACTTTCAAATCAAACAAATGAGATAGCCTGATATAAGGGAGCTATATCTGAAATGCCAAACAGGTCTAGGACTGCTTTCAGAGAAAGACCAGCAAACATCCACTTGATACAGCAGCAATGGTGGGTTGAGTTTCACTTTTCCAGTCACAGTCCTGCATTAAAGAACCCTCCCTTCTCTTTGTTAATTCATATTTATTATGTGAACATACTAAAAAAACATCTGTCTTAAGTCATTGTTAAGAGTAACATAGTCAAGCACATTTGTGTTGGAGAGGAAGGATGATTGTGCTCGTGTTTGCCCACAGGCATGTGCATTATGTGAAATTTGAACAGGCAATTTTGAAGTGTCCTAAGTAAATAGTTGCGTCTCAGGCCAGCAGTTGTGCAACAGGACTATGTGACTAGCAGCTAACCAGGTAGGGTGAGTGATGGAAGCTGACAGCACATCTTCAATTCTGTCAGGGACTAAAACGAAGAGGTAAACTGCATCTGCTGATCTGCAGAATGACATTTAAAACTATTCTCCCTGAGCATAGAGGCCTCCATATGAGACACCTCAGGAGCACCCAAAGTATTAAAATATGTTAAGAGGAGCACTGAGCTGCCCTCTGCACAACCACAGCCATGGAGCTTCCATTTATCCTGTGGTGGGATATTGTGACCAGTATCAGGCAAAAAGGATGGTGGGAAACAGAGAAGGACTCAGCCATGGCCTGTCTTCATGGCAGCCAGGACAATACAGACCTGAGGCACTTGTGTCAAGACTGCTCTCTATGCATGCAAGGTCAGGTCCAATGTTGATGGAGCCTGGGAGCCCACAGAAGGTAAAATTATTGGCTCAGATTCAGGCTGGGCCTGTGTGTAACCATACTGTGCAGTTTTCATACTTGGCCAGTTTTGGACTTGATACAGCATTTCCAAGAGAGAGCCAAATGCCACCTCTTCCTACAGTCTCTCGCAGCAGCTGCCTTTGCACCATAGAAATTTTTCTCCTTACAAAGTCACTAAGGACTAGAGACACTACATGCTAGGATATTAACTCCTATCTTGATGCCTATAATCCCATGAAATCTGTAAGAGCACAGGAACTGATATAAGAGTTAAGAACCTAAATACCTCTGTGGATCTTGATCTAAATCCAATCCATGGCAGGGGTAAAGTTTAAAATAGAGAACGGAACTGATGAACCAGGCCAAGCCTTGGTCTTTTAAACAAAAGCCATACTGAATGTCTACACCACTTCAAAACCTCTTTGTACTGCAGCCAGACTTTTAATTTGATCAGTTAGCATCACTGGCTTTGAAACTCATGATTATTTATTTGAGCGATGTACCATACAAGATTATTCTTGACTTCATGACACAGCTACTATCCACAGTCATTATTTCTCTAACACAACATGTTTGGTAACACACAGGAAAGCTACTGTAAAATGATTATTTGGAGCCACTTTTAATATTGGTGCATTCCTTTTCCTGCCATAGCCAAAAGTGTATTATTCAACCTTCTCCTTCTCATAAATCATCTACACCATTTGAAGAAGCTCTGCTGTTCAGAAGCTTAAAAAGAGGTGATACACCATGCACAAGATGCAAACTTGTCTCATATTCAATCTTCTAGTGAGCAATTCTTTACCTCTATCTGTGCTGTATGATTGGCATAATACCTCAAGGCTTCATCTCCTTCATCTGGATCTGACCCTGGCTTCAGCATCTGTTGTAATGTTTTATTGTGACGAGCCAACTAGAAAAAGAAAAAAATTCTGATTTATGTCCTGCTGCTATGTTTTCAGCTTTATCATCTCCACTTAACTAACACAAATCCTCCTTCCCCCCACCCCCATATACTTACATGCTCAACCCAGTGGGGCTCTTTCCACAGATAACAACCAGAATGTAATTACTTGAGAACAATAGAAATAATTTAGTCTTAAAAAGTCAGCAGCAAGTCTTCGGCCGAGATTTATGAAAGGCAGCTTAGCCTGCAGCCTAGATCGTTTTTGGAGGGCTTTTGACAAATGCCAAAAAATTAGACTGAATGCTTCTTTTCACTTAAGTTTAGACATAAAATTTGCATACCTCTGACTAGGTAATTGCATTTACAGTTAAATTTTCTTTGTGTTTCAAATGGCTAAATTGTTTTTCACTATGTTGTAGGTTGGTATTTCAGGGCTGCCAAGGTAACATCCATAACTATCTCGGAGGCAGCTGGACTGCAGTGGTGGGCAAATACATTCTTAACTGTATAGTTTATACATAGCACATATGTGCACACACAAAAACACACAAATATGTATCTCTTCCTAGAAACTTCTACAAATTATATACTTCACATGATTCATAAAATACATCTGTTCTTGTTGACTAGTAAATATTTTAAATGCTTGATAGCATAAAGTTTAATACTGAGAATGACAGCAAATTGCATTCATTATGTCTTTTAGGTCAGTGCGAAACAAAGACTTAATTACAAGGCATGAGGAAACACCACTAAAAATACAATTTTCCCTATATCATAGTGAGTGGTTTTCATCCAGAAACTCTGTGTTTCACCCATTTTAAGGTGGGGGGAAACTGAGGCAGGAAAGGAAGGGCTATCTTGCAAACAAGATCCAGGTCTTAATCACTACATAGGCATTACCACAACAGACGAGACACAGACATTAGAAATGAGGCAGACACAGCACTCAAAATGACTGCAGGAACTAGGCTTTGAAGTGATGATCACGACAGGTGGGTTCGGATTTACTACATGAAATAACACAGTATGTTGAGGAATTATAAAATAATTAAAATCTAGAAAAAGTGTCAGGGATCAAGTCTGAAAGTAACAATGGATCTAAATGGATATTGTAATAATCTAACCAGAAAGTGATCACACTCATTTATAAGCTATTTGCATGTCTCGCCATCCCCTTTTTATCTAAGAATGGTGAGAGGAAAAGAGATGCATATACAATTTATTCTATTTATTCAAGTTCCCTAGAATCTACTGATCAAAATAAATCTTCTTCTGACTCTTCATACAAATTTATTACTTAAAGATGAATAATAAATGGAATGTCCACAAGCAAGAGAATACCAGAAAGGAATATTCAGGAAGAATAAATGTATTTTCCACAACTTCCTCAAGGATAGAAGTCTGCTTGGTCCTGACTGTAGAGCCCTGAGCCAATGCGGCAGAACGTCAGCCTTTTATAAAGGGGTCACAAGCAGATACTCAGGGAGACATGCAAAAAATCACATGGAGGTCAACTACAGACCAGTATTCTTTCCATCAATAATAGACTTCTGCCTTGAATAGTTACTTCTTTACTCCACCTAGCAAACGTATGGATAATCTCATTACATGTATTAATGTTATGCAACTTCCACTTATTTTTAAGGCTAAAAAGTATCATTAAGACTATCTGATTAGTTCTTCTCCTTCACACAAGCCATATAACCTGATCCAGTCAGTAGTCATTGCCATACGCCCACAACATCATCTCAACGGGACAACCTGAATTCATTTTCTATGGGTCTTTTGCATCCCACTCAACATATGCCTTAGCATCATGGAGAAACAAGATAAGCTTGTGGAAACAAGGTAGTAACTGTTTAAAAATTCCCTTTAAACAGTGTTACTATTTTTGCCTTTCAGCTTTATTGAATGTCCCTCTGCATCTGTACTTAGAAAAGGGCAAAAAATTTACCTTCTCTGTATCATTCATCATTCTGTACACTACTGTCACGTCCCCTCTTATTTGTCTCTTCTTTAAATTAAAACAATCCCTATCTTTCCCATCCCTCCTCAAACAGAAGACTCTCTGTGACTCAATTATTTTCCTTGTCCATCTCCAAATGCCCTTTACTTCGGCTGTATCTCTTCTTTAAGATACGAAGAAAAGAGCTTACTAGACAGAATGCAATCACACCCTGCTCAGAGCGATGAATTAGCACAACCGGAAGCAAATGTATTCCCCCTTTATCATCTTTGGTAATACAGAGCAACTTTGCCTGTATCTTGACCCTTTTTCTCCAATGTCAGCCATTATGGTTTTGAGTTTTCTAATAAATGACAAGTCAAGGAAGTATGGATAGTTCTTCTCATATTAAAATTATGCCAGTTTGGAGAAAAGGACATGCATAGATTCAGAAATTTCCATTATTGCCACAAAAAATTTCTTTTATAAACATTTTAATTTGTGTAGAGAATTGAAATACCATTTGTAAACCATATGAAATCTCAAGGTATTGCTTCCTGATGTGCTTTTAACTGTCCATAACTGTTACCGTAAAAGTAACTCTTGATAAATATCACTAACAGAAGTTCCCTTACCACATGGACTAGAAGGGAAAACCATCTCCGCCCTCTCGTGCTGTGATGGGACTGACTAGCACAGTGTGTTAACACACTGCTGGTGGTTTGAGACAGCGATGATACAGTGCATATTTTACTATCAGGTTTCATGTGAACATCAGCTGCGTACTTAAAAATCGTGTGCATTCAATGATCTTCATTGTACTTTATTACACTGTGCTTTCAGGCAGTGACTGTCTTGTGCCGACGTGTGTACAAAGCCTAGCACCACACAGCTAGGGCTTCCTGACACTAACACTGGACAAAATGATCTGAAGAACAGCCCAGGATCTTCTGTGCTAGCACCTCAGCTGCCAGCAATTGGAATGACCCAGGGATTACTGACCAAGCTGGAGGAACTACAGCAGATTTCAGAAGGGAAACCTACCTGAAGATGTCAGCAATAGTGCTAGGCAATAAGCGGTCATAACTTCCTCTCTTTCTGCTTCCCCGTCTCTCTATATCTACTTACCTTCTGTAGTCTAGACCTTCAGACAGTAACCTCAAGGGCAAAGAGTCTATCTGTTTTCTGCTCGTATTGCAGTTCCTATGTGGGATGGATTCCTCTACATTGCCACAACAATAAGTACTGCTAATATTTCTGTATTGTCACAGCTACATTGTTGAAAGAATGGTATGGACAGCAATCTGTGAAAGCTCAGACCTGAAGCAGAGGCCCACAGTAAGACACAGTAAGCTTTAGAAATGCTATGTTATTTGGCAACTACAATGTTTTCTGAAGCTCTGCTTTCATGATCCCTCCTTTGCCCTGTAATGAGCTCAAAGGCTCACATCGGCAAAGGGGACTGTGTCAACAGACTCCTTGACCAGCGCAGAGCTTTTTCTGAGATCAAAGACATAGCAATGAAAATAACAATGCAGTGACAAACTGTGAACCTAAAATATGGAAAGCTTATCCAAGCTGATAATACACCCTAGGTGACAGTCTGTGACTGGCATGTAAAGGCCATGCAAGCTCTGAATGACATTTTTTCATATTTAACTCCTGTGATGTAGTTCAGTGTTATTTCCAAAGTGCTGCACTAATCTTCTGGGGCAGTTGAAGGACAAGGCACTGGATGGGCCTGGACAATAGCAACTATAATGAAAAGAACAGTCCCACTTATGTTTGCAAAGCAAAGCTCAAAAATGCATGACAAGCATAACTGATACAAAAATTAACCACCACTAGAGCCTGAATTTGCAGAGAGCCCCAGAAAAATCATCTCTGAGGAGAAAACTCTCTGTCAGTCATTCGCTCACCCATCAACCATGCCAGTGAAAATATTTTAAATGTCAACACTGTATTTTACTTCTCATGTAGGCATGCAGGGATGAGGAAGCAATAGCATACAATGGAACAGTGATTTCCAAAGAGGGGATGTGTAAAGCAATAGCTATATGAATTAAGATCATTTGGCTTTCAGTCAGTTCCCAAGGAAGGACTGTTGTTCATCTTGAAAGACTTTTACTTCAAAAATTTGGAAAATGCTGTCATAAAGCATCAGTACAAAACATGAAAGATTGAGGACAGACCTGAAGAATGCTGAAGACATTAATAAAGAAACAGTAGAGATAAATGACAGAATTACAGTAATACTCAGTCTAAACTCCTCACACAACATGATTATAAAATCAGACTTGCTGGTCATCTGGGATTCCATATACGATCAGCAGCAGGGAAAAACACAGCAGATCCATCTTTTGCGATTAACAATATACAAATTTCCTGCAGGCTTTTTGTTTTAAAGTCAAGATTTCCTTGAACAAAAATGCAGTTATTTAAATGTTCTCAAGGAAAAAGTGATTCAAAGCTGTGAACATTCATGTCATCAGCTTGTCAATAACTCATTGACTTGGAATACTAGATTGGTTTGCCAAAGTACATATATACATATGTGGGTGCATGTGGAAAAATTGCTGGGAAGAGAGAAAGTAATTCTCCACTTTTCATTATCTCTGTAAAACACAGACCCCTTCTGTAATTTTACAAGAAAGTGTCAGTCCCTGGTTCTAACTTGTAAACCGCAAGGGTCTCTCCTCTGTAGCCCAGTCCTCATTGGAGGTGTGAGGTCTAACCCAGTACACAGCCGAGACGGTTGTCAAAACTCCTGCTGATTTCACCAGGCTTTACTTCAGGCCCCAAAAATGCCAAGAGTCCAAGAAATATGAGCTGAAGACCCCCAAATTCTGTAAAATGTATTTCACTCTCTAGCATTTTGAGACAGCCAAACCTGTGGAGGGTGAAGGTGACTTTTTATGACTAGAAACGTATAAAGGGATCTAAATGGGTGAGGGTTAGTGTCCTGTAAGCAACCAGGATTTTCACAGAAGAGTCAGTTCACTGGCAAAGTGTCAAACGTGTTAAACTGATTTTCTGGAAAAGGCCTATGGAGTATTACTATAAGCTTTTGCTCACTAGCCGAGAAGCACAAATAAAGATACAAATAGCTTCTGTGCCTTGAAACACTTTATATTTACAGTATTACTATTACAAACATCTAAAAAAATAGAAACAAAACTATTAAAAATTATTATCCTTGTCACCAGTTCTCTTGAGTGTCTTCTCACAGTTGTAAGGCTGTTAGCTGATGAGGCAGATACCTGGCACGCAGGCATACCTGACAGGGGAAGAGCACTGGGTTAGGTAGCAGTCAGGAGCGTGCTGGGGACTGGGGCTTGTTTTGGGGAGGGAACTGGATGTGTGATGCACGCTTGCAAACTATAGCACCGCACAGTGCCCTGTCTGCCCTTACCCCATGCCCCAGCTGCAGCTCACTAGCCAACCTGCTGGTGTGCCAGTCATCCCCATCTAGCGTGTCAGGGCAGAGAGAGGCCACTACACAGTCCTGGAAGTTCATGAACTACAAACCTTGGGGAAAGTGAGGCAAGACCTGTTTGTACAGACCTGATGTCCAATGCATGACATCTGATAGATCTGCTGTAAATCACCTTCAACTCTACCATGTCAGTAACCAGACGTACTGCAGTGTGGGTTGCCAGCCCAAAGTCCAGTGGTCTTTCACCATGGAGAAATGAGACAAAATGTAACTTGCAGCAACAGCAGAATAATTGCATCTGTTCAGATTAATTTCACCTTGCTGTGCAAGCAGACTCGTGCAGCTGGGGCTCATTTACAACCACAATCTCTTCATCTTTTTTCTACTTTAGTCCCTTGGCTCCTGGAGCCAGGCAGCGTGAGATCTGGCACCACCAAACCCCCTCACAAGAGGAAACCCCAGTCATCTCACCAAATGCTTCATTTTCTGCTTAGAGAGCAAGAAAGGATAAAAAAGCTGCCTGGGGACTGACAAGAAAAATCCCAAGGACAAAGATACAACAGCAAAGAGAAAGTCAAGGGAGTAGCAAACAGGATGGGTAAGGGACAGGAGACAGAAAACGAGATCCTCTTCCTTGGAGTGCCAGGACCTTACCACATGCCAGCTCCCTGCCCAGGGCAAATGAGAACTCTCCTATTCCATCAGTAAACACGGAGAGAGAGAAACCAAGGAAAAAAGGAAATGTCATCTTAACCATAACTGAGCAGAAATTTTTATTCCAACTGGCTGTACTAACAGTAACAACAACTTCTCAACTCCCCATGTTCCAATCAAAACTGAATGGTGCTTTCTGCAATACACAGGGCAACTTCCTTTCCAGAAGTCATTACAGTTTTATAGAGCGGCACCTTTGCACTCTACCACAAAGCAATCTGTTAACAAACATTAGGAACAGCAGGGATGGAGCAATGGGAGACTCTCAAATCAAGTATTCATTGATTTCATTTAGATGATTATACTGTACAGAGCAACCAAAAGGGTTTAGAGTTAATCTTCCCCTGATGGCTTGTGGTACATGAGCAGAGCCCTGGGTGGTCCAGACGCTTTGGATTCTGTTGCTGGGTCTTCCATGGCCTCGTGTAACCTCTGAGACACCACCTCTCCTTCCCAGCCTCCATGTGGTGTGCACTACGAATTGTCAATAATAGTGACCTACCTCACAGTGAAGGGAGAAATAAAACACCTCAACATTATCACATAAGAGAAACCACCACAGTTAAGTGATCTCTATCACTATTATGTTTGCGGCCCCCATGGTAATTTCATTGCTATTTTTGCTGTGGTTTTGCTGTTATTTTATGCCTTGATGAAAGCCAGCAGAAGACAAAATGACTTGGTAATATTTCAATGAGCTTTACTTCCATTTGTTGTCTTTGTAATTTCTTTTACAGGGAAAGCTCACTTGCAAAAAAATAAAGTGTATGTGTGGGGAAAATTCAGGTGAGATAAAATGTACTGCAATAAAACAAAATTAATTTGAGGAAGGTGGGTATGAAACATCTCTGCAGGCTATGTGTAAACTGCCATGGGCAGCTGTGCCTATATGAGCCAAACCAGCTCAATGCATATATTGGTCACATTTGTTTTTCAGTGTACACTGACCATACTGAACACAGGATGTGGACAGCAGTACGCAACCCAGAGTGTTCCAACAGGATAACATAACTGCACTTGTAGACTGCTTCCTATGATTACTGTAAGCAAAATTTTGGAGAGTATAGGATGGAAGGACATAAGGAGATGATGGGAGTGTCAGACATGATTATGGGAAGATAACAAGAAAGTTCACTGGAAAAGGAAGAAAAAAGAGAGCACGGTTACTGCAACTAGTTGTCTTCACAGCATAACAAGGAAGAAGATCCCAGCTCCACACAACTTTTATGAAAGGCAGATAAAACATTATGCCCAAAATAAAACCTTACTAGTATACTCACCAACATTGTACAGACCCAGTCTGAGAAAGACCAAAACCAGCAACAGACCAGCAAGCATATAGATCCCAAATCCACATAGCAAGAGAACTGTTCCTGTCTAAAAGCCACCAACACTTTATATACATACAAAATATATACATAAACCTGAGATAAGACAGCATGGCATACCCTTTTCATGAACTTTCAAAATCCTTTTGCTATCAAGCACTTTACTTTCTAGGTTTCTCCTCTTATTCAGAACAGTGATTCTCTGCAAAATAGCTATCTCTTGCTCTCTAATATGTGACTTCTAAAGAAAAGGAAGACTAGCACAAACAAAAGGAGGAACTGCTTATGACTCTTATTTTGGGGGCAATGTGGTGAGGGGAACCACAGTTTTAAGTCTTTAAGTCTTATATATGGACATATTTCCTTCTGTAAGCCATAAGACTAGAAGACATTGACTGGCAGTCAACCTCCCTTCCTCTGGCACCAATAGTAGAGCAGAAAGTAACTCACGGGTCGATACTTCCAGAATGGGCTCATTCTCTTCTCCAGGATCTACCCAAACCATACAGAAACCAGCTCAGTCTCTGACCTGAAGACTTGCATCGCTGGCTCCCTCCTCATGTCTTCCCACCCTTAAGTCTCATCTCATACATTTGCAGTATAGCGCCATGGTGTCTTTTGCACACTGTGATGCCTTAAGCTGGATGCAGTTCACGAACCCAATCTATGATAGAACCACCAGCTCTGCTACATTCAGGTATAGCTTGGAAGACGGCCACTGTACATACACTGCTCTTGTAGAGGCTGGGATAAGCCATCTATCAATCTTCAATGAAACTCATTAAAGAGGCTTAAGTTCTCAGTTGTAACTTGGTATCGTGGCTCAGCCTCCATGATTCAAGCGCTTGAGTACGGCTGTTATGTGGTCCTCTTAGTTGTTACAGCAATAGCAAAGTAAAAAGTCTGTTCATAGTTAATCCTGTTAGCATCCCACCTCTTCAACGGGTATTTCCACAACACACAGAAAACCATAATTTGGTCATTCAGGATCAAAAACTTATGAGACTAAAGTATCAAGTAAACAGCTGAAGCTGCAATCTGTCAAATTCACAAAAGACATGCATTTCCTAATCTTTGCAGGGGTCTGATGTATATACTTTGCAGAGTACAAAACAGGGCAGTTACCAAGTGTGGAGATGGAGAGGAACTGAGAGATGTCTCCCTTCATATAATTACAGTGGTGAGATTTTCCAGCTTTTTCAATCATGCTGTTGAATGTTTGCCTCTCCCTCCAATTAGCAGAGCAAAATATCTTAAAAAAAAATATTTTAGGGGTATAGGAATAGAGAACAGAGAAAGTAAAATGGTGAGTTGCTCTTTACAACTCTGTATTATGGCTACTGTCCTCAGGAGAGCACTTTTACCTGGCACCTATGAAGGAACAGTTCCCGGTGGGAGAGCAAAATGGTAAAAATTTCATCTCTCTCCTCGTCAGCCATTCACGAATAATGCTGCTTTACCCAACCAACTAGCAGCTAAACCGTGACCTGCAGAGAGACTCATAGAAAGAAAAGGCTGGAAAGACCAAGTTCATTTAAGGCTACCACAGATCACCATTCATAAAACAAACTCTGAAAATCCTTGCCTGTACATAACGGCAGAGAAACCATTTCTTTCAGCCCAGGTTGATTAGATGCTTATCCGTGTGCAGGCCTGAAGGTGTTTTACTCCTGTAAACCTATTGGTGGTCATAAGTAACTGATCACCGCCCTTTTGGTGTAGAAAAGCATAATCAGCTGTTAAAACTAAATTTCACAGCTGGACACTTTTAATCAGTAACTCTTAAAGCTGCCTCAGAAAAAGTGCAAGGTGGACCTCATTTCAGTTTTCTGTGCTGCATTAAATAAGTAAATAAAGAGGATGGCAACTGAGTTAGCTCTGCCTATTTGTAGATTACAAATTCAGATCTTGTCTATTCTGGAAAACTCTATGATGACTGAGATACCTAATTAAATTATGACATCAGAGGAGATGAGAGTTAAAACTGAGCAACTGCAAGGAACAGACATATTTTGACATTCTGATTAATGCTCTTTATTTTTGTTAACGTGTAATTACTTCAATGAGTACTGAATAATTGAGATGGGTAAAAAAGTATGTCTTTGTTAGAGAAGATGTGTCTTCCCCCCCTTTTTAATTAAGGTGTAGGATTTCACAATGCAGATATCTGAGGCCTATTAGAACTGCTCTGATAATATTAAGTAAGACCAGACTTCACTTTCATGATATTTCCAAGGTTACCCTCACTTTGCCTCAAAACAAACAAACAAAGCAAGTTCCTCCTAGCTTAGAGTAAAATGTTTTAGTTGTGCTTTACATATAAGAAAAAGGGCACTTTGGTTTATTTGAAGGTCATCTCTAACAGAAAAGCCCCAGCTCTGCCTCCAGAGCAAGGCTTCACCTACAGTAGACTATCACAACTCAACACTTTGTGTAATTCACCCTTTCTTAATACAGGGAGTTTGCTGCAATCTGAACGAAGTAAGGAGCTGTACTACATATATCTCTGAGCAGAAAATAATCTAGGCACTGCAGTTGAGGGCAACAAAGTGCAGTCTCCTTTGAAGAGTGACTTTGTAAAGATGGCACTGTGTGGTTTCACATCTATTGTCTCTCAATGACTGCTGGGTTGAGTTTACTCAGTTTACAAGTAAAATGATTTTTATTTCTACTTAACGCTCCTCCATGCAAATTCAAGTGACAAGCTTTAAGTCAAGCTGTGCTCTTTTTCGCCCATATATCATCACTCCTAATGAAGACTCTGCATGCCAAATGTAAGTGGGGAGGCTCTAGGGTAAGAGTATGGTTTGAGGGCAACAGGTCAAGTTCTCTCCTAGTATAAATCAATATTGCTTGCCTACTTTCAGTGGAGGCATTCCCATGTAGACCAGCTGAGGATATGGCTAAATGAAGACACATTCTTAAAGCGGGAAGCTAAGCAACTGCCCCGCTGGTGATACAGAACCAAAGGAGAACTAAAGTCATTCTCCCCAGCCCATGCTGCTTCAGATAGCAATAAAAAGGTAGTATGTTTATTACTAATACAGGACTGCAAATAGAGCCTGAGAGCAGAGAATGTCTTAAACAATATGTCACTGTCCCACAGCCAATTTTCAGAGTAAAACCACAGACTAATGTGAACATTTCACAACGCAGACATTTGACAAAGAAAGGATATTTCTTCTGGAGTAATGTTTAGGCCCTGACACTAATACAACATATTTCCCAATGACAAAAAAATCTCATAAACCACAAAAGACAAGGACAAGGATTACACAAGTTAAAGACAGAAGAAGAAACCCACAAAGCAGAAATATTAAGGCCACCTGCGCACTAGAGAAATGCAGAGTCACCACAGGCAAACAGGATATATCCCTCATTAATATTACATATAATAAAACACACACATATGTATAACAGACACTTGATTTTCCTCTAGAGAAGTAGAACCAGAAGAATGAAGATAAGCTAAAACCTTTGTGGTCAGCCTACAGTAAAAAGCTCTAGCCTGAATCCTAGCAGCTCTTAGCAGCCTGTCAACAGGACACCAGAGGGAAAACAGAGGTCCCCATGTAGATCCCTATCAAAGTCACAACAGAATTCCAAGGTGAATGCTTCCAAGGAGAAGGGGAGAGAAAGAAAACATTGAAGGACAAGTTGCCAAGGTTTTAACCTGAGACCTAACAACGAAGCACAAGTTGCCAAGGTTTTAACCTGAGACCTAACAGCAGCCACAGACATTTGTTTAATCTTTCAGGTGCTCATTAGTGTCAAGCCCCTGTGGCAGCCTCCATACTGTCTCTCTATACTGTAGCTGGCTGAAGGCAGAGTTATATACTATCCTAATGAGCTACAAGGAGGGTGATGTGCGTCATTGGCTTCTGTTTCAATCTTGGCAATCTAAGTGTAAAAGCCTCGCAACAGCTTCTGATTCTGCTGACATTTAATTAGCTGGTGTCATTTTGATGCCATAGCCTGTCTCATCAGGATGATAACTACAAAACAACATGTGGAGCATAGAAGTTCTATGAGAAGTTTCAGGTCTGGCAGCCAAGGATACGAGTCCCCTGACAGTCACGGTTCCTGAGACTGGTCCCTATTAGCCCTTTGTTTTGGCACTGCTATCAGCAAGAGCTTCTCTGTTAAGGAGAGAGAAACACAAAAAAAATCAAACCCAAAAAACTGCAAACCTCAGCAAAGCCTTGCAAAAACCAACATTCTTCAGCTCTAAAAATTCTACCTGTCCTATAGAAAGGGAGCATCCTTATTGCACAAACTCACCATTATTCATCCTGAAGGATGGGTTTACCCTAAAGGATCATCTTCTGGCCTCAAAAGGTAGTCCTGTTTATTTAAGTATGTATAGCATTTTTCTCCGTTTGCCATCAGGTGCTTGGGAAAACAATCTCCAATAATACCTACTAATTGCTGCTTGCTCACATCAGCTGCAAAATTTGAAAATGGTCATTGCTACACAAAATGTGACTGATCTGTATTTTTACTCAATATAACCAGTGATTCTGGTACAGTATACCCATTTACACCAGACAAGCTCAGACCTTTTTGTATTTGGGTCTTTCTTCTAGAATCCTTTTCTCATACCCTAAAGACACCTCTTTTAGAGTATACCAGTCAGAGATGTATAAAAATCCAAATGAACCAAGTCGTTTTGTTCACAGAACAGAAGAAACTCAAAATCTTTGTCAGCAGAACCTAGGCACAATCTAATGTTTTGTAAACACAGACACTTATGGGACTAATGGGCCACAGTTCCACTTTGAGTAAAGCATCTACCTGAGGCAGAGGATGGGCAGAAAGAGGCCAGCAAGCTTAAAAATCCACTGAACCAGTGTGGTCTCTCCAGAGCTCAGCTCTTCTGGAGGATCCTTGCTGGAGCTGAAAGCTGCTTCCCAACTGGATAAGGATAAGCCTATCTTTTAAGGCAAAATGCTCTGAGGACTCACATCTCCCTCAAGGGCAGGGAGATCTCTTTTAGGCAAATGTTAAGGGCCAATAATGGTAACACCGCTATCAAAGGTGAAGGTGCTCTTGCAAGACTTTTCCACTTGGCTTCTGTTCATCTCTTTTCCATGGTATAACCATGATATTATCATTTCAGCCAGTTAACGCCCACTGCAGACTACTGGAGGTTGTAACTGGTTTCACCCATTCCCTATCCGAAATAGCCTTCCACGTGTTTCTTTGCTGTGCCTTACAGAAGATGCTTGTCAATGCACAGTATTAAGTAATTAATTTCTGCCTTCTTCACCAACATTTCTTTTTATGCAGTCAAATTTCACCCCAAATTTAACCCTGACCACAGTCACACTTACTTCACGCAGAATACTGTTTTGTCTGCCTAATTAAAACCGAGCCAGTTCAGACAGCTTTGGATTCTCATGCTAAAGGAAAAGTTACATGCAGTGATCCTATCTCACGTTTGGAGGTACACATTCATAGTGTTACTTCTCATGTTCCCCATATATTAAACCATGGAAAGTCTGCTCCCAACATTTTAAGCAAGGTCTTGCCATGGAATGCTTTGTCCTGACTTGGTTTATATGCGGGTCAAGACAAATGGATGGGTACAAAAATTCACATTTACTTTATAGTATATGTTTTAATAAATGTATTTTATTTTATGCACGCACATGCAAACACAAGGGAGAAGGAGGACCAAGGTCTAAGTTCATCTGTCTAAATGTTAAAATTCATCTAAGCGAAGGAAAGCCAGCAGCTGCTCCAAGCTACAACACTAAAAATAACTACCCACAAAAAAATTTAAGCCTTACAATACCTCCCTCACACACATGCACATACTTGTATCCGTTATCTTATAAAAGCTCTTCTTGCCTTAACAATCCATAATATTAGCAGCACAGTAAAGTTTATTTGAAAAATATATGTTAGCATGATCTCTTTATAAGACTCTTGGAGTACTCATGCGCTCAGTGATTATGCACTTCTCAACTGTACTATCAGATAAATGTCAATTTTCTTTATTAGTAAAGTAGCTGGGATTGAGTGACCATAAGAGGAAACCCAATGCAGCAGTTAAAGCAAAGCACTGGGGATCAAGCAAGCTGTATTCACTTCCCATAACAGCTAATGACTTGTGGTCTACACCTACTTCTGGCTTCGTGTCTTTACCTGTAACACTGGATAAAACCACCTATGTTGAGAGAGGGGGAAACAAAATTAATGAAAGCTTATAACTTTTCCAAAATCCTAGAAAAAGGAAGATTAATTATTTAAGTATTTCTGAAATTACTGTTATTATTGTCATTTATCTGTTCTGCTGTAGTATACAAGAGTCCTAGAACCATGCAGTTCTAGGCACAGAATTGATGTGGAAAATAAAGCTGCTCTGAGCTCTTGCTGTACTCAAATCTGATGAAAGATATAGAAAGACTTGCTAATCAGAAACCCAGAGAAACAAAAGGCTTTGTGCTTCTTAGAATTTTACATATTTGGATAGCTAAATTTTTAAAAACTGACTTTAGTTTCTCAAGAATAAAACAAGTCCTATTTTAAATGTCAAAAATAGTAACTTTTAAAAAATAGCCTGTAGTGTACCACTACTCCCAAACTATAAATCCAGGCTATCAATTATTACGATTTTAATTGCATAGTTAGCAAATATTCTTCATGTGTATACACTAATTTGCAATATACTGCATAAAGTAAATATGGCAATAAGACATTAGTTCGATAAAGCTTGCCAAGTTTGATAAAGAAGTCTTGATTCTGCTATTAATGTATTTAATATATTAACAAATATATAAGGCTGAATGACTTATTTTGCTCAGTCCATTTAAAATTAGCACCAGAGAGGAAGGAGTATGACTTACTCATTATGTCCAGTTGCTACAGTATGCTTAGTAGTACCTGAAGTAAGAACCTTAGAATTCACAGCAAATCCAGCCGCCTTTTCCTCGGTTTAAGAACTTATCAATGGAAGAACACTTCCAACTGTGTTAGTCTATCAGAAGATAGCCTGCTTCAAGCTTGTGTTTATTTATGCTGTATAACTGCACTAATATCAAGCAGCGTTAATTTCTTCTAACCTTATGGGGTGGAGGAAATGACTTTTCATTAAGCCTTGGCGCCACCAGGAAATTATAAAAATATAAGTAGTTTTGGTACTCCCTTGGGATTTAAGTAAGTTTTTAGCACAACCTCATAAAAGACCCCACCCTTCTATTTACCTGGAGGTTACAAAGGCATTGTGGAATTCCAAGACCTAGGCTCCCTCTCCAGCAAGGCATTTAAGCATATGCTTAAAATTGAGCAGCTGAGTAAACATTTTGCTTGTGTGAGAGCACATAACATCCATCATGAAAGGGGTGACAAACGGGGTCAATACCCCTATGCTCCTGCAACAGCTTTGGGAACCAGACGGAGGAAGTCACAAAGCATTGAAAATTCAAAAAATTTTGTTACAGTTACTACAGGAGCCTGTGGCTATAACCAGTGCCTTATCTTGCTTCATAGTAAATGTAAAGAGGTCATGAACCTCATAGAAATACTACTAACTCCAAGAAAGCTTTATTTAGTTTACAAACTACTGAAATACTTCATTATAACAAATGTAGGTTAGCAAGCTCAAGTAGTCATCTGAAAAGCCAGAGGATTTCTTTAGCCTTTTATGATTTCGGTTTTTTTGGGTAGCCATTTAAAAACTTGATTCTACTACACTAATGCTTCTGCACATTACTAGTGAGTAAGTATGAAACTTTTTTTGTGCTACTATGTCAAAAGCTTTTGTAACCTCTACAGAGACATCACATTAAGATGAAGTCCCTTTGCGGACAGTCTTACTAACTTTGCAAAACAAAGTGCAGCCTGCTTTAACAGGATCTTTTAAGAGGACAGCAATAAAAATACCACACCAATTTCTTTTGACTGAGGCTGGAATAGGTGTAAGAGCTGATGGAACTATCCATAACACACCACTGGCTTTCATCTGAGACTACTGTAAGAAATTAGCAATGTCAAGGTGAAGGCTTGGCTCTGAGCATGACATTTGAACAAGACAAAGAAAACAGAATCTCCTCTGCAGATTTTCAAGAGAATTGTGAATGCTCTCTATCTAGCAATAATAGGCTTATTTTTCCAGGATGTGACCTCAAGCACCAGTTTGAGTCACTCCTCCACAAGCAGCTGTAGAAGAGTTATGTCTGGAAGGAGCCCTACCCCAGAGGCAGGCTGCAGAGTAGGGGTGCAGCTCAGTGCCTCATGGCATCCAGTTCCTCATGGATAAGTCAATTCTGCTTTCTCTCAGTGGCGCTCCCTTCTCCTCTCTGCTAACAATAGGTTGAACGGGAAAAGTGAGGAGCAGCAGCGTCCAGATAGCCTGGAGTCAGTGCAGGGGAAGCAGCACAGCTATGGCACGTGACAGGCTAGAGGATTAAGAAACAAAGGAAATAAAAGAGGAGACAGAGAAACACGTGGAAGAGACATGATAACTGTCATGACATGGCATATTTAACAGTCAGTCTCCTACCATCATGTCCCAGGCTGCTGTGCCCATGCACCTCTGTGTGCGTGTGTGTGATGTACAAAAGTGCATGTGTCTGCGTGACATATGTGTGTGCACATGCACTTGCATACGTGTGCCTGTGTATGCATTTGAGGTAGGGTTTGGGAGGCTGTAAAGGAGATTTACTAACAGAAATCTCAGCCTTGCTTGTGTCATATTTATAACTTTCTATGCACTGTGGGTCAAACATTTACAAGAATGCCTTTTGCTTCTGGTAAAATCAACCACAGGAAGGGCAAGGAAGGATGTAGTGGTGGCAAAATGCAGAACCCACCATCGCTCTGAAGAGTGCAACGACAAAAACTGAAAGTCTGAGCTCCTCAAAATAAACTGTCTGTGTTTGAGGGCTGTAACAGCAAAAGAGGAACTCTTGGTCTTGATTCTGCTATTACAGAGGGACCAAAACGCTGTAACTAGAGCAAGTGGTCACAAGCAAGTGGCAGGAAAGTGACTGAAGAGCCACACTGGTTGTAGACAAAAATAAAGTCAGATGAACTGTGAAACTGTAAGGTGCACAGCAAATAAATATTATGTAAATTAGATCAGCTAAGCTGAGTGGAAGGCCCAGCCACCAAAAAGCCACTTCGACGTAGCAAAGCATAAGAGGGTGTTTGGAGAGTGGAGCCAGCAAAGGAACCTGGCAACAATGGCCTTACTGAGAAGGGACGACGCTTGTATCCTGCCCATCCCAGGGCAAGCAAAAGGCCACACGTGGAAAGAGTGTAGGGTTAAAGAACAGCAGTCCTGTGCCAAGAATCATAGCTTTTCATTCGCAGAGGAGACAGGAAGGCCCCAGATTGCCTGCCCTTCCATTGCTTTGTTTTGGTATGGGGCTCAACATGGGTGCAAAGCTATTGTAAACAGACACACGTACTGTGTTACAGAAATGCAAGAAGAGGAAAACAGTCCATTTTAAAAAAAAGATGGATATTTTTGCAGCATACAGAGCCAAGCATGCCATTTAATTCTACAGAACAGGAAGGAGGTCAGTAAATTGCTGCCGTGAGCCTTATGCAACCAAAATCTTGACTACAGATCAGGCATTTGGAATAGCTGTGGACTGGCTTCACGGGCCTCCCCAGCACCCTGTATATGTATCTAGGGACAGAGCCTTATCTACACCTCAGCTAGCTAATTTACCCTTGGCAGTGACCTCTCTGGTAAAATGACCCCAGCAGTCACTTCATATATAGTTTTAAGACTATATTCTACTCCCCAAAATTTGTTTTCCATTGTCATGAGCCCTGTTAAGTCATCTAACACAAACTGTAGGCAGAAGACATAAAATACCAACATTTTGATTTGGCTGACAGGCATTTAAATTTTCAAGGAGTAAATAGTCATGCAAGGTAAGGCGCTACAGATATTTTCTAAAAATTCTGTCATCTTTCATGGGTATCTTATGTACATACAGCACAAGAGTGGAATATGGTCATCCACAACAACAACATAATAACAAGACTTACTTATCAAATGTGCTGCAAGCATGCAAGCATAATTCAATAACTGTTTTTCCATTCCTTGCGTGAAAGAAACATTGCATAATACTAGCTTAACTATGGATTGCTTTCTTTTCTTTTTCCATTGAGTATTCAACTCCTAACAACACTTAAGTATAATGAATGTGGAACACTCCCTATCCCTATCTGTTTATTTCTTCTTACTATAGTAAAAACATTTTTTAAAAATTTGGCCCTTATATGACATATCAAGTGCTATAATTTATGATATAATAATAATAGAAAAACCCCAATGTGGTCTTTACTTTTTTCATTTAAAAAGCTCTTTTCAATACTCTTAACACAATTGAAAAATTTTTGATACCAACTGCTCTGAAGAAATAACATCCCATTAAATAAAAACCTTCAGCGTCCATTTTACCTTTACCAGTAGAGAAGCAAAAGTGATCAGAAAAAGCTTGAGGGCACTACAACATAATTCAAAAGGAGAAAAGTGAAAAGGTCCAATTATTCTTATTGGCTAATTAATATATCTAAAATAATATTAATCTTCTCAATTCAAATTCACTTGGTAGCACAACTGAAGCTACTATTTAAATATACCAATAATGATAACTTGATTTATGATTTGATTGATATGAATGAGCTGTTAATGTTAAAAGAAGATAAAATTAAGCGTACATTAACTGCTTTGCTCTACGTGATTATTTCACACAAAGAGAGCCGACCAAATCCTGTAGAGTGCCTACTCATACAGAGACTGCTCGATTGTCCTGCTTTCAGCAGCTTTCCAGATAAAGTAATGTTGTACACAAACATGAGCCAGAAATCACAAGAAGGGAAAACTCCCCTTATCAAAAGGTTAGGTTGTATGTGGAGTTTAACCATGTAACACTTTTCTGGAAGCAGTCACACAACAAATAAAACATACCTGGTGTGCCAAAATATAGATATTATGGCCAACATCTTTTGGGGAGATGCCATCATCTCCACTCTCCTCCTCATGGTCGCATTCAAGGCCTTGGTTATATGCATTCTTCATCACATCCACCTGTAACACAAACCCAACCAAGGAGAGATGAAATAATTGTCATTCTCAGAGAAAAAGCACCGAACACTGTGCTTGAACATGCTCACTTTGTTCAGCTCAGGCCTGGATGGGTGCCCTGCAGTCCTGCAAGAAGAGCGAGCAGTCTGAGAAATACTTTCTGAATAAAGACAAGCTTGAAGTATTTATGAAGCTCCAAACTGCTACATCTCTCATCAGCAAAACTTCTGAACCACAAGAAAGGAACAGGGATGCTGAGCCTTTCTTAACAGGTATATTCACAGATGCTTTTAAAGACAGATCTACAGATACCATGGGCAGGGTCTTGTGGCACTTAGCATGCAACTGTGATCTCTGTCTGGCTAGAGCTGGCTGCAACTTCACTCAGCATTCTCCACACAGTTTAACAGAAAAATAAACACTAAACCAAAAAGAAAAGGAAGATACAGATCTGGGAAGAGTGCTGGGGTAATTCCAAAATATTCAAAATCCTCTCACAGGACCAGCAGGGGGAAATCCTCCATTCCCTACGCAGGGCCTGATCCTGCAGTTGTATCTTAGGGATGGCCTCGTCATGCTGACATGCCACCATGGCGATGACTCCCCGAAACCAGCAGACTACCGGGTTCTGCCCAAGTGCAGGGGCTGATGCCCACAGATCTTCTCAGAAAACAGGTTTTTCAGTTGCTGCTGTTATGGTCAATTGGATCGGAAACAATACCTCCAGACTTACCATGTATTTAAAATTCCTGGATACCTACACAAGTATTATGGTTGTTCCAAAATACAGCAATAACTGCTTCTAACTCTGTCTGTTTGCTCATGAGACATATATGTATAACATACAACATACATACATATAGTATATATATTATATGCCTACACACACACTTCTGTTAGCACTGTTTCACAAACCGGACAGGCTTCATTTCCCAGTCCCTGACAAAGTGTACTTGAAGTCAGTCTACCAGAGTATGATAATTTAGTTAGGAAACAATTACAGAAAAGTGCTTGGAACAGATAAAAATAATGAAGTAGTAAAGACTGAAATCATGCATGCTTGATCCTTTTAAAGTACTTCTTGTGAATTAGTACTATCCTGATGCATTGTGTCACTATATGCTGCCAACACTTTTCAGCTTAGATGCAGATCATTTTAAAAATGTTTTAATGACAGATTTTTTTTCAGCCAAAAGATTTATGAATATTCAGAAGTTTTCTCACCAGTTCTCTTGGTCTCATGTTGAAAAGGATTCTTTCCGCATTCTCACTGTCGTGCCTGCTTTCCATAATAGCCAGTAAAAGCTTGGAGGCATTGTTCTAGAGATACAAAACCAAGTTAATGCGAATTTAAAAATCTATTTCATGGATTAACGACCCTTGCATTTGTTTTAATTGAGATTACGAGGACCACTTTTTTAGCGGATAAGATTTTAAACTACTTGCATCTTTTATTTTACTGACATATTTACTAGGGTTTTTCTCCCATTTTAATGTCAGTGTACTGTAAGGCTAACTAACCCTGCACGCTATATTGGAAGAAGTACTTTAAATATTGAAAAATATTCAACTTAAATACAGAGTCTTGTTCTATACTGTGTACAAGAAATGAAATCCCATTTCCTTTTCTTATTGCCCACCTAGCAATTTTTGCCATGGTTTTCTGTTAAAACAATAATTAACAGGGGTAATTACAAAATGTATTACACAAAAGGTTTAATCATTCAGGCAGGTTTCCTTCCCCTTTGGTTTTTATAAAGTCTGACTGGTTATTATTTGAAAGGCTTCAAAATAAACTGTTTTCATACATTCCTGGAATTTTGTTTCACTACCAAATATTCCTGGGGGAATGTACAAAGATATTCTTTACTTTGTCACCTGACTGCTTTTCACCGAGACCTCTCCCAAGGATTAAATAGCATGAGTTTTAGCAGCAGTAACCCAGTAGTGCCTTAGACTTCAGAGATCTGTCTGACTCTCAGTTAAATCAGATGCTGTGAAGAGGAGAGGAAAAATGGTTTTGGAGGTTTGACTGCTTTCTGGCAGAGCGTGGTTGCCTCGGTTCACCTGCCACAGCATCCCTTCATCATCCTCTATTACAGACCGAGCTGTGTCAATACTTGGAAGGAGACTGCAGTCCCATGATACAGGTAGGGGCCAGTAAAACTTTCAACCCACCATAAAACCTCTTTCTCAGCTGCTTATTGCCAGACATCAGCAATTCAAACTGAAACTTCTTGCAGTGAGGGTGTGCCTCAGACAATTAGCAGGGACAATTTTGGAGGAAAAGGGTTCATCAGCTTTTGGGACAGAAGCAAAAAGAAAGATGTTATTTTCTGCACATTCAAGCAACTTCTGTTTTAAGCAGCCTTTGTATCTCCAAGTTTTGACAGCAGAGCTGAAGATCTGGAGGACTAGAGGCCAAGATAACACAGATCTGATTTCCATTCCCAGATATCAATGTGGAAAAGAGGTCCATTACTTGGAACATACAGTATAAAGTTCTTTGTAACACATTAGTACTACAAAAAGTCAGTTCCCAGATTCTACAAACAGGACAGCCCAAAGTATTTCTGGCCTTAATTTCTCTTTACCTGGGTTCCCATCTCATCTCCTCGTAAGAATTTTGGAAAAATAAATTAATGTGTGAAGCAACTAGATACAGCGGAGTAAGGTGCTATGAGAAAAGCCAAAAAGACACTCGTATTAGACTCTCTCTACCCTTAGATTGACAACGTCTCTTCATCCTGCTGCTATAAAAAGTGCTAGATATTGAGGTTATACTGTGTGCCAGGGTTTAAATACTAGTCAGCAAGGAAGGCCAGGGGGTCATACTCAAAATAACAAGAGGCAGAACTGAACAACAGCCATCTGCACACTCAATGAACACTGTCTACCCTGCTCACTAAATGATTTGGGAGTCCACTGGAAAATATAATCCATGAAGATGTAATTAAATACCACATCACAAACTATGTGCAAAACAAGCTAAATTAGGATGGCATGGGAAAATATAATTCTGCATTGCCTTTGCTTTGGTTGGGGGGTGTGGGTTCAACATAAAATGTTCCCTGAAAACAGTGTCTGAGCTTGTTTGTATGTGTAAGTGTGTGGGCCTATATACTTCGCATTCTGTATTTTCACTGCAAAATTTATGTATTTGCAACTTCAGAGTTGCCTATGAACACTGACAGGTTTTCAATGTTAAACGTTACCTGGTAAACTCAGTGCTATATTGTTTGGATCTGTTGCTGCTCAAAATAAAAACCACAAACTTCTTAATTTGGATCTAATTCTTGACATCACATCTGGCCCCACACTGTCTCCAGTTCTAGGCTCCCCAGTATGAGAAAGATATGGACTTACTGGAATGAACCCAGCAAAAAGCCACAAAGATGATTAAGGGAATGGGGCATTTTTCATATAAGGAGCAGCTGAGAGCTGGGACTGTTCAGCCTGGAGAAGGGGGTTCTTATCAATGTGTATAAATACCTGATGGGATGGAATGAAGATGAGGGAGCCAGACTCCTCTTAGTAGTGCCCAGTGAGAGGACAAGAGGCAACAGACACAAATTAAAACACACATGAAATTCCATCTAAACACAAGAGAACACTTTTTTATGTGAGAGGGATAAAACACTGGAATAGGTTGCCCAGACAGGTTGTGGAGTCTCTATCTGTGGAGATATTCAACTGGACATAGTCCTGGGCAATCTGCTCTAGCTGACCCTGCTAGAGGTTGGACAAGATGATCTCAAGATGTCCCTTCTAACACAAATGACTCTGTAATTCTGTAAAAACAGAATAATTTCCACAGTTTGAACCTTTGGTATCATTCATCACAGTTTTTGCTATTTACGTAAGAGTAAGGCATATATAGTCTCCTATGAACACGGCCAAATGGGTCTTTGCAGTCATATCACTAAACTCTGTTTTTGGTTATTACATAGAAAAGATGTTCTACAAACATTTGCCAGCTTCATGATAATGGCAAATCAAAATGGCACTGGAGTTACTGTAGCTAGGTCTTTATAGGACTGAAATTTGGACTTCAAAAGAACTATCTGCATGTTCAAAGTTAAATGTCTGCTTAAGTGTTTTGTTTGAGGGGGGCATGAATTACAGTGCCATTCAGAAATGTAATTACACTTATTAAAATCATGTGTAAAGCACTGTTGATTCGATGTTTCATTGTACATGATATATAGCTATATTAATTATTTTATTAGACATTCATAATGTTGTCAGTATGATGCAAAGCAGCTACCACAAAGTATTTGCTGGTTTTGGGGAGGAAACAGACCATCTGCAATGGAAATACTTCATTCTGAAGGCAAGAAAAGACAGTAACACAAGGCTCTTCCTGGACAAGCTCTAGCCTACTTGGCAGACAGTATAACTGCAGAGCTCCCCTCTGCATGCAACGGCACACAGACCAGAGAAACTTATCGACGAGCCTATCCAGCTGTCCATAGATTAAAAAACAAAACTACAAGCCCTCCCACTCTATACTTTGTCCTTCCCCTCAGAGGACACTGAGAAGGGAAGAAAAATACAATTTACCTTAACCTTGTTTCAACTTTATTTGACATTACAGGTCATCTGATACATTATTCTTTTCTCACAATATCTCCTTCTCTAGTAATTTTTTAAGAGTTCAGTATAAACAGAGGATACCTGACTTGTTACATGTGTGTGCAGTGTTGCTGTTTATCAATCCCGTGAGATTTTATACTCACAATATAGACTCTTCATGCTAGCTATATCATGTTTGATAGGACTTTTTACAAAAAGCTGAGGGCATACTCCCAAACACAACAGTGGGTCAAAAGGCCTGGGGTAGAGCCTGATAAGGATTCAGAAGCTGAGCTGAATTCATTTGCAACGTTTGTTTTCGAAGGCTGCTGAGTATATTATGCTATAGTAAGATCAAGTAAATGTCAGGTTGCCTAGAACTCTTGCATAGGTAGGTCTTACATTATTACTCAAATTTAAATAAACAAATTTGCATTTACCATACCTTTAGCTGAAGCACCAAGTCCATGCAGTATTTGCCAAGAGGGTTTATGTCATTCAAGATGAGTGCAATTATAATATCAATCCCATTAGATTCATGGGTGGCTATGCAAGTCTGCAAATAAGAGAAGGCAGTTGGGGGGAGGGGTGAGAGAGAGGGAAGGAGGGGGAAAAAAGAGGGAGATGAGAGAGGTGGAGGGAGGGAGAGAGAGAACATGCACATCAGAAAATTTCCAAAACAAGGACCTAGAACTTGAAAGACCTTGTAACAGCAATGAACCTCCTAGACAAAGCAGAGCAGCCTGAAAACGTGCCACAAGAGGTGCTGGGGGAGATGTGTAGTACAGAACTAATCCCAACACTACCAGTAGTGAAGTACACAACTGGAAAAGAGGTGGTGCAAGCTAAAATATGCTTGCAGTGAATCATGCAGGATTTGGCACCAAGTGGTACAAATTAGAGACAGTAGCCTACAGGAGCACTGCCAGATCCAGCTGCCCATATGCAGAGACATAAAAGACATGCTTGAATGTAGGCACAATCAAATTTGCACACTCAAATTCTTAATTTGCATTCAGCACCCAGCATTAGTATCATTTATAGTATGAATTGTTTGCAAAGATTAAGGTTTTCTGCATTCACCTGGACACGTCCTGCACAGAAGGACATTTCTGGACATGGAATTTGAAACTCTATAGCCAACGGTACTTCCCAAATGCTCTTACAGCGGGAGTCCCAGATCTTCTAAGCCTTCTAAAGAAGTGTCAGTTATACAAGCCTGTAGTATTTTTTTCTATCAGGTTTATAGGAGAATAGGATGGGAAAAGTCTTCCAGAAAGACAGAGAGATGGGTAAAAATGAAAACGAAAGTGCGGAGCATTTGCTTCTGAAATACACTGAATCAGACTTGCAACTGCTGTAAACAAGCATAACTCAAATGATGAGTGACATCCCAGCGGGTAGGTCTAAGTAATTAAGTGTAACTAATCATTCCCTTCCATTATCACTGTTATTCACGTAAACTCGTTGGAGAACATGTTAACTTGAAACATCGGTTTTGGGGTTTTTTATCTCCTGTAATTATTTTTTTTACAGATGTTTTTCCCGTCCATTAGTGAATCAAGTATCACTGTTTAAAACTTAGTCCACTAAAGGATTTTTGCTTGTTTGACTTTAAAGTATTACGTAAAGTCTGTTGATTACCAGCAATGGCAATAGAAGCACTTTGCACTTCATTTGTGCATGTTAATGAAGTAGCATTAATACTGCATGTATTTCTTCAGCTATTTCTAGTTTCAAGAATAGATTGCCTCTGTAATTTCGCCCACCACAATTTTCCCATTGCTAATCCATAGTAAAAATTCTTAAATTTCATCCACTGTGACAACTTCACTACAGTTCTCTCCAGATCAAATATAGCAGCATGGAACTACATTCTTTACCTTTCTATACTGCCTCAGCAGGGCACTAAAGAGACATCTACCAAAAGTCACAGCTATGCGACTCAAAAAGACTGCATCAAGCAAGACACAGAAGATTAGAAGCATGATCTTTAGTCTCATCCATTTCACTACTGTATCATAATTAAAGATGCTGATAGGTAGTATAGCAGGATAGTAAGTTACACTTTGTGGTAGTTATGTGAATTGAGGAAAGTAAATGTCAGCAACCTATATAAACAGGAGCAACAACAAAATGTATGAAAATGAAGAAAAGATTATGTATGCAACGTACTTCCACAACTTCGAATTGAAATCCAGTCTCACAAAATAAGGTTTAAGCCATGGACCCACTGACATAAGACAAACTCTCTCCAAAAGGACTGGAAACCCTCCATGTAAGCAGACATACTACAGGAAGAAACTATATTGAGTTCTGACTTAAAAGGATTGCTCATGTCTTATGAAAGCTTGAAACATGTTAAGCCTCGCCATAGCAATTACAAGTGAATTTATGTTATTAAGAAGACTGAAAGGTTTATGATAAGCACACAGACACCATACATTCAGGTACATTTTTCTGCACCCACAAGTTATTTGAGCCCTACCTGATTTTCATGGCATGGACCTTGGCAATATTCCGTCAAGCTTTCCAGCGTCTGGTTCACAAGAGCCACATTCCTCTCATTGATGTAAAGCCCCAATAAGCCCAGTCCGCCTGTTGTGCTTCCACAGATACAGTCCAAAAACTGAAGGGTCTCACAAACAAGGTTGTAATTTGTTTTATTGTTCTGATGTCTTAAAAAATTCTGGTGGATACAGAAAAGGAACACCAAACAAACCCAACAAAAAACAAAGAGAGTGAGAGTCAAGTCAAACACACATTCTTTTTCATGAAAATATTAAAGGGAACAATTTACGACCAGGACCGCTATACCTTAGGTACTGAAGTACACTACTCTGTAGAAAACATGCCTTAGTGCAGCAGTTGAGAACCATTATCTGATTAAATCAGTAGAGAAAGAAGGGCTTAGGAAAGTGAACTTTGCAAACATCTGCACTGGCCTTAAATGTCTTATATATGTCCTGCATGTATTCCCCATCAATCTTTTTATTACAGCCCTTCTTGAGGAAGCTTCTTGCCCCACAGCTGAGCAGGTGTGGTGGCACATTACTACTGATCTTTGGCCATGCCAGCGCAGAAGAGTAGCTTAGTTCAAACCACCCCCAATACTGCTTTAAGGGAGGCTGCTGGACATGGCACTGAGGTATATTTGCAGAAGATTCATTTTGCAAAGGTTGCTATGGGGACAGTAATTTCTACCAAAGGAACTGATGGCAGGGATACACATAGCATGTTAGGGCCTTCAATCATAATACTTAGGGAAAAGAGCAGTACTCAAACTTTGCCCAGAAACTTCCTATGGTCTTCAAGCCTGTGGTAAGCAATCCACCATTTCTGCACAGAAACCATACTGACAGGGACATTTAGACATTTCTCAGTTCCATGTGGCTATGCTGCAGTCCCCAAACAATTCTAAGGACATAAACATGAGCTCAAACAGAGCATGCAAATGGTTCCTGAAAAGGGTTATTTTACCCCTTGGATCAAAAGAACACAATATTTTAGATACCCCTATTCTGCAGTAGGAGCCAGGCACAAGCATGTTTTTCTTCCCTTATGAAGTTCCAGCTCCTGTAATACTTCCTTTGCAGCTCAGCACAAAAACACTTTACCTGGAGCTCCCGGTTGTGGTTCTCGCACAGCAGCTGAAGGAATCTCAGTATTGGCTGCATGATTGCAATGGCAGGGCTCATGATTGCTTCTTCTGTGGACTTCTCTTCTGCATTTGCAGCATCTGCTCCTGAGCCCATAAGATCTATTTCTGGGTCCATTTCTCTTCTATACACAGAGTAAGCTTTGGATGTTGCAGAAGATGCTTCTGTTAACTGTCCTTTCATACCCTCTTTCAGATGCAGCGTTGAATCCTTTACTGAAAAGAAGATAATTTTCCTTCATTTTTGAAACTCTTTCTCCTCATTTGATTAAACAATAAGAAACAATAATAATGAATGCAACTTTTTCTTTGTTGGTGCCTAACTTTTTGAAGACCTCTAGGCAACTTACAAAGAATATCAAAGCAACATTCATGCAGGGATAGCATGTTCCAAATAAACCACAAACCAGAGTGAAACAAAACATTAAAACAAAAAGCCCTACTATTTCTCTCCCATATACAATAAATGATGAGAACAATGGAAGGACCACAGAGTGGGAAATCAGTTCCTGCGCTTGCTCTTGTGAAATAGCCCCATTAGCAGCAGCCTCCCCTTCTGCTTCTCTAAAAATATGGTTCTATATCTTCTACTGGTGTAAACTGGCATAGCTTCACTGAGTTCATCAAAGCTAATTCCTTGTGACAAGTTTAAGAGATGGCCTATAATTTAGAGAAAAACATGCAAAAGATGCAAATTAGCAATGATTAGTATTAAAGCTTACTGATCAACACAACATAGTATCAGCGGTACAGTACATGCTGTTTTACATGGGTGCCTCCTTACCTCTCTTTTTGGGAACAGATATGGTTAGGTCACTATCATCGTCTTTCTTTTTGCTTCCCAAATCAATAGTGTTCACTGTCACTGTCGATCGTATCTCCTGCTGAGCAGCTTTCATGCGGTCATACAGGACTTTAAAGAATTTTTCTGACTTTTTTTGCTCCTTCAGTTGCTGGTAAGTCGAATACTGCAAAAAAAAAAATATTCTTTAGATATCAATCTTCTAAGGAAGAAGAAATACAAAAATATGCTATTTTTTGTGAAACAAATGATGAATAATTACTTCACTTACACAGAACAAATGTTGGCCACTGCCTGACCAGTTCTTTCATAAAGTGATACACAAGGCTGGTAACAAAGATTGATGATAACATTTTTAAATTTGGATAAAATGGCGAACACTGCTATATGCGATCTTTAAAATGTCACAATGTTACACCTGAAGTTAAATTACTTTGTGACACTCTCCATTTCTCCAGGTATTCTAGAGCTATAGTATTCCATCTAAAAATAATAGTGAAATGTAATTGTTATGTAACAACAAGAGGAAGCATGAAACATCCAATGTGTAATATTATAGCTTAGATTATTTACATTCTTTGCACTTCACACAGAATTGGAATTAAGATTTTAGTTTATTAAGTCCAGTCCCTTAGTATTACTGTCAAGCAGGCTGAGTACCATTTTCAACAGTTTACAGACTCTATCTTAAAGTAAAAGCCTTTTACAGCCCCTAACAATTAATTTTAGAAAGCTGCAACAAAACCTCACTTCTTTAACATTTTCTGGACACTCTCTAAGGGTCACAGATCATATTATCTTTTTCACAGCACGAAGATACAAGAAGGGATTCCTCCATTCAAGTTTTATAGTCTTGCAATGAGGTATAAGTTGGTTATTTAGGCTCCCTTCATAGGCAATGATGAGATATGGGGAAATGCAGGGAGTGATTCATACCACCTCGCCTCTCTTATGATAACTCTGCTCATCATAGAGTAAGAATAAACAGTCATCTTATTTGGCTAAAGTTGGGTAAGAGGGATATCATTCACAAAAACTAGAAGCTGCAGTTTACAGCACTTATTTTCTATGCAATGCGATATTGGTCTTCTCAAATGGCCAGGTTTTCTCTCTTTGGAGATTTTGATAACTGTCCCTAAATGTTTCCAGAAAATGATTTACTTTTTCTGCTATTATAAACTTGAAAGTATTGTAATTTTTAATTTTATAAAGATAGATAGGAAATAACTGGACATAATGCTTGTATGGCAAAGATCAGACTAAAAGAAGCACTGTGCTGCACAGAAAGGGACAGCTGAAAAATGTTTTCTTTTATTTAAGAGTCTACACTACAAGATATTGCATAATAACAGGGCATATTTACATTTGTATTATAGGGATACATATTATAGTGATAAACTTTTCACAGAACTCACAGCAAAAAGGTTCTTTTTATTTGTCTCCAGACTATGTGCATTTGAAAATCAGTATGTGAATAAGTAAATTAAATTAGTACCTGTGTTTGCGTATTTCCACCTTCAAGTAACGCAATACCAAGCAAAATGCCTTCTGAGAAAATTCTGTCATTTTTGGTGTTTACTATAACATCTATGACTAGTTCTGATGCACCTTCTTTATCCAGAAGGCACTGAATATCAAACATGGTTACCCCAGACTTATCTGAGTCTTGTCCTGAAAATCCACCTGCAAATTAGACAAAGATGTACCATTCATGTTTGTTTCACACATGTATATGAAAATGAATTTATTAGTACCAATAATTTTGTCTTATGCACACAGAAGCAATGTAATAAAATTAATTTTGAAATTCTGTTTCAGGTAAAATTCCCCTTGACACAAACAAGATTTTTGTGCGAAACTGCAATGCTGGGCTCTAAGAATAAGAAATAAAACAAACCCCCAAACCATTGTTCTGTTGTGATATTCAGACAATAAAGAAGTTGGAAATGACACTGGGGTCCACTGAACCCCTTTTTTAATTCCACTGCTGCATATGCTAAACTATGCGTATGGTCAGTGCTCTGAGACTGCTTTTAAATCTGCTTTTCAATCTCAGGCCTCATCTATACAAAAATTGTGTACTGGTTAATCCACTCTGGTTACAGGTATGACCTTCTAGCTAAATGCTTTTGCCAGTATAACTCCTAGGCATTAATATCACGATGACGTTCTTTAAGAACAGGGACTTGAGTTAATCCAAATTAAAGGTGTGGTTATAAGAAATTTTGTTAATTTGTATTAGCTCATTAAATCGACCATCTTTTATTATCACAGATTATGATCTTTCCTGCTATAATTACTTCTATACAGATGTAACTGCATCTACTTCATTAGGAAAAATACAGTACTGCTTTAATCAGTCAGTACTGCTTTGATTAAATTGATTAAAATGGTTCAGACTTTGTGATGAAGCCATATAAGCACACACACACACAGTTTTTAGAGAGAGAACTAAAAAAAGAAAAGTAAATCTTTACTCTCCTGTTTGCTGGGGAGCAAAATTTGGTGTACAGGATATTAAGACTGTAAACATTTTCAGTGCCTACACTGAAACAGTCAAGGAAGATCAGTTGGGTAACATTTGGAAACGCCCACAAATCTGGGCATGCCTTTAATATATGCTGAAAATGCAATGGCAAGTATTTTGACCTGACTCTATACCTAGCTTCTGCCTCATTTCCAGTGACATACATTATTTTGAGTTTTCTTAGAAACCACCCTACAGTAACTCCCTCTGGCTTCTATAACAGAATCATACAAAAAATTAGGTTGTAAGAGATCTACAGAGACCATCTACTCAAACTTCCTGCTCACTGTAGCTAGAGCAGGTTCATCAGAGTCTTATCTGGTACAATTGTAACAAGAACTGACACACCCTGCAGCTTCTCGGGGAAATCTGTTCCATTGCCTAACCAGTCTGTTTGCAAGAAGCTTTTCCTTATATCTTATTTTTTTCATACATCAATAAAGGATCTGGAATTTCAAGAATTTTTTTTTAGTTTCCAGAAACAGCAACATCTTTGTTCAAATATTTTGTGTTTTGCTGAATTTCTGTATGTGGATTTACTGGCAAATTAAAATGGTGTTATCAATTGGAAATGAAAGAAATGATTTACTGGGGGGCATGGGGAAAGTCCCTACTTTAGTACTGCCAAATGCACACCAGCCATCTGAGACAAATGCATGCAACTTAAAAATAGGAAAAGTCTGACACTACCTCTCTTCTAACTGGTTACAGTATCTGTTTTATTTATTTACCAACTGAATCCCTGGAGCCCTTCCAATGTGCCTATTAGAAAAAATGGTGCTGCTAATTTTGTTCTCTTTAAATGATCTGTGTTGATTTACCTCCCACTTGTGCAGTTTTGCTGTAGCTGGCAGACAGAGGCCCATTCATACCACTTCCATATTCTCCTTTAAAGTAGCGATATAGGAGTATTTTCCTTAAAGTGTTGCCCTTTAAGAGAAAGATAAAAATAGAAGAAATTAAAGTTGTGGCCAATTTCCTTTGTTTGAAAAGCAAGCTGTTTAACATAGATACATAATTTATTGCATCTTTCTGTTACAATCAGTAAGCATACAAATAGTAAAGTTGTCCAGAAGACAAACATCTAATGGTCTTATCTAACAAATCTCATGGGAAGAATTCTAAAATACCGTTGTATAAACTTTCTGTGAAGTTTCTTTTAAACTTATTGATTACAAATAAAATACCTCCAACTCAATAATTCTTACTGTCTATCTGTAAGATGTGTATATTGAAACAAGTTCTACAAAGAGCCAATGCTCAGAAGTCAGTGTGTCTGTGCCCTACCCTGCCATGGCAGTACTTTCTTCCTATTTTTTGCAGCTGAGTAGTATCGCTCCCTTTTCTCTGATCTCAGATAATCCAGCCGATCATCTGAAAGAAGCCACATCACATGAAATATTAAAACAGAGATATGACATTTGATAGAATAGCTTAAAAAGCATTCTCTGTATCTCCTTGTTCCTTTCCTTCCAAAACCACAACCAGTCAAAATTTGCATGCGGCTCTCTTAAGATCTTCCCTTTCATTTTGCTTACGTTCTGCAACACAAGACATGTTGAATTAAGAGTTGGGGGTACCAATTACTTGGCATTTTTATTTTACTTTCAGTCTCCTGGGAACACCTGCAGTCAACAGTTTTACAGAGGCAGAAGGTAACACAACAACTGTATGTGTGTGTGTGTAACCTAAGATTTTATAAAGAAAAGAATATGGCAAGGTCTCTGATGATTACTGCAGAAGGGGAAAAATTGTTCAACAGCTTGGCAGTAAAATGGGACATCTTCCTTACTAAAATTTTACTCACCTACTGGTTTTAATCAAAAATTGTTCTTAAAAATATATGCACCAGAAGCATTCTCAGTACTCAGCAACTCACCATTGCCTGCACATTAGTGCAGTAGTCAACTTTTCAATGGAAACATCTCTGTGGCTACCACAGACAGCAAGCAGTGGGGAAACAAGTCCTAGACACACCTCAGGATGCACTACTTGCACTCCCACTTCTCTGTTAAATTAGCAATATTTCCAAGAGCAACCACATGCCACAGCGAGGCTTCACTGCTTCATGGACCTCAAGGACAATGGGCTTGTGCACCTCAAACAAGTGCCAGAATGCAGTTTTCTGTATGTGTAGGCTGACAATACAAAACAGCCATTCTTTCCTAGTTCTCGAATTTTGATGTTTTAATTTGATAATAGCCTATACAGAGTTCCCTCAAACAGCCAAGAAAAGTACAAGGCCTATAGTAAAATATCAAAAGCTGTAAATACAATGGCTGCAAGGAAAATAAAAAGCACCTCCTAGACATTTGCAGTGCCAGGGAATTTATTAGGCTTATTTCCCAGGTGAGCTTAAGCTAGTGAACTCTACACTAGAGAGGAAGACAAAGAACCAGAAGTCTCTGAGGATCTCACACAGACACAGATTCCGTCCCAGCCTAGTTTGTGATGGGTTTAACCCTGCGTGCATGGACAAGGTACGCTAACCAAGCTCATAAGAAATTTCAAGATGGCTAAGAGCACCAGCTCCTCCTGCTCAACATCGTGTCTCCAGCTGTGACCAAATTCACGTCTTAGAGGCAAGTGAACCTCATTTTCCTCATCTCCTGAAGACAACAAATGTATTATTGAAGAAAAAAAGTTCCCACCAGAACTAATAGACTAAGAGCCAGGATAAAGTCCCTTTTCAAACTCTCTCAGTCATATATATCACAGAATCATAAAACTGTATCACACAAATAGGATCACAGAGCAGAAACCCTTCCTAACTCCAGACGAGGACCTGACCCAGAACGGGCACTGCATTGAGACAAGATCAGAAAGGCTGGCATTTGCCATACCACTTGATTAACCACTCAGCTTGAGGCAACATCCTCAACCAGCAATCTATGCAGTCTGTTGATGACTAACAGCGCCATGGTAAATTATATAAACAGTCACAGTACAGTCACGGGAAGAAACACGAAAAGCCATCTATATATAGTTGAGAATAATACCCATGGTCACAAGCTTTATTGTTCAAACAAAACAGCCTTATTTTATCAGAAAGAACGCTTGAGACAATGAAAGAGCATTTGACTAATAAACTGAATGGTTTAGCACTTGGGTCTTATTGCCTGGAAGCGAGCAACTGTTGGCACATCTCAGATTTTCTTAGTGCCTTGTTACCTTCAAAGACACCAGGAGGAGCAGTGATATGAAGATGTTTCTCCAGCTGGCTATGGGAAGGGGAATCCTGCCCCATCCATACCCAAACTAAGGCACAGACTTTACTTCTTGTCGCAAGGAGCAAGTCTTAATTACTAGGATTCCTGCTCTCTCTCAACCTCCCATGAATCCAGACAACATAGTTCTCAGTAGCTAAAGTGTCAAAAGTCAAGGACATAGTGTTTGAAAAGCAGGAATGTAGTAGAACCTCTGCTTTGGCACTAGCTGTGCCAAAAATGCACCCTCAGACTCAGCCCACATATTTGCAAGCTCGGGAACTTCATCCCCTTTGTGATGACCTTGGGCAGCCACACGACTTTCTCAAGTCTTGTGAAATTAGCTGCCACTACAAAGAGCGGAAGAACCCAGCAGTACGAACTGGAGCTGATAAATGCGCAAATGCTCATGCAATGTATCAGAAACACTTGTCACCTCCAGCACATGCTAGAAAGTGCTGGAAAGACCCCGCTCCCAGAAAAAATGCTGATCCTGCTGGCATAGGTGTCTGCATATGCTTTTATGGGAATGCCAAAAAACATAGTCAAGAATAGTCCCATCATGTGGACGAGACAAACTGCTGCCAGGGCAAGTGAGACAGCCATGCCACTGATGTCCTTGTAAATGGTTTCCTACCTTAGTATGGTCACAAAATTAATATTGCCCAAAAGCAAATGATCACAGTAGTACCATGAATAAGCAGTTTGCGGCAACTACTACTGACACTCACATTACTGAAGCAGAGGCCAAAAATAAAAGCACACTAGGCAGCACAGTGCTATCTTCCCTGACTAGGTTTCTACATGTGGCAGAAGTCCCGACCTTCCAAGCTGAATCTCTCCCCTGATGGCTACAATACACTTTCTTTTATACCTCTTATTAGGGTATGGAAGTGGCACAAAAACATCACTCAGCTGACTGCAATCCTTCTATAATGGCTAGAACATTGTATAGCTTTGAAAAAAAACACAATGAAACATAACAGTCTTATTGTTACCCATGAATACCACTGTATTGTCTCTAACAAAAGCTAGGATAAAGACTGAGGACACAAGAAAGCAACAACTGGTTATTGTTGTTGCAATTTTAAATAGCTAGGGATTGGCAGACAAAAGTTTCCAATAGGGAAAAATTATTCCAATAGGAACATGTAGACACAAACAAATTACGTTTTCTCAGTCCGTATTTCATTATACAAGTCGGTCTTTAAACTTGATTTAAATGCCTTAATACAATGGTTTATTCACCTTCCTTCTCCCAGCCTGCAAAACGCTGGTTCAACATAAGGATGGGGTGTTCTGCGTGGGGAAGCAATGCCTGAGAGAGGTACGTAAGGCTTATCATGGATACCTGCATCAGCACCAGCTCACTGTATAACACTGCCAAAAATTATTTGTCCTGTCTTACATAACTTTGCACACTTGTTAAGGAACTGGAATGATATTTGTGATGTTCAGGAGGCTGAACTAGATGATCCGGTGATCTCTTCTGGTTTTCACCCTACATTAAAATAATGAAGGGGAAACGCTCAGATTATCAGTGGTAACACAGAAAGGGCAGCCACATCCAACAAATATTTCTATGATACAGTGGACGATTTTCTGAGCGTATTTCAGTATTAATTCAGGAGGATGCATGAAAATTAGGCACGTTAAATCTTCAGATTTGAGTAACTTGCAGCCAAGTATAAAAGCGGAGCTGGCGAGGATCTCTGGTCTAATAACACGGGTTTTCAGAAAGTTTGCAACAGATACAAAATCCCAGAGAACTAGGAGAAATCTAACATGCAATGATACTCTTAAAAAAGTACACGGGAGTACTTTTTGTACTTTTTCCTGATATCAAACCCATTGCATTGTGTTTGATATCAGTTCTGGGAAAAACAAAGGAATGGCTGATTTTAAGCTCCATTAACACAAAATTAAAGGAAGCTACTATAAACTGATGGTAATTATAATACTGGCATCATGTTGTAATAATTGCATCAATATGGGTTTAAGAAAAATAGACCTTCTCAAACTTCTGAAGATTATCTTCTGGTTTTGCTAATAATGAAAATATCACTCTGGTAAAGCTTGATAAACTGGTGGTGTGACACAATCCTGTAAGGAAAAATTTTTGATTAAGTAACCCCACAAGGACAGTTATCAAATGGCTTCATAGCTAAGTGACTGACAGAATTCAATATGCAATTTAAAGTATGAAATTACATATGAGTGTATGGACTTTTAATGGGCAACCTCATGGAGTATTTATTGTCTGCCTGATTTTTTTTTCCCCAATGAAATGGAAGAATATAGAAAATAATTATTAATAGCATTTAGAAATGATACAAGAAGAAAAAGGGATGAGGTCAAGTCACCGATAACAATTTAGGCATCACTTACTAAACTGACTAGAAGCAAACAATATGAGCCTCATTATGTCCAAGTCTCTGTACATCTAGTTATAGACATAATAACAATAAAATGCAGAACATCAAAAATGGAGGACCCTGTTCTAGGAGGCCATGACCCTGGAGAAGAATGGAAGTTCTTGGAGAAAAATCAGTTGAATGACAACTCCCAAAATCACACAATTCTGGAAAGGATAACCAGAGCTATTATGTAGGATTTGTGAGACTATCTTACTTCTCCACATGCAGGGGCGTGTTACTGTAGGAATACTGCATCACACGTTGGTGTCCAGAAGTCAAGAAGAATGCTGACAAATTGGATTAGGTTTGGAGAAGCACCACAAGAGTGATCAGAGCATAAAATATGCCTTCTCATCTGAAATTCAAGGCTTTCAATCTACTGAGCTTATCAGTCTAAACATGAACTACAGGAACTCTGTTTCTGAGTATCTACATGAGAAATCTGAGAATGGACAACTTCAGTCTACAAGATAAAGGTGCAAGACACACTGGTGAGAAGCTGAAGACAGAGAAATTCAGCTAGAAAAGGGGTGAAGGCAGCTGGGTTATCCAGTTCGTGGGTTATGAATTTTATTTTTATTTTATATAACAGTAATGGCATTTAGCTATTGGAACAGCTTAAGAAGAGGTGTGATAGTCTCTATTGCTGGCAGTTACTAAATCACGACTAGGTGGCTTCTCAGACAGAAACTATTTGAATATCTTGTGGTCTACATTGGGAGAATAAGGTGGGTTACAAAAATACGTCATCTCACATAATCTATGAAGACATCATGCCAGCTTTTCCTGTAGTAAATATAGAAGAGATTAGAAGCACAGCTTTCTATGAAGGCTGTTTAAAAAACACCTACTTCTAAATGTTTCTTCTCATCATTTACAAATGAAATTTCTATTCTGCTTGGTCTGAGCGTCTGCTTCAGGATGATTTTTTTTGTTGTTTTTCACCCATTTTCAAAATGTTTTGTTCTTTTATTTCTCTTGGAGACAAAACATGGTAGGAGAAGTAGTTTTGCGCAAGTGGCTTCTGTGAAGATAACATGCATGGAAGGTTTATAACCCTTAAAATTAAGATTCAACCTGCTCTTGAAATGTAAGATGGCACAGAGATCATCTCATCTCCAAAATGGATCAACTGAGGCACAAAGGTACCACACACACAGTGTTGCACAAGCACGAGCTTGGAAGACAGCCCCAGATTCTTGACTCTTACTACGTCCAAGAAGTGGAATATTTCTGTCTTCATGATGCCAGCAATTTCGAGGGGGCTCATGAGTCGCGGGATGTTGGTTGTTTTGGGGGTTGGTTGGTTGTTTTTAGAAAGTGAGCTTTTTCCTGGTTTAGATCTTTTTGCAACAAGATGTTTTCATAGCCAACTGATAGTTGAAACTGATATATTTTCACCAATACAATATGACGCCCAACAGCAGAGTTATTTGCCCACTGGGGCATTTATTCACCCCAGGGAAAAAGCATTTTTAAGTATGAGGTTGGGTCCAGCTGGTGTCCAGCTCTGCTTCCACTAAAATCAATGGGAGATTTGCCAGCAACTTCAGTAGGAGTAGGAGCAGACACGTACTTTGCCTGGCAGAAGTTTTTATACAACTCTCAAAAGGAAAAAAAACAAAACATGCACCAGACTTCATGACACAGTTCTCCTAAGAGAGAAGAACTGGCCACCCACACCTCTCAGCTGTCTCTCATTAGGCAGAGACACCCCACATTTTAAATGTGCCATTGTTCAATCTTACACAAATCTAGTATTAATCCCTATTGTCTTAATACAAATTGCCTACATCACAGATGCTAACTGATAAACCTGAGGTTGTAACGAGTGCAGAGATTCAATAACAGGTTCAGATAAAATAATGAACCACAGGCACAACCCTTCTCTACAATCAAACTACAAAGGTTTAAAAAAGTAGTTCATTTTTTTAGCAGTCTTTTAATTCTTCTTTCCTTTGCAGTTCCAGGTTCCAGAGAAAGCTGGAAGCTTAGGTGCCAAAATATTGGAAAACAAATGCTATTGCCAGTCTATTTTCAATATGGATAGTGAAAAGAATACTGGACACATTGCAAGAAAAACAGTTTTTGCCTGATAACGGTCCAATTTTGCACCCTGAAGAAACTCAGGAAAGTGTCATATTAAAAGAAAGATTTGGTTTTGGCAGTATCTCTAAAAAGTGTCTCCGCTATGAATACCGTAGGAGAGAAAAACTGTTTGGATTAGTGAAAACCTCAGCACAGGGGCATTCAGACTTAGACTGAGAAAAAAAACTGTTTTAAAATAGTTTGGTTTTGTATACAATAAAATTTTACTATTGGCCCATAAAATATTATTAGTTGTCAAATATACATTTTTTTGTCCAAATATAAGATCTCCACATATGTCTGTATATATATTTGAATATATATAGAACAGGTCTTTGTTGTGGGCAAATATTATTGTTAATATCTGCCACTTGTCCTGTTGCTCATTTGGTTACATGGTTTCCATCTGTAGTCATAAACTGTGCACTTACAAAACAGATCATGTTTGCACCTACATAATTTTTTCTTTACAACTTTCTCCAGTACAAGACAAAGCATTGAGACACACAATAATCCAAGTTCTCCGCCACTGAAAGAAAACAATGTAAGACTTGATCACGATTATTTGGAAGCATTTATGACTGCACCATCAATAACATACTGTAGAAGAAGACCAGATCTGAAAAGCATAATTTTCAAAGACTAAAATTATCTAACTCTTATGCTGCAGGGGGTAAACTTTCAAAGTGATGCACAGGGAGTTATGCACACAAATCCTATTATTTGTTAACAGGATTTCTGTGTGGAACTCCCCATGCTCTGCAAGAAAAAATTACCCCTAAGTGTCCTAATGTGAATATTTACCAAAATAGACACTTAATTTCCAGATGCATACTTATGAGCACTACTGTGCTTTGACGTTTTAAGAGCAGTTTGAAACAGGTAGCTAGGGAAAAATAACAGAAGTGGCCAAATAGTATTTTTATTACATTATTCTGTTTCACTGTGTTGTTATTATGTTGAACTTCAAAGCCAAAGCATTACAGACACCCGATTTAGTAGATAAGGGAGGCACTGCAGATACACTGCCTGTTCTATTTTGAATTAGATAGTCCAGGATCTTCACTTGTTGGCTGAGGATTTTCAAAGTGGCTCAGGAGGCACTTCTGTATTTCAGTTTTCACCTGCTCATTTTTACCCACCACCAGCTCCACTGATTTCTCAACTTCATCCTTGTCTACTAGTAAAGATTGATGAACACACTTCAGAAATTCAGAATTTGTTCTAAGGCACTCCAAGTACCCATGTCACCGCTTAAATGTGAAGGAATGGTTTGTTTTATAAAGCAGGTTATCAGGAGTATTTAGCAATCCAGGTTATTAGGCCTCTGGAAATTTTTCAATGGATTTGACATGAGTTCTGGGTTGTATCAATATCCAATAAGTACTTCATGGTTTCGGGTTTTACTGTGGAAACATCATTAAACTGTGACCTGTGCTACTTTCTCCAATATATACAAACATTCCCAGTTAATATTAATTACTCGGCTAGAACTGCTCTGTACGCCTGTATTATTTAAAAAAAAAAAAAAGTTATATTGAAAGGAACTAATTTCAGCATTTACTACCTTGCAAAATAATCATGGGACATGTGCCTTGTCTCAAAACAATCCTGAGACCTCATCAAAACTAACCATTTTTCCTCTAATGCCACTCACTCCTGCCCAAATGCCACAACATTTAGTACATGTAAATGCCAGATTCTGTCCTCCCATGATGTAGAGATGTGTTTTTGACAACAATCAGCAACCCCATCTATAGTGCTCCAAGAACTAGCCTGACAAAATGACCAACACGCCTGATGCTTCTGAGAAATGCCCCTTGCATTGTCAGATGAAAACAGATACCAAATTATTGTTGATTTCTTGAACTTCAGGCATTAAGGACAAAAACGTGTGTCTGTGTGTGTGTGTGTGTACCTCCAAGCATATTTGCATTTTAAGGTGCTTAAAGACTGCACAAAAACAGCTTAAAAGGAAAGACATTAATTTACTTTAAATTCTTGAAAGACCAACATACAAAGCTGGGCCAAGTGAGTTTGCAGTCCTACAGTCTGGCATAGAATGTGGCTACCACAAAGGAAAACAGCTGTTCAAAACATATTTAAGCAGCTCCTATCTATGCAGCAAAACAGGAACAGCTATAGGAAGCCAACCTTGTGGCAGATCATGGCAACAGCACTATTTAAACTGCCAATGTTATCAATGGTATATGGAAACACAGTCTTAGCATCTGTCTTGCTGGAAAATGAGCACACATAAGCTCAAAAGAGTAGCCTGGATCAGGTCAAGATACAGCATGAGATTTTCTAAGTGCTAATTGCAGTGACAGGTAGATTCTTCATTTGCTCCATACTGCACAGCATGGCAAAGAAAACAAAGCATCTACCTCCATTTCTAAGCAGAGGAGAACAATTCCCACCTGGAGCAAAGCCAGCTACTGCACTGATTTCACTGGATCTATGAAATTAGGAGGCATTCAGAATAACAGAAAAGTAAAGCGAAGTTAGACAACACTACAAATCTAGCACTTGGTCTTTACTAGCTATCCATTTTGACAAGGATAATTTGAAAATATTTATAATTCATGTTCCCCGGTTTAAAAATGAGTAGTAGTTTGAATATTTTTCCAGTAAACTTAATTGGGAATTTTCCATTAACGCCAGCTCTACTAGTTTTACTATCCTTTTCATGATAATCGGCACTTTAAGTTCAGCATCTGGAGTTATGTGCTTATATGAAAATTCCAGTTCACATTAAAAAAGAAATTCCAAAACAAAAACCAACCCCCCCCCCACACACACACACACATAATTTCTAGTGCTCCTGGTCCCAGGAATAGTACTTGGAAATGTGACATTTGTGTGGCCAAAGCCAGAAGGCCAGCAAAACAAAAAGAAAAAAACCCTAAAATATGTTGTTGGGTTTTTGACCATTAAGAAACCAAATCAAAATAATTCCATCATTTTTAGGAGCCTGACTCATGACTTTGATTGCCAGAGGTGGTAAATATCAAGTAAATGTTAAGCAACCTTTTCCAGCAGATTTGTTGATACTGCATGCTAAGCGAAGCTCAGGTCCTTGCTACTGACTCTCAGGCAAGGACATAGCTGCTGAGTCTTGGCTATCATCTCAAAGCACCACATCGCCTCTTCCTCAAATGGCAAATCAGCAAATCCATTGCCAGCAACGGAGCGCAAGTAACTAAGAATTAATGGTGATCCAGGATTATGAGGCAAGGCCATCCTAAAAGGAAAGGACCCCTTGACAAGGTGTGAGAAATGGTAATCTTAAAACTAAACTGAAGTTATTGAAGATCTGAGCTCTCCTTCTCTTCTGGCACAGGCTGTGCTGCCACGTGGAAAAGTTGGGCTCTAGGATAACCTGAGTGCTAAATTCCTCAGGAGGCTGGAAAAGCACATTCAGGTGGTTTACTCCCTAGGAATGAGGAATCGGGTCTTGGTTTAGACCCTAGGTTAGGCCAAGCTACCCCAACTCCCATTAATGTCACTAATAAGTGAGCAGGCTAAGCACCTGTCCAGGGGCAGTCAGGGTGTATCCTGGTTTTTACCTACTGATTCACAAAACTGCAGTGACTCGGTGTTGGAGCTGGTCTTTCTTGGCATATCTGAAGTTTTCACAACAAAGCACCTCTTCCAAATGACAGACAGACATTCTGATTTTTGAAGGCATCTTTTACCAGGAAAAATCTCACTGTTTTCAAAGCAGCTCTCAATCTTCCCTTTTAAATTAGAGGCCAATATTAGCTTTCTACTCTTGGAGTCTAACATTTCATCAGTTCACACAAATAAACCTAATAATGTCCTTTGAAGAGTGCCATGGAAATAATTCTGACTTTGCGCAACACTGCGGCAGAAGTTTCATAAACTGCTTCTATTAGCCAAAGTTGCTGAATGAAACTGAAACATTATTAAGAGAGTAACATTTTGTTTTTAATAACTTTCGGAGGTATATTAGCTGTCATGCCAGAGCTCAATAGCTTCTTAGCTGTCATTTTAGGAGCAACAGCAATTTCTAAATGCTAAGTTTCACAAGATCAGGAAAAAGTTCTCTTCTAGGCTGAACAGAAAAAAAACCTCCACAAATTCAAGCAACTCTAGAATTGATTGAAAAAATGACCAAAATTTGCTTGAAATTACATCAGCTGTTCGAAGTTAGAGACAAGGGGAACACGAAGACACATCTTCATAAGGCTGTCTCAGCTCTTCACATTCCCACTACTAAAAGACAGATTCATATTTATATAAAATTTAATATGCAAGCTGTTCACCCATAATATTAAATTGCAGCTTTATATTTAATATTTGCTAAAATTGCTGAGTTATTTATGTCAGAGATAAGATTGCTGCACATGTGCAGAAGCTGCTTCATCATAATGTATTTTAGTATACATTTATTATGAAGCTGTTGCCATTATAATGGCTAAATTTCTATTGCTTCCAAGGAGGAATATATTATCACTGGAATGTTCCTACATGCACAGCATGTAGCTATGGAAATACAATGTCATATGCTTCTTTAGAGCTGTTAGGTACAGCATAGATTGACAGTGAGCCTGCAGAAAACCTGCTCTGGAGGTCCTATCACTGACTGCTATTTTTTCTAACGTGTTGCAAGAGTACTGATATCCCCACTAATGACATCTCTCTGATAAATGCCATGCAACATCCCAACATTAGGGTTCAATGGCATTATGAAAACCAAGATGAACTTTCCAGTTCCAATAACTGGAAATTAGACTGTATACACATGTCAGCCAGTCAGTGCTTTCAATGAATACAAAACAAAACCCACCAACAGGCTTAGCGGCTACATAATTCACAGCTCAGGCTATTCTGATTATTAGTTAAATCCTCTGTTCTGAATGCAGCATTGCTGCTGCATTTAGTTAGCATTATGTCTGTGAAAACCTTGTTAAAAGGTTGAGTAGTGTGGGAAATAGTGTAGAGGAAGTTAGTGCCCTAAGTTAGATCAATGGCATAGTTTCATCTGAAGTTCTGTGTTTACTACAGGTTACCATCTCCTAGAAGGCTCAGAGAAGTGCCTGGAGCACACAAAAGGTGTGGAAAAACTTTTGTTTTAAAGATTGAGATTGTTCGCCTTGGAAAAGGGATGAAAAGACGTGACAGCAGAACAGAAAAGTATGAATGGTGAGGAGATAGGGAGGTCGGAAATTCTTGTTTCCCCTCCCACCCAAGAAGGACCTTCAGTGCAATGTAAAGATGGTCAGTGAAAAAGTGATAAAGAAATACTTATTAACCAGCACATAATTAGATGGCAGAACTTATTACCATGGGAAGTCACTGAGGCATTCAGTAAGACTCAAAGAGGATTTGGGCATTTCTATAGACAACAAGCAAAACCAGTTACAATAGCAAATGTTAAAACAACAACTATGGGAAAGAAGACAAAATCTCATGCTTTAGGGCCCACAGATTTATGATCTTACTGTTAAGGATTATCCCAAGACTTCAGGAAGAATAGAAAATTTCAACTTTGGCTACAGTGGGGATTCTTAGACCTTCTGAAGCATCTGGTGATGGCCACACAGAGAGACAGCACTCTTAATCCTCTGGTCTGATTCTTTTTGGCAATCCGCATGTGTTCAAAAGAGAACATGAAGCATACCAAGTCTATTTGTATTGGATCCAAAAACCAGTGCGGTGCAATGTAGATTCAAGAGAAAAAATGTTTTTATGAAATCTCTGATGAGGAGACACCCAGAGCAGAGCCCTATAGAGACCCAAAATACCAGCTGGAGCCCTACATTCAACAGGCAAAAAGCAAAATTGCCATAACAAGAGAGTACATTACCAAAATCCTAAGATGAAAAAGGTCTGCATTTCATCTGTCTGTCTTCATCTTTGCTTAGCAAAGTATTACCAGTTTACATAAAAATGATGGCAGGTAGAAACACTTTAGCTTTTGAACTAAAGGCAGCTTCTTAGAGAGAAGATCTAGGCTCCCTTCTTCAGCAAGAGATTCTCCTGATGTTGACCTGTATACCCACGCTTACTTGCTCAGCCAGGTAACTCTTCAAACTTGTCCTTCTGCCTCCCATAGATGACTTTTCTGTTCTTGTGCTAATGAAGTCTAAAATACCTCATTCTCCTCTAAGACACTAAAGAATGCCTTTGCCTGGCAGAGACAGCCACAGCATCAGACTTCTCAGTTCTGATGACAGGCTTAAATAACACTGCCCAGAACGTCACCATTATTTAGTTCCTTTGATTAATTACAACTTTGCAATGACTTTGTTACATAAATTGGTTTTCTATACATATTAAGCGCCTTTCTGTCTCCCTGCAAGTCCACTTGATGGTGAAATGACGTTTTGACTGCTAAGGATTGAGCGTCACATAGATGCTTTCACCTACACGCTAAATGTCTTTCTCTGGCCTAAAATTCACTATATGTAGAAACAAGTATCAGTATTCTAGCTGTGGCACCCAGAGCTGCTGAGACTCGGCCAAAAGCTTGACAGATTTATATAGTGCAGAAGGGATGATGCAGAAGACCAGGAGAGGATCTGGATTTTGTCTCTCCTGCTTTGCTGTCTTCCATCTTTTTTCTTCCTTCTTGTCCCCTCTGAATTTGCCTTTTTCCTCCCTGTCCCCTGGCTGCACCAATGACACATTATAATACATGTTACACTTGATTTGTAGCTTCTCCCCCTCAGTAACTCTGGTAATCATGCTTCCTTGTTTGGTAGAACAGCTCTGGAGGAGACTGGAAAAGGGCAAACAAGCATTTGGGAAAGAAGCATCTGGTTGAAAGTTGAGCCTGTTCCTCCTCCTTCACACTCAAATCACTAAAACCTGAACGCTCAGAAGAAACACACCTGATGATTCATTATAGCAAAAACATTGGAACTGACAGAACAAACCAAGATGAAGCAAAGTTAAGTCAAAAAAAAACCAGGACAAGCTTAAGATGGAAGTAGGCTGGTAGTTCCAAGCACAGCATTCAGTTTTGCAGAGAATCTTCCTCAAGCTTTGGTATATGCAGATAAGTACCTCAAACAACAGCAAAACAATCATTATAGGTTAGAACAGAAACAAATCTTCAATGAACATGTATTTTGCAAATCAACAAGAACATGGGGAACAAAGGAGGATAATCTTCAGAGTCTAATCGTGGAGAACCCTCAACTACAACAGAAGTCAAAGGAAACTGAGTATACTGAGTACCTGACAGAGGATGTAGATGAAATCGTGCTACTGTAAACTTCATACTAGGATGATTCTTCGGTGGTAAAGTAGAAACTTTAATTTGGAATTTCTTTGCTGCAAAGCCCTTAACATTTTCAGTGCAAGATTTTGGTTTAATTTGAATAGGTCTGGGCAACAGATGTATTTACAGTGGCAAAGGCTTTTTATATTGCTTTCACTAGCAGAATGCAGAGGCTCAAATGGCTAATTAAATACTAAATTCTATTTAAAAAAAAAAAAAAAAAAGGCAGATACAGTGTCTTTTTAAAAATACCTGATGTTCAAGGCAGACTAAATTGAGTCAGTATCTGGGAACGTGTGTGCTCTGACCTGTGCGAAAAGGCAGCCTGTGGTACCATGTACAGGCGAGACAGTTACCATGGAGACCTGACTGCTTTAGGTGTAGAAGCTAAACATTACAAACAACTTTGCAGCATTAGGCTACTGGCCTCATAAAAACACTGCAAAATAACAATGAATTCTGAGATAACCATTATGATCTGTTTCTTGACATGTGAATATAAATCTTCTATCATCAAGCAAAAGACAAAAGCAGGATTGAGAGGAAATGGCCTGATATTGCAGGCCTCACTTTACCGTCTGCTCCTGAAAGATGCTATGGTCCTTGGCTCGCATTGATGATAATAGGACCTGCAGGTAGGCAGCTTGTCTCAGAATACTGTCCTCCTGCCTAAAGCTTTACCTAAATTAGGACTCCAAACTTGAGCCAACACAACACAGGCAGGAGGCACCGCAGCCAGAGTTAAAATAACTTAATTATTGATTACAAAAAGCTTTCCCTTTTAAAGTTTCCCTTTAACAGCACAAGTTACACTGTAAATATCTACCACAGGGTCTGCGGTATCATGCATGCTGACTACATTAAAGGACAGCTATTTCACATGAAATGTTATACTGTATCCCCACATCCTTCAAAGATCAATGGGTCTTTGTGGGGAGATGCTAAACACACCTGTTGGGCAGTAACCTGTATGCCTACTGAATGCCTTCAGTAGTCGAGAGATGCCATAGATTTCTTAGCTGGACAGGTATAGCTTCCTGACTGCAAACCCATCTCTTGGCCTAAATATCACTCTACCTGGCAGGTAGGCACTATCAATAGAAAAAGAAAACCTGCTTCATACCACTGTGTCTAACGGTGGCAAAGGATATTCACCCCTGTCCACTAAACTCTCTGATCTATTGATACAGCAGTCAACCATTTTTCAGACAGTGAAATGTATCTGTCTCCTCCTTCACCTAGAGCAAAGGTTCACAGGAAATCACTTGAGACACTTTCTCCTGCTTTTGGTATTAAATTACACACAAAAGAAGTTCAGGTGCAGGTGAGGCTAGTGTTACATTTCAGGGGATGAAAAATCCATCTCAAGGAGATTTATGCTAATATAAACTATCCCACAACTAGGAGCTCACATGGATCGAGCGGTGCTCATAGCTGACTCTTACATCACTAATTAAGATGTTTCTACAACAAGATTACAGACATATTTATTGCAAAGCTGTAATGGTCAAACCCTTTCATAAGGCACAGCCACTAAACAACAACGTGCTGGAAGAGCTGCTAGGTACAAGCTAAGAAGAAAGCACAGAAGTTGGAGCTGACCTCAGATGCAGATAGGTGTGCTTGCCAGGTGTATTCAGCTCATAAGATTCAGTTGAATACGGGCGTGCATACCTACCATGTTTCATAATCAAATAACATGTATTCCTCCAACTCTTTGCAGAGATGTCTAACAGAGGAAAGTGGACTCCTTCCACATTCTGTCAAATGTTTTTGGCAGTGGCTGAGTTTCCATAGATTGTAATAAATTTTGCACTGAAGGCACCCTAAGTTTTTGCTAGCACAGAACCATCTTTCAGCCTTCATGGCACACACTGTACAAACACAAAAGGGGCACGAGCGAAAACTAAACTCTCTTAACCCAAACAACTAATACCCTAGATCTGCACCACAAGAGACCACTTTTTTAATATCAGCCTTTCTTTGTGTCCATAATTACAAGAAGGAATAATACAGATCACATAAATGCCAAAGTAACTGATTCTACCTGCAAACTAAGTAAGCAGATTTGAAAGTAACACGGCGCCAAGGGCCCACTTAGCTTATTGAGAGCAGTGTGGGTGCTTAGGTCTCCACACAGTCAGAGTTATTGGCAAAAAATAATCGTTAGTTTTGATCTAAGCTCTCCCCATCACATTTGTACAACTATCTTAGTTTTGTGACAGTGAGGAGCGGTTGCAACAACTGAGAAACCTCTAAACTAGTAAAGACCAGCTTCTTGGTGGGCAGGGGTGGAAAACTTCCTGCTTGTTATGACTGATCCTTTTATGCTGCTCAGTTAAAACAAAGGAGGGGAATCCAGACACCAGCCCACAATGAACATTGAGCAGGCAATGCTAGCAGCAAGGGTACAAGGAAAGTGTGACTGGAGTTATCCCATCATGGCTCTAATATCATTAGAAATCTTTTCACTGGATTTAATGGGATTTGCATCAGGTGCAAAGGAAGCCACCTTACATTTCCCTGATCTGTTGATCCTGTCAACACAGCAAAGCAATCTAACCCCAAGTACATGTTTTTGCATGTCTGCATGCCATAAAGGACACAACATCTGCCCCCCCCCGCCCCAATCCACACACAAGCAACCTCAATAGTCATAAGTCAATTTGATTCTTAATATATTAATGAGAGGAATTAATAAAGTAGGTAAGAAAAGGACATAAAGAATTAAATATAAAATTTTAACTTGGTATTTTCCCCTCTAACAATGTTCCTGGGTATTTTAAGTAAACAACCATCCAAAGGAAGCCTATAAATGGTTAGAGCTATAATTATAACAATATTAATCTTAGCGTCGAGACAGAGGGAAACGAGGTACTGAAAACGCACATTAAAGCCTCACATGTAACAGAAGCTATGCTACATGTCCAAAACTATCGCTAACACTGTATGAGTTGTAAGAAGTGCCACCTGATCTTTCTGGATTCTGCCTGTGCTACAGTTTAACATCAAAGAGAGTATTTTAAAAATATTTCATTATGTGCAATGTTGGCTGAGGTTTGTTGCTATTCCTTGACCTTCTGATGAAGCGATTAGGTAGATTTACAGCAAGACATAAACTCCTTGGTGTTTTCCTAGAGAAAGAATCCCACTCCTCCTCATTTAAAAGCTGCTAGCCTTGCTGTAGGTGGTAATTATGTTGAGGGTGAATTGCTGTGGTTTCTGTCTGGCAACACACAGCCCTGGCACATGCAATCCCCACACTGTCTGGAAACAGCATTACATCAAACCATCCAAGCTAGTGGCTTACACAACCAGCTACAGCCCTTTGAAATCTGTCAGCTCCAGTGACTTGCTATGTGCACTTCTGCTTCTCAGACATCAGCTTCATCACATTTATCACACAGGTATCGGGCTCCTTTAAAAACAAAATTTGGACGCATCAACCTTTAACCTAACTTAAAATCTTATGAAGAAAAAAAATAATCTACATATCAAACAGCAAACAACTGCTCGATGTTAACACCAAATCTGAACTCAGTTCCTGAGAGCCTGTGGGTGCATCCATGCAACACTAAGAGAGGAACCTCAGAAAACACAGAACAAGACAGCGCCAGAAAGGGAACCTGCACAATGCTGCTAGTGAAATTAATGAGTTAATGTGGAGCTTGTCTAGGGATCCCTAATGCAGGGCAGCACTGCACACTGTAAGCAGGCGCATGCCATAGTTAAATCTTACAGCTTTGGATCAGGTTCTTAATTAAATGCAGTTCTGCTGGGATCCCTGCATCAAAATTAAAAATCACTGAGAAATCTCAAGTCAAACATAGCATTCAACTTCATGTCTCCAGCTGTCAGGCAGCAACATCATGTTACATGAAGACCTGTGAATAAGTAGCTTCCCTTGAAGTCAGTGGGACCAGACATGAAGCAGGGAACTGCTCAGCCCAGGAACAGCTGTATCTGCCCCAGCATCATAACTGTGTGTTAAGAATGCAATAGCCTAAGCCACAGAATCACTGCATTTTCTACACGATTTGAAAACAAACACGTTGTACTTTAACAAGAAATGCTGTAACTATGTCCTTGGAGGATTGTTGTTCTGTACCAAAGAATTATTTCCCTTCCCTCCCCTCCCCCACTTCCCTCCCCTATGAATTAGTAAATGAATTTCTGCCACAAACCCTCAAACCATATTCTTCCCAATCAAAGAGTAAAACGATACCCAAGAGAGCAAGGCAGCACAGAACCAGTGAGATCCTGCAGACGGCTAGACTGGATGGAAAGCTCCTGCCACTGCCACACACAGATGGGCACACACACTCAGAAAGCCTATGGGGGTAAAACAGGACAATACCAGAAAGAGGATTACATCCAAACAACGTTGCTGAAAAATGTTCTCCTGGAACCGGACAGCTGAATCATCTGCGACCAGACCAATAAGGATGATACACAACAAAAGACAGTACATGTAATTTAATAAGTAAGCACAGATTTTTATTTTTTTTTTTTTCCTGATCTTGCAAGTTTGGAAACAATTCCTTAAGGGCAAGGTCTATATTATGGGAGAATCCAGTGTATGCTTTTATGGGCAAATATATTACAATCTGCATATATTTTCTGGGGAAATTAAGCCTGCAGTTTTGCTCAGGGTCTGCACCTCAGTGTTTTAGCAAATGGGGGATGTAATGTGTGCCTGTGAAGTCAGCCAGAATACAGATCCAAGAAGATGGGATTCTTATAATGTTTTTTATAAGATGGAGTGCTACAGGGCCTAAATAAAAAGCTTTTCAAAAAGTCATTGCACATAGCATGAGAATAAAGTGCTAGTCCCAGCAGTAGCCGCACAGCCGGTATCCACATTGTACAACAATCGCACAGCTCAAATCGTGACTATGAAAGGACAGCCCAAGCAGCAGGTGGGATGGAGGGATGGCAGGGGAGTCCATACCCAAGCACTTCTCTCTCCAATCTGTCTGTTCATCAGTCATGTCACACGGGCTGTTCCCCTGCAAGGAACATCCAGAGGAACAGAGAAGCTAGAAATGCGGGTCCCAGGCAGGGGAAGCAGCTGGCAGGCATCTGTAATTGAATTCCAGGAGGACTTGGTCTATTTTTAAAGTTCTCTGTAGGTTGGGTTTTTTTTAAAAAAAAAACACCAAAACCTACAGGTGAATGCTTCCAAAACTCAACACAGTTTTAAAGTTTCATTACATACATCTCTGAGTTCCAGCACTGTGTAAAAATCTTGCGATAGCAGCAAAGCATGACCAATCAGAACCAGATTCTAAAACATTGCACCAGTGAAGGAGAAAATGAATCAGTTTTAATCATATATTGTAAGGATAAATAACTTTTGTTTTGAATTGCAAACGCACAAACCTCTTCTACTGTATTTATACCCTGAACTAGAGGGACATTGGTTTTCTACCAATGCCAAAATAAAAAAAAATTGCTTTGTTGTTGCTTACGTGCTGTGCTTCTGCAGTATCTACTAACCCACAGCTCTGAGGGCACACTGATACCTAAGGAATGAAGCCCTAAAAAAAACATCAAAATGTGAAGATTGTCTTTATGTTCTTTCCATAAGTGATATCTGAATCATTTGACCAGTCCAACACCATACCAAGTCACTGACAGAGCTAAACGGGACTCCTGACTTGCTCTCATTAATAAGCGATCTGACCTGCTTAAATTGTATACAGAGCCTTCTGCACCTTTAGAGCTCCTTTATCTCTTGTAATGCCTCCTAGATGATAACTGGGGTCCTAATATTCTCTCACCACTGCCTGGGAGAAGAATGGTCATTTATTCTGAGAGGGACCATGTTGTTAATCTCCAGCTGTCAAGACCTCTGATTCTGCTTGCTCGTTTGGGCACTGCCTCTGCTTCTGAGAGGCAAGGTCTGGTACCACTTCCTTACCCTTCCTTGGGTAGAGCAGCAATGGATGGTAAAAGGATCCTAAATACAGCTCAGAATGGCTAATACAAAGCAGGAGCAACCAAAGACTGCTAAAGCTGCACAGAGGAAAGTTCTCAATTCACTCACAGCACAGTCCAGTCTGAGCTATACACATTTATCTTCCGAGTTGCTGCAGCAAGTTAAATTCTCTGATGATAATGAGCAGTCACCGACTGCATCACCAACTCATTAAATCAACTCAGTATCCACTCGTTAGCAAACGCATTTATACACTCTGGATTTAAGACTTGCTGGCTAGCAGAAATGTAGCATATGATATTTGCTGGGGTATAATTTGTATTATTTTTATTCTGATTTGTGTAAAGTGATCCTTATGTAGCTGCAGCATGCCTCCCTCTCTCTTTTGATAGTGCTAGATTATACTCAAAAACTGTTACTTTAAAAAAAATAGTCAGAAGATAAAGCCAGGTATCATTTTTCAGCACTTTGCAAGACAGGGTTATGTAACTGCATGTTGCAGTGTGTATTTAAACATTGGTATGTTAACCCTGTATATAGAGATGAAGTGAAAGAACAGAGGAAGAGAAACAGAAAGGAAGAGAAAAACCTCTGAACACCAGAAAATATACCATTTTGTGATGCTTATTAATAAAAAAAAGTAACTCCAACAATAACTTCCTCTTGGAAATATAATAAATACAGGATAATAGAATGTGTACCATCTCAACTGATATTATTTGCTGAATATTCCCCAAATGCGCAACCAGTATACCTGATCTTATCAAACAACATTGGATTTTGTCGCAAGCACAGCTTTATAAACGGCTATTTTCTTACTATAGTGGTGGCAGGGGAAATGTTTAAAAAGAAAATGTTTTGACTGCCATGCAATCAGACTGCCTGTAAACAGTATATTCGGGCCCTTAGAAAGCAGAGGAGATTTAATACAGCTTAAAATTTCAGAGAGTTTGGTTTTTTCGCAGCTCTTGGGCAGCAATATTACTCTTTTCAAGGGCAAGACAATGACCATTAGCTTCCACCAGAGGAGGAATGCTGAAATTTCAAAACATACTTTGGAGAAAAGATGGGGTGAATGTTGCAGGGTGGGTATGGGGGAATCACTTCTCTGTCTTTAAACTCTGTTATGTTAATTTGTTCCTCAGCTGCTTATTAATTAGAATTGTTGCTTTAAGTTGCCCAAGTTCCTCCACGGTTGGTTTGTTGTTTGGTTTTGTTTTTTTTTTTTTTTCCCCTGCAGTCACAAGACCTTCTTTTTGCAGGTAACTGGATAAAAGGCAAGAGGTTTATGGCGAGAACATTTGCAGCTTCATACAGACACCCCTGTGTAATGCCACTAGGAAGTCTCGCATATAAAATAATTTATGAGAAGTCGTAACAGGCCACCTGCGTGCGCAAACTTTAGTCTCTGCAAACTAGCATCCTCTGCCAAAACTGTCAGCCTCTTGACGACTAGCCTGTCAATCACCCCGCACCCTGAGGAGTCCCTCAGCCTTGCTGCCTGCGGGACCGCCGCCCCGGGAGGCCACGGCGAACCAGGCGAGGGCCAGAGCCCTCCGCCGAGCGCCAACAAACCATTTTCCTCTCAACTTTTGGCAACGGGAGGGCAGAGGCAGAGGCAGAGGAGGAGGCGGAGGGGAGCTCGCTGCCCGTTTCCGTTTGTTGCTGCCGTTGCGGTTCAAGCCGGGTTACATAACGCCGCACTCCAGGCTCCTTTTGGCGGCACGCAGATGCCCACGCCGGCGCAAAACATCCCCGCCGGGGCTGCGAGAGCGATTTATCAATTCGTGCGCAGCTTAATCAGCCCATTTGCTTTCTAGTGTCTGACAGCGCAAGGCTGATCTCACGCCGCCGCACGATCGGTCGCAGCAATCTAAATTGAATTTCAAGGGCCGGGAGCACCGGCGGGCACGTGACCCGCCCGCCCGCTGCCAGACACTGCGGGCGTTACATAACGGCGCNCCACCTGCACCCACGCCTCGGGCACCTCCCGCTTGCCGAAGCAGCTGTGCAGAGGTCTGGGGCCTGGCAAGCCCCGACCCGGCTGACTGCCGCCCGGCCTTCCGCCCGCCGCGCTGCCGGGTCACTGCTCTTCCACCGCCCGCTCCCAACCGCCCCCGGCCTTCGTCCTCAGCAGCGGCCGAGCACATGCGGCGAGGTCTGGGTAACAGCCCTCTCCCACTTAGCGCACACTTACCACACCAAGTGTCACTCACCTGGAAGGATTTTCCACAGTCAAGGCAGGCACTATTTAATAACTGATCTGTATTAGTGGATGGGGATAAAACATGCTCCTCCCTGTGTCAAAAGATGAGGACTAGCTCTGCTTCGTGCAAGGGGTTCCTGCTGGTGTCACTATCTGCAGGTCTGCATCACTAAATACGACACCCACAGATCACAATTGAGTGCTGGGAGGAGTGCAGAGTTAATGCACATCCCACCTTGTGCTGGGCTTATACCGACATCCAGCTTACTGACTTGGAAGCTGCTAGACACCCAACCCATGCTTAGCATCAGTGCTTGCATACCACAGGGAGGTGTGCGAGGGAGGGTACTACGTACAAATCCCTGTGCTTTGTCTCTTCTTGGATTACCCTCTTGGGCTGCAGATTTTTGGAGCCACCTTGACCCAGAATTCTTCCTTCAGGAGAATGGGCATTGCAAGTCAAGTTGGCCAACACAGCAGGAAGAGTCTCTGAAGTCTGTACGACTCAAGAAGTGACTCTTTTCATGTATGCAAACATTTCAGCAAATTTTTAAAAGCATGCTTTCTCCCAATAGAAGCCAACATAAGAACAAGAATTTATGTAGATAATCCAAAGCCAAGCTAAGTCAGTGATTGTTAAGACTTCATACCATTTTTTTCAACAAATCTTTCATTAACAAAGCCCAGGAGCACACTGTTTGCTTGATTTAAGGAGGAGAAAATGGGCACCCTGCCAGCTGCTAGGTTCTGCACTGTCATACACAAAGTCCTGCTTCCACTTTCAGAGAGCCCTTCTTTGAAGGTGAGTCATTCGGTCCTCTGGAGAGGAGCCTAAAACAGGAGCTAGTTTGTGATACTTAAAAAGTACCCTCAGCTGCACTGACACGTGTCCACAGTAATGGTACCTGACTGGGCAGCAGACTCAGGTCAAAAAGTGATGCCATATTCGAGTTGGCCATCAGAGGGGAAATCAGTTCCCTTCCCTTGTCTTTCAGCAACCCTTCGCACAACAGAAAAACGTAGAATGAACTTAGTCCTAGGCCCAAACACAGTGTTCATCAAGTCAGACACAAGCATTAGGGCAATGTATCTATTCACCAATTTCAGAAAAAAAAAAAAAGACCGTTTCCCCAGGGTGGCTCTTGCTCAAGTCAGATGGGCACTGTAACTTGTTTTAGCTGCACATGTGCTTTTCTAGCAAGAACGTGTCTGAAAGAGCCCCTTTGTGAACTGCTGCAGCTGCCCAGTGGCTGGTTTGCCACCTCCTGTGGCTTTGGAGGCCCCTGCTGGAAGATGGAGATGTACGTGCACAGTGTAGTATGGGGCAATAAAGCAGCTACTTTTCAGCTGGCAAAGCTGCAGTGGGAAATTAACAGTTCAGAATTGTGCAGAGGGCTTGAGAAAACACTTCTAATTTACTCTGATTTTATTACCTCATGGTTCTTGCGTGGGGCAGAGCCCCAGCTGGCTTAATAGTAAANCCCGCCCCCCGCTCCCGGGCGCGGGCAGGGTTTTCGGGGGGGGGGGGACACCCTCGGCGGCAGCAAACGCGAGCGGGACCGTTCCTCCCACCAGCCGCAACAGTTCGTTAAATCACTCGCCAGGCAACGGCGATTACGGCAGGCTGAGGGACGCGGAATATTAAAGGTAAAACGCTGCGCCTTGTA
>VYXH01009012.1:450659-580275 GCA_013397275.1 Burhinus bistriatus
CCCAACCCATGCTTAGCATCAGTGCTTGCATACCACAGGGAGGTGTGCGAGGGAGGGTACTACGTACAAATCCCTGTGCTTTGTCTCTTCTTGGATTACCCTCTTGGGCTGCAGATTTTTGGAGCCACCTTGACCCAGAATTCTTCCTTCAGGAGAATGGGCATTGCAAGTCAAGTTGGCCAACACAGCAGGAAGAGTCTCTGAAGTCTGTACGACTCAAGAAGTGACTCTTTTCATGTATGCAAACATTTCAGCAAATTTTTAAAAGCATGCTTTCTCCCAATAGAAGCCAACATAAGAACAAGAATTTATGTAGATAATCCAAAGCCAAGCTAACTAAGTCAGTGATTGTTAAGACTTCATACCATTTTTTTCAACAAATCTTTCATTAACAAAGCCCAGGAGCACACTGTTTGCTTGATTTAAGGAGGAGAAAATGGGCACCCTGCCAGCTGCTAGGTTCTGCACTGTCATACACAAAGTCCTGCTTCCACTTTCAGAGAGCCCTTCTTTGAAGGTGAGTCATTCGGTCCTCTGGAGAGGAGCCTAAAACAGGAGCTAGTTTGTGATACTTAAAAAGTACCCTCAGCTGCACTGACACGTGTCCACAGTAATGGTACCTGACTGGGCAGCAGACTCAGGTCAAAAAGTGATGCCATATTCGAGTTGGCCATCAGAGGGGAAATCAGTTCCCTTCCCTTGTCTTTCAGCAACCCTTCGCACAACAGAAAAACGTAGAATGAACTTAGTCCTAGGCCCAAACACAGTGTTCATCAAGTCAGACACAAGCATTAGGGCAATGTATCTATTCACCAATTTCAGAAAAAAAAAAAAAGACCGTTTCCCCAGGGTGGCTCTTGCTCAAGTCAGATGGGCACTGTAACTTGTTTTAGCTGCACATGTGCTTTTCTAGCAAGAACGTGTCTGAAAGAGCCCCTTTGTGAACTGCTGCAGCTGCCCAGTGGCTGGTTTGCCACCTCCTGTGGCTTTGGAGGCCCCTGCTGGAAGATGGAGATGTACGTGCACAGTGTAGTATGGGGCAATAAAGCAGCTACTTTTCAGCTGGCAAAGCTGCAGTGGGAAATTAACAGTTCAGAATTGTGCAGAGGGCTTGAGAAAACACTTCTAATTTACTCTGATTTTATTACCTCATGGTTCTTGCGTGGGGCAGAGCCCCAGCTGGCTTAATAGTAAAATCACACTACATAGGGCTTAGTAGCAAAACAGATAGTGATCAAAGTACTGAACCTAAGACACAGAAGCCATAAACTGTTGGCTAGTTCAAAAGAAAACATTATCCCAGCAACGCTTCCTTTCCTGCTCTCAAATAAAGTCTGTCTTAAGCTAAAATCCAGAACAAAATACAGAGACAAGGGAAAAGTATGTGCAAAAATAGGAAAGATAGAGATAGTAAAGGGGATTTTTTTAGTTTCAAATTGTTTAGAGTTTAAAAATTAGGTTAAATACATGTTGAATTAAAGTCAACTAGTTGACTTCCTGGTTTTGTTTTTTGGTTTTTTGGTTTTGTTTGTTTGTTTGTTTGTTTAAAAAGGAAGTGAAAGACGTGTATTTAGATTACCTGGTGTGCCAGAATTTGCTGAGTTAAAAGAAGCTCTTTCAGTATCATAGGTATGGAAATAATCTGTTTATACAAACAGCTTCATTTAAGTCAAGTGACTCTCTGCAGACCACACTCCGGAGAGCAAACCCTTCTGACCAGCCTCACAGAGCATCAGGTAGGACTCCAGAAGGAGCCAGTTCATCTGCCATCTCCTAATCCTAGCTCAACATGTGTGCTCAGCATGGTCAAATGCAGCCAGCACTGCTCTCATTTGACTCCGTTTCCTTTGGCTGTGTGGCATAGCAGGTTATTTGCACACACAGGCAGAAATAGGTAGCACTTTGCCCGTACTTCTGCAACAGAAATTACTCGTTTCTGACTAAGCACACCACAGCCCGAAGTAATCTCTTAAACTTGTTACTCTGGCTGAGTGGTGGAGGTTTTTTTTCCCATGCAAACACTTCCACACAGCATCAGAACAAAAATCCGAACTCAAATAACAAAATCTGAGTTTTTGCCATGGATGTTGTTACTCATTGTAAGAATACTTAAATGTGAAGAAAAAGAAGGAAAGGACAGCTTAAACTGTTCAACTTCCATTTTTGAAAAGGCCCCTTCTAGGTCCTTTTCGTCAGTTTTATTGTCAGAATTAAAATGACTACATGAACAAAATGCTAGCACCAACCAGGACAAATTTAATGAAGACTGTAACATAAACAGAACAATCCTCTCTGCCATCCAGCATAAATTTACTGACCATCACCCACTTTATTGCTAGCAGTGAATTACCACTGTTATTTCCTCTGTCTCACAAAAGCATCCTAGTTAATATGAGTCTCCGCAAAATCAAGGGAACTCAGGATGCATAGTCTCTTCTCCAGCAACATTTCTAGCCCCTTTGAAAAAACTGCCCTGACTAGTAAAAGAGGAAGAACTTCCCAACAGCGTGGAGGACTTCCAGCATTTGTTTAAATGCAAAGATTTTCATTTTTAGAGAGCCCACAGTCAAATATTTGTATATTTAGAAGAGTCTGATTTCCTAAAGGGCTAAACTGCACCCAGTAAAGTGGCCTGGGAGGAACCTTAAAGCTGAGAATCTCTTGTTGGTCATAGATGAGAAAACACCTGGTTCACGCAAAGTCTGTTGGTACCCTGGAGTCAGTAAGAAGTCTTCATACTGAAAAACCTGAGAGTCAAGGTTATCTAAATTTTTTTCACACCTGAGAGAGACTGGCATCCAGCCCTACTGGATGTGGGGCTAATGGGACACAAATGCTACCATATACAACTAAGGAGTCAAAAAAATCAAGTTTTCTGCATGAAACAGGAGGAAGGTAGTGGTGCTGCGGGGGGGAATAAAAGGCCTGCAGGAGAAAGGAATATAAGGAGACATCCCTAGTGTAACTGCTCAGTACTTGGGGACAAAATGTTTTGGACAACTCTGCCAAGAGGAATTTTCAGTGATGAGGTCCTCTTCCCAAACCCAAGTGACAGCTCTGCATCTGGATTTATCAACACTAGTCCAAACCTTCAAAGCACGTTTCCTTGTCTCACAGCTCAGAGGCAGCACAGCCTCTTGCTGACATCCATGCCGTGTCAGCACGTTACGCTCGTGACTGTGTACAGCAGAAAGCCTTTGCACGTGTGCGCTCCGAGCAAGGCCCGAGCAATGGTGAAACTGCAGTGGGAAGAAAATGGATTAATCGGGCCTCACTGGCAAGGTGCCACGTGCTGCCAGTGAAAAGCTGTTGCAAGGTAAACAAGGCACAACCTGCACAAAGTGTTCATTGCCATAAACTGAAAGAACACTTTCAGGCTCTGCCCAACAAAAAAGCTCTCTGCAAAAAGCCTAGGGGTCAAAGTGACACCAAGATAATTAAGCTCATAATCCTCAGGGCAATCACCAACTCCAGAACAGGCCCCTCATTGAGCAGCCCGGTCAACGCATATCATTTAGATATTCTGGTCTTTTCCCCGTGAACTCCAGAGGTCAGGTAACCATAAATGAACCTGGCTTTCATTTAAGTAAACAAACACATGCATAATTCAATAAAGCATATTTCAAGCTCTGCGATTTGCAGAATAAAACTGGAAGAACAGACACACTAAAGACTCAAAGAAATTCCAAGTAAACTACTTGTAATTAAAAAATCTCATGATTTTCAAGCCCAGTCTCGTGATTTGTTTGTGGCCTGACTCAGGGTTTTCAGTGCTTGGGGTTGGCAACTCTGACTAAGCAGGGATATGAAATAAGAGCGAGAGTGACTGCCCGCCAGGATTCTGTTTTCCTGGGACAGAAGACAAAGCAGCTCTGACAATTCCAGCTGGCAATACCATCCAGGCGCTCCTCCAAGGCCGAACATGCTGGGTAAAATCCTCATCAGAAAAAAAAAATCCTATCAGAAGCAGTTACTGTGGTTGCTTAATAGCTGTTTTCCAAAGTTCAATATAGCATACACTTTCTTTTTCTTGAAAATGAAGGGAGAGGGGGGAGTTGGACCACATTACGGACTAATCCCTTGCCAGATGTCATTAGTGATGAAGTCCTTTAGAAATTACATCAGTATGAAACAAATCAGACAACACTGAGTTTCCATTTCCTCCTCATGTCTGGCTAGACAGAGACTTCAAGATCAGCTTTCATCTACGGCCTGGAATCAACCCTCCTCTGCATGTTGCTTAGTGTGGTGGCAGGGGTGTTAAGCAAGTAATTGCAACCATTAAAAAGAAAAATAGCTCACTCACTCCTGCTCCCTGTCCCTGTCCAATAGTGACTTGTTCATTAGGCTTCCCTAAAGCTGCTTCAGCACATTGCAGTAGTCTCTCCGTGCTCCCAGTGGAGGTAGGTGGTTCCAGCTGGGGCATATGTGTCCAGCAGGACCCTTGCTGGGTGATGAAGAACCCTGAGCCTTCCCCTCTCTACAGGTAACTCCAAGTGTCCCCTCACATCTGGTATCCAGCAAGACAGTCTGTTCAGAGTAGAATCTAATTTCCACCTTCCTGCAATGCTCACCCCTCCCTACCTGCTCACAGGGTGATAGAGGAAGAGCAGAAGCACAGAAAGAGGTTGAGTAGAAGGGTCTTGCTGGTTCTTACGGCTTTTGCTTCCCCTAGTAAGGCAAGAGCATTGCTTATCCTGATATCTGAAAGAGCTATACCTTTAGTTCTTTGTGTTTGGATTGACTAAACCAAATAATATCGTGAACTGAGGGGTTTTTGTAGAAACTCGTTCCTGAAACACTTTTCTGAAATCGTAAATCTTGGACTAAAGCAGTTTATATAATGCCACCTATTCACACTGCCCTAACTAACCATAACTAACCATTCCATTATAATGAGTCCATTATCCCCTGCTTTATTGTGTTTTCTCTTAAAACAGAGATCAAAGATTTGGATCTAGTGGCATCATGCCGATTTCATTTTTATTACTGGCTCCCTAGGTCTATCATAAATATTCATTGGCCATCCTTAATACAATGCATTGAATTCTGCTCACTGCTATCTCTGGTGCGACTGCAAAGTACAAACAGGGTTGTTGCTCAAACATATTAAATAAAGCAACAGCAAATTTGTGACAGTGAACAACAACAACAAAAAAACCCCAGAAAACAAAAGAACCCTTTTCCTCTTCCAAGGAAATTCGAAACCAAAGGAGACATTTTCTCTCGCCCCCTCTATGACTGCAGACATTTGACTGCTGTGGGAATTCAGCTGTGCAGAAGCAGCAGCAGCAGCTGACCTGCTGCCACAGACAGGAGACATTTTTGAAAAGTCCACAGTTGCCACACAGTGGTCTCTGTGATACTGCAGCACTCCTCTGTGCTCACCAGTAAAAATTATAAATGTTACCGTGCAGTGATGCAGAAACTGCTCAGAAATGTGGACTTTCTGTATAGCAGCTAATACTTAAAAGGGAGCGGGAGGTGTGTGGGGAGAAACATCCTCCAGGCTCAGTCAGGAAAAAAGTTTATGCGGTTTTATTCTTCTAAGTCCCAAGAAAAACTGCAACTATCCAAACTTCAGGGTGCCTGCCATTTGTTTCTCTCCCCATACTCATCACTCACATGTTCCTTTGAACTCCTGTTCTCACCTCAGCGTAGATCCTCCCAGCATCAGACAGGCAGGGTACGAAAACCCCTATTGCACCTATGTGAATTGCTCCTGCTCTGCGAATAGGGACAGACACAGGCCTCTTGGGATGTCAACTGGATACTTTAAACAAGCACCAACCACTAAACTTAGGGTAGCCATAGGAATTAGGTTTTTCTTCACATTAAGTAGCTCTGAGAGCATTAATGCATATCAGATACTTTCTATTCTAAGCAAGAACATCTACTCCGTTAAAAAACAAGACAATATGGTAGGACACAGAACGCACGTTCAAATATTTATCTTCTAATATGACTACACCATGGAGGTAATATGCTGCTTATTAAAAAAAGAGATGGAATAGGAATAAATAATCTAAAATAAATATTTATATTTATGCATATGAATATATCCTCACACAAAACTCCACACACCTGGAGATGTGAACCATATGATAAAAACTGCTGACTCATTTTGCATACTAACCTACAACATACCTTGGTCATTTACCTAGCCCCTTGCCAAGCTAGTATGTCCTAGAACCTTTTACTAAATTCCTAAAAATCTTGGCTGCTTTATTCATGATTTTAAATATATAAATGAAACCAGACAGAAAGAAAAGCTCGATCCTGATGCCTTCGTGATGTAGATTTTGATTCTAATAGCTGTAAGTGAGCATGGAATTTAACTTCTAGATGAACTGAAGTCTTTGGTGAAATCCATCCTACATGTATTCAAAACAACAACAAAAATAAAATCCAATCGGTGTTGTTCACATAAAGGATCCTGATCAGTTCCGTGAAATTTGTACCTGAGTAAGGTGAGATGAATCATACTCAGAGTTCTGAAGGTTTCATTTGTTAAACAGCTCTCTTCCCTTGCATTCTCTTCCATTTGTTTTTAACTAAAAGTAATATTAATAGAGAAGGAAGCCAAACATTTTGCAGGCAGTTAAGATCTTCTTGCTGGTTTGCTGTTCTTAAGGTCAGATCCATAGAAAGGAATTGATATGAAAAAAGAAAGGGAAAACAAAGAGCATCCTTATGTCACATACACTGTGTGTAAAGGGGAAATTCCAGAGCAGAAGTTGGTCATTTGAAGTTCAGCACAAGGAACAAGCTACTCCAGTTTGTTATTGTTTTGGATGATGCTGTCTAAATCGGTATCTACAGAAAAAAAATTTTACAGTATCAGATGCTCCTTTAGAGGAAAGATGATACAAGTTCAAAAACAATTTATGAATCAGGATTTGGGGCTCAATACTTCTGAAACAAAACTGGATAATAACATACTGTATTCTTAAAATTTGATAAATATGAGCTGCTGAGAGGCTACAGTCTTTCAGAAGAAATGTGTTTACAACCATGTGTTTTTTCAGCCTTGGCATCCTGCCACTAGATTTGTTTGTGACTTGGAGAACAAACAAACAAAAAAATAACCAGTATTTTGAAACAAAGAAGAATAAGTACCAGTGAGTAGTGAACACCATTGCTCACGCAGCTATCACCTAAGCTAAAAGTACCTTTAAGTCTCTGGAGATAATATATTTGGATCACAGTGACGGTTAACAATTATACATATAAAAGAGAGGGCAAAATCATGAATGCACCCACTCCTGCAGAGTAGTTAGGCATGTGCTTCACTCCCACTGCAGCAGATTAAAGTGCTCTTGCCTTCCACTAGATCAGGACGTTACACTTCGTAAGAGGTCAGAAGTGCTGTCTCCTACCTGTCCTTGATATATGACTTTCAGTTTAAATTTCTTGTCCAGATCAACAAGAGCAACGCACTCTGCCTGAAACTATCCTTGACACAGACCACTGTAAGCATGTTGCAACTGGCCCAAGTAAAGTGGCTTTGAACAGGCTTCTGAACACAAGCAGATGACAGTCCAAAGCTGGATCAAATCTCTGGGGCCTGTTACTTACAGAAAAAAATCGCCCCTTAAAAAGTAGTCATGCTTTCCATATACCAAGTACTTAAGAGGTTTTTGCACTAGCCACAAAATAAATCTCTCTGTAAATGTACGTGATTGGAAACCCAGCAGAGTATCTGGGGGATGTCCCCCACAGCGTACAGCAGTATTCTTCTGTAGTCCAGAACAATGCACATTATGGGAGGGATAAGGAATACCACAAAGATGAGGAATGCTACTTCTGAATAGTCTAGTTGATACCGCATGTCAAAGCACCAGAGACATGCATCAATAACAACATGCTCTGGTGGCTGATGGCCTGAGGCACTCAGCACTATGGCTAACAACACCTAGCTAGTACAAACAACAGCATCACATGCCTGGTGGTATCTCCTTGCTTAATTATTCCAGCTTGAAGCCTAGAGGGGGGAAAAGTGAAACTGCGTTGGTTTGTTTCTCTGTAGGTTTTATTTCTTTGGCTTGTAAAATGTCAGCATATGGGTATAATGAGAAATTACCGCACTTTAAGGGTCTGACCACATTTAGTGTTTAGTCTTGCATATCTGAAAGCTCTGATGCTCCTGGTGCTGCAATTACTGGCTCAGAGGATTCACAGCAATAGCAAAGCTTGAATCCTCCACTGCAATGAATCAGTGCAGGCTTCAGTTCTGCAACAGACCACCACCTTCACATAAACCATCGCACAGATGGAGGGGTTTGTTCCAGCAGTGTTTGAACTTTCTGCCATACTTCATCACTTAACTGTCACGACAAAGCCACAACAGCGGCTTCCTGGCCATACCAGATGCGTGTGCTGGTCACAGAGGCCAGGATGGCACTGCTAGAGGTAACCAAACATTCTTCCTCCCTGCACCTCCAGTCCTCCCCCAGACTGTGGCTGTTTTCCGAACGAGAGAGTTTTTAATGCAGGATACTGCAAAAGCATTCAAGTGATTTTTTAAAAAACTCAATATAAAGCGCACTGAGCTTAAACATTCTCCTATAGTATTTCTAACCCCCTATTACCTTACAGCCACACTGGGCTTAGTGAGGAGAATGGCCTATTGACTACAGGGAAAAAAAAGGCTAGTATATAGGCATTTTTATAAATGAGCACAAATAAAACCGACGGCAGAATGGTGAAAAATTAAATGTAATTCTTCAGAATGCCTACAGTGCCACTAATCCAAAATGTGAGTAGTAACACAAATAAAGAGATTTTAGATCCTGTTCTTCCTCCCATTTAAAATAAGCATCATTTTAAGGTATAATATATTCAGCAAGCCCCACATTCAGAATTATTGTCTCCCCACACACACACTCTTTTTTTACCTACATATGCTATTTATCTGAATGCTGCCTAATTCGTAGATGCAAATAAGTAAAATAATCTTGAAAAGATGAGGCTATAGAGTAAAATGCAGTTTAAATTGAGAATGTCTTTGATTCAAAGAGCTGCAATGGTGGGACGCTGCAGTGGCTCCTAGCAACATCTGCTGGCTTCTAAGACACATTGAGACCATTCTTCCCAGCAGAAAAAGATCTGCAGCTCCCACTGGTTTCAGCTTGACTGATAGATCAATACATTCATGAATTTGGACTATTGCTCTTGACAAACTCATTGGAGTTTTGTCAACAGCTCCACATGAAAAGACTTAAGTCTTCTGGCACAAAATGACCAAGAGCCATATCTGGGACTACAACTTACAGGAATAAAATACGTTTGTATTTACACCGAAGCTATTTTTTCACAGGTATATTTGGTAGTGTTGCTGAAAACAAAGAGGAGAGGATAGCTTACATTTCATATCTAAAGTGGAAATGTTCACACTGCAAAATGAAAGGCTACAAAGCTACTTCTATGATTTTAAATCACAAAGCTAGTGCAAATGTGTAAGAGCAAGACAACATTTTTCATGAGTTTTTCCAAAAAAGGCAAAAAAGCAAAACTACTTATTTCTGACAATTAAGCAGCTTACAGTCTTTGTTCTACTGACACTTAAAAATGCAGTTTTCAATTATTTATACTGTAGTTCAACACCTAAAGCAGGAAGAAAGTATAAAGTCTGTGTTCTGAAGCACAAGTAACCCATACTGAAGGGTTCAATCTATTTGTAATAGTGTTTCCATTAGAAACTACCGGTTGGCAGGGTATACAGGCTTGGATTCTGCCATATTCTGTCATGCGCTATCATCCATTAATGCTCTGATCAGCCAATAATGTTACACTAAACTTGTCATATACGCACATTATCAGAAATAGTTTTTTTTCCTCCAGAGATGCTGACCTCATTTAAGAACAGTTGGTAAATCAGAAGGTTGTCCATGCCCAAGCCATTGACATGCCAGCAGCTGGAGTGGGTTAAGAAGTTGCCATATAAGCACACATCAGTCAGAGTTCTACAACTTCATCCAATTCACTGAGGGCGAGTTTAATTTAAGCTTCTGAACACTCTTTGAAGCAGCTGGGAGGACTCACCCCCCGACCCTGGCCCACCAGCTCTGTTGTAGGGACAGTTTCTTTCAGCAGGGCAGCAAGACAATGCTAAGATTTTAAACTGCTCCAGTCATTTGCAAAGTGAATATGCATCGGTGGTGTATGTGTCTCAGGTGCTTTTGGAAATGTTACCCAGATTCAAACGAAGACATGGAAGTAGGTCTAGAGGCAGCATTCACACAGAAATTAAACTGAAATCAAGCACTATGATGAAGGATAAAAAAAAGATTTGCATAAAAAATTCAAAAATTCTAGACGAAGATCCTTTTCAGTTTAAAAATGGCCAGCAACAAAAAAAACATAGATGGGGCAGATCTAGTCCAAACACAGTCCTTTCTGTCTCTCCTGTTTCCCTTCTTAAACAGGCAGTCTAAAGTAGGTTTTTATCTATACCACAGCAATTGTATGAACAGAGGCAATGTCAGCCTCCTCCACACACTGCTTTACCCAAGTGTTTTAACATTGTTCTAGAAGAGCTTTCTGTAAGAGAGGGGCTGTAGATCAAGTTTCATTCCAGTTAGTTACTTAATCAATACAAATAGGACTAGGACTTAACATAGAACTCCCAGGAGATCGTAATAATCACCAACAATTACTTATGAAAGCCAATCAATGAGCAAGAGGTTTTATGTGTCATTTATATACCTTAAATCAAACTTCTGAAATTAAACTTTGATTCCTAATGTGATTAGATGTTGCGGCACTAAGTAAAACAAGGCACAAGCAAGCACTGCCCCAAAGGCTCACTGCAGGGGCAACCAAGGATGGAGGCAGGAGAGCACGAGCAGCCCTGAAACACACCAGCAAGGGGAGGCACAACAGTAGAGTTGAGACAGTGGATACAGGAACAGGCATAAAACCAGTGAAATAAGCACCTACAGCTTTTTTTTCCCTCCTGTTCCTTCAATCAAACAGGGTACCTTCCAGTGGTCAAAGGAAAGATAAAGACAGTAGAAGGCAAGGTTCCCAGGCCTGGATCTCAACTGTGGGAGGTAAAGGGAAGAGAAAGAGAGAGGAAGAAATTTTATTTCATTATTTCCTCCTCGTTTCTCACTGTGGGAAAGTCTGCAGAAACTGGAGGTATACCATTTCTGTCACACTTATGACACAAAATACATTATGATGGGTGATTAACAAACTCAAGCTTTCTGTCAAAATGTCATGTGTCCCTCTGTGGCTTTGTTCTGGTATTACCATTACGTATTTACTACTATAATTTTTTTTTTAGTATCTGCATAATATAGTTGAATAACAGTGAGATCACAGTTCAAAAACAGTTGGAAACACGCACAAGAGGCTATTCATTGTGCTATTTTTACTATTCTGAAGTCCATACCATGAACAATGACTCATAAGAGTAGCAAATCGGAGAAGCACTTGCAAACCATACAACTTGTTTACTCATTTATTTGTTTGCATTGATTCATTACGTTCCTCAGTGTAAATTCTATAGGGCTCGAGAGAAAGCACGAGGGAGAAACTCTGTCTCCTGAAGAACTCTTCCACCCACCATGCCCTACGGAGATGGTGGAGGTCACGTGAGGGATCTGGGTGTACACCTCCTATGTCCACTCCTAAGAACCAGAGGCTGGCCTGGCTGAGTGAAGAGTCCCTACATACCAATGGAGCACACTCCCTCTGGTGGCTTCGCTCAGTCTCGCTTTATCAGCATCCACAACGGGGTACAAAGAGCAAGTAAAACAGGCCATTTTTTTGTTAGCTTGTTTTAAGTCATAGATTAAAGCATTGATTCCCCTCCCCCCCCCCNCAATTATTTTGGAGAGGTTTGGCAAAGTTCATCATAGCTTGCAGTTATAAAAGCGGATTAGTTTTTCCATATGATGCAGTGGCATTATGGACCCAGAAAGCTATCAGAATAAGTCTGAATAATAATTAAGAAGAATAATATCTGCTTCACCATAAACTCCTGTTATGACATTTTTAAAAAAAAAAAGTGTCTGCCCAGGCCTAGCCACATTTTTCTTCGAGCAGGAGGTTGGTTTTCTCTGTGTGTAGTGGCTGTTTTTGCATAGAGCAAGGCTGATGTTTTGCTACTGCTGCCTTTGTCTTCATTTCACTGTTCTGCCTTGAGATTTTTTTTTGTCCTGCCTAGCAGGTAGCTTAGAAGCCTGGGCACTATGTTCCTGTGTCCACATGTTGAAATCAAAACAAACAATATACAGCCAAAACAGACACTGTGAATATTTCCCACTTCTAATATATGGCTCACGTATCATAAAAGAGAAAAGAGTGTGTTGGTACTTTATCAGATCCTATGACAGGACCAAAACATATAACTTTAAAAGTAAAATCTCAAACACCCAGAAATAGGTGGGGGCATCTTAGCCACCACAGACTTTATTTTTCTTAAGGATAGATTGGGGTTAAGATTGAATCTCATAGCTAGTATGTTTGAATGGTGGATAATTTTGCCAGGTACAATAACATGAATGAGCGCTGCGGCTTAGACATCTGAAAATATTTGGGTGTAAAAGTTTAAGATGGTGAAACAGTGTGACACTGGGTTGTAATCGATATGTTTTCTCAAGGTAAAGTGAAATCCATGAACATACTTGACTAAACATGTCAGCTGTGAACAAATGAAAATGACAGCACTGAAAGATTAGATAATAGCACTATGATTCATATTTAAGAGTGAATAATACTGAAAAAATTTGGGGAATACTCAGAAATACAGGTAAGAGGAAACCACACAAAAGGCACAGGGATCAGGCTCCAGACGAAGGGACAGCTGACATGTAAATCTGAATCTAGCTACTGATACCCAAAGGCATAGGCAAGATGAAAGAGGTATTTGAAAAACTTGGTTTTGCAAGAGAAAACTGGGCAATAAGAGGAGAGAGAGGAGTGCAAGAAATAATTAGACATTTGCAGAGTACAGACTATGTCACTTCTTCCCAAAACTGGCAGTCTGCTTAAGCATTACATATTCCAGTCACACATTTACAAGCATTAAAAAGTATATGGAGTACAAAAGTCTGGCACCACAGGTAGCAAGGAAAAACTGTATAGTTGCAATTCAAAATCCCTGTATTTCCAATTGATCTTATGACAGATAAAGTCAGATGTGACATAAGAAGACTGGCCTCCAGAAATACAGGATATCCAATACATAATAATCATCTATAGTAATACACACTACTGCTAATTCATTTCATCTTCCTTGCCTTGACTCTTGTCAAGTCCCTGATACAAAACTATGTAAGGCAGATAGTTTCTTTTGTTCCAATCTTACTTTCTGCCTTACCACATTGTTCCTAAGACACCACGTTATCTTTAAAACATGTACGAAATTGAAATCATGTCAGATTCTGTTACTGTCCTAGAGCCAACATTTTAATACCATGCTATTAATTCTATATTTAATACTAAAATGGTAGCAGTACCTCTTCCGCAAAGTTAGTTTTCTTGTCAAGCATTTCTCGTAATGTCTGAAGAATTTTAATGCAGAGCTTTTCTTCTTTCTCCATTAGCTTCTTTGTGTGATTAATCAACCTTAAAGTAAAATATTAAACCTTAAAGAGCATTGCACATTGTTGCTAAGCCATACTACAATTTCTTTATGCAAAAATTGCCTGTCACTGTATTTTTCCTCAAGGAAAGGAAATAAAAGTAGACAAGAGAAATCATAATTAAAAAGGAAATGTGAGTTTCAAGGTGATGTGAGGTTTTTCTGTCAATTTGCATATCTTGCTGCCCATACAGGAGACAGAATTCTACATCCACTTTTTATGACTGCTTCCAGATTAAGATCCAAACTTGCTATTTCATCCTTTCTGTATTTAAAGGTAACCATGTATTTATTTTAACCTTTATTTCAAGGTAACCAATGTTCCCCATACATCTTGCAAACTTTAAAAGCTACAACCTTTACACCTTCCAACCTTGATGATGGTTATACTTATTACATAATTAGTAAATGCCATCCAGTGAAAAGGATCCCCACAAACCTTACATGGAAGCGCTCAGAAATGCAGATATTTGGATGAAACATAACCATTGTTTACATTCACACAACAACTTTACAAGACTGTTTCAAGTCAGAAAAGAAAGTACATTTCTGACTCCAGCTAAGACTATGATGGGAGTTTGGGTTTCAGTCAGCTTAAGCCAATATCAGAAGCAGCCTTTCTGTCTCTGTGCAGAGCAAGTCCTTGCACTGGTTTGCCTCATTGCTGGAGAAATGTTTGTGAAAACAGAAGGGGGTAGGAAATCTGAAGGCCTTGAACAGTTTTTTTTTCCATCAGTACCAGTGCTGGGTTACAGTGGACAGAACCGTGTTCATCAAATTATGGCCTAGGATCAGCATACAGTAAAGCACTGTGGCCACCAATTTACACTGAAAGATGGCATTAATGGTCCTAAATCACAAACAGACACCAAAAACAGAGTTGGGATAGATGACACTGCAATATCTAGACCAGTGTTCCATAACCCAACAGAACTGATTAGGTCACTGCTAAGTTAGTGCACTAATGCCATCCTGGTCTCAGTGGAGACACCGTGTAGGACTCTCCCACTGTCATCTCCACCAATTTCATGAGCTATGAGTCCAAAACAATGCAGCTCTCAGGCCTGCAGTACTAACAATATTTTTAAAGAGTTAGTTAGACCTTTATGTTGGGATTCCTGCATAGCTCTGCAAAGCATTCGTTTGTCATGGAAGTTAATTAAATAAAACAGATAACTGTTTATTGCATTACATGGGCCATGTCTAGCAGCCCTTGATTTGATGCTGACTTTGAAAGGAGTTTGGACAGAGGGGGTAGGATGGGACAAGCTCAAAATTTAACTTAATTTTTCCAAACATATAAAGTGTATTGTTATAACACTACCTCTGCAGAATATGCAAAAAGCCAAGGAATCAGGAGAGCTGCCAAATGCATTCATTTCCCCCAAGTTACCTCTGTTTAAATTAGAGTTTCTCAAGGGCAGCGAGGGCATCTCACTTGAGGACTAATAAAAAAATTGCAAGACTCTAGTCCAATGCACAGACTGCAAATAAAACATCTAATAATTCAAAACCAGGTAGGGGTGCCAGTGAAATGCATTTTTAAAAGAGCTGTTGGCAGTTTAAAATAAAAATCAAAAGATTTATTTGCTTCACCAAAAAAAAAATCTAGCCCTGAGCACCCCACCTGCCTTACTATGAATTCTTGAAAATTCTACCACGGAAAGTCTAAATTTCTGCTGTAGATTTAGAGAAACTTAATAGCAAAAGTAGCCCATTAAGAAAACAGAAGTAGGTTAAACCTGTCACAGTTTTAACAAGCTACTAACATTGAATTTCTAGGCAGGCAGGGCAAGCAACCTCTTTCTCTACTTGTCTCCAGACTCCTAAACTGCTGAGAAACATAAAACATGCAGCAAAAGACCTCAGTTTAAGCTTTCAGTATGAACTCAGACACCTACATGCTTAAGTCACTGTTGAAAATCAGAGCTAAGTACTGTTAAAAATTTTAACTCCCTGCCACCCTTTCCAAAGAAGCAAATAGGTCTCTCCTTACACCACTTACTTGGACATGAAAGCACCGCATCTTATTCTGGCATCGCTCCCCTCAGGAAAAAGAAGTTCTGGACTGTGCAGCACATCAACCAGCACCGAGAATTCAGCTTGCATCATGGGAGTGAACTGCTGCTCCAAGGAGGACACTACATCCTAGGGAAAAAGAAGAAGAACGTAATTTGTAACTATGTCTGGCCAAGAAAACTAGAATAACATTGCTGTGGAGTCGAACAATACTGTGCAATGGGCTATTTGACCGACTTCTGACAGCCAGCCGTAAGAACCCATGTGTTAACCCAGGTGACAGTAAAGCAACCTCATGCCTTCATGGCATATGTGCTGTTAGTGTATCACCTGAGGTGCTGCTTCCTTGGTATTTAGGGCTCCTCCCTTTGTCTGGGTCCTGCTGTTTTCTTAGTTCATAAACTCCTGATGTCATTTAACCACTACATGCACAAGGTAATCTCCACCTTATAGGTATTCTCCAGTGACACAAATCTCCTAAAACCCCCAGTACCTCCTCTGCAGTCAAAACCGGATGTGTGGCCATGAAAAGACAGAAAGGAGATCCTTCTCTGCAAACCACGTTGGGGAAAACACTACATACTTTGTACCCCTCTCTCTTGACTTCTGTAGGAGCTGAATTCAGATCATGGATCAAAAAGCCCTGCATGTTGGCTTCACTTTGAACAGACACCAGAGAAGAGCTGAGCCCTCTGCTCCCCCTACCTAGAAGTGCAAAGGTTGCTGTAATCCAGCACTAAAAATGCAATGAATCTACCTCTGGTGTTTTCCACATCTGGCACATAATAGATAAATGCACTGACACAACTACTGCCCAAGCCATTTGCTATTTTTTGTACCTGCAGTTTTTCTATTATATTCCTGTAATCCCAGGCAGGCCCACCAAGAGCTTCTTTAAAACGAGGTCCACTGCGGGCTGACATTCTCCACCCCATGGCTGCCCTCTGCACCATGTTAGAGTGACTCTTCATGAACAAGGTGTTGACCTGGCTGTCCAAATCCACTGGAATTGCAATCCCACGGTTCTTTGCTTTAATAGGAAGAAAAAAGAAGAAATTTTCAGTGGCAAAAACATGAAAATCTTATGATCACGGTATGCAAAATCCTGATATTCTTGAAGTTAAGGGGCAGGGGAATCTCACTTAACAGGTTCTAAATATAAGGATCAAAACCCTCAGCTGGTAGAAATCAGCCGTAATCTAGTTAAAGAAAGCAAGCTATACCACTTTAAATGAGATGAGGATCATTTCCAGTACATATTTTCATAGGTACAAACGTTTATTTTTTAAAATAGAATAATTTTTTTTACTAACTTAAAAAAAAATCGGATCCAGAGATATTAATAAGAGTAACAAAAAGAGTATACATTATTATTTTAACAGCTAGGTTTACTCTATTCAGAAGTATATTCAAAAATTCTTCTTTCTAGTGGACATATGCAAATTTAGCCAATTTATCCCAAGTGCAGTTTGTTGCTTTTCTGTGTTTTTCTATTTCTCTTGCAAAGTCCTTGAGAATCCAAGTGCATACAAATTAAATTTGAAAAACACTGTCTCCTCTTCTCTCTCCCTTTGGTTTCCTATACAGCCAGGGTTCTTAAACCATGAGGTTCCTGGATGCCACTGCAATATAACCGATATTCCTGGATTCCTGCAATATAACCAATATTCCTGGATGCCACTGCAATATAAATGTGATAGTTTAACTGATAGTTAAACAAATTTAACCAATAGTTGAAAAAATTCAGGTTTTTTTTTAGACTTGAAGGGCAGGAAGTGACAAAAGAGAAGATATCAGAGAAAAAAAAAACTGAGGAAAGATTTGCACGAATTCTTACAGGGCATCCACTATTGAACTACTATTGCACCCTGAACTGCCATTTGAAAGACAACGTTAGAAGGTATCTGCCCTCTTCTCCACAAAAATCTTTGTGTTAGCTGCATCTCTCCATTCCACTGGAGATCAGGGTCACATTCTTCTATGGCTCAGCATAAGTCGTCTGAAATTCAACAAATAAACAAGAGATAGATGTAGGCATATCTCTGTTTGAAAGATGAGGTCATGTTCCAGTGATTAGGCTTTGTATTCTATGTCACTTCACTTAATTTCCATGGCACAGTTTATGTTTAATAAAAACTTAGAAGTAAAATGGAGAAGCAGTTCTCGTTCATTTGTAATCATGACTAATAATAACTAATTTTTCAGTTTTCCTTATTGAAACAAGGTGAATTTTTAAAAAAGCGCTAGCCCACATTACAGTTCTGCACATTTCTTTTGAGGCATTTCCCCACCATTCTGTGCTAACATGCATGCTTTCCACAGTAGCGGAAGGTGTCAAAAATATTCCACCCCTCCCTCACCGTTCTTAAAACATGTACAACTTTAAGTCCTGAACTTGTGAAGTCAACAGATGCCGTTCTTTGCTAAACAGCCTATGCATCAAACCCCACAGGAGTGCGTGCAAGCAGAGAGTCAGGCATACAGCTCTGATGAATGAAGGCTCATGTGCTGCCAAGCATAGTGAGTCATGGATCCCAGGCAGAAACCTTCTCTTTCCCCGAATACTATATTGTAATGGCAGCATTTATTATAAACTTAAATTTGGCTGTGGCACCTCAACCCCCAATCTCACAGACTACGGCAAGAGTGCTCTGTCACGTGTGTCCTCATCCCTTTAATAGCTCGCATGGGTGCAAGGCACCCTCTTCTCTTCCCACTGCAAGGGTGTATCCTGAGGCAGGACCAGGGTCTCCACCTGCGGATGAGGCTGTTAAACGGGAATGGAAGAGAGATCTCTTATGCTGTTTCTGGTAGGCGCTTTCTTTTAAACGGTTTGCCACAGGGAATTAAAAAAAAATTTCTCAGGTCAAGATAGGAAGACACATTTCCCTACAACCATATCCGAATCCTCAGGAGCAGATGTACAGCAGTTTCCACACTGGCAATTGACTTTTCCTTTCCACTCTCTATTTGTTTTGAAGGCAAAGCTCCTGATTATCATGACGAAAATACCATGTATGGCTGGCCATTATTTCTAATGACTGTTTTTCCTTATTATTTGACTGGGTTATTTTTCAAAACACATTTGCCCTGTTGCTGCTTACTTTATTATAGAAGTCCATTAAAGTTCTGCCAGTGCGGGTAGGGTGCTGTAGCCTATTAATCCAATTTATTGTGTCCTAATGTCAGTCACTGGAATGTTATTGGACAATGCTCTCTTCTCAATTAAGTGGTATGTATGCAGAATTCTGATATATCCAGGAATAAATTTAGAAATGGGGAACATGCTGTTCAGAGGAAGACCCAAACTTCTGCAGTCCTATAGATGCCATTTGAAGTTAACAACTTCCATCAGTGTCTGAGGAGCAGTCAAGGACTACGATTGTTCAAAGAGTTGCAGCTAATTAAAACTATCACAAAGAAAACCAGAGAGAGAGGAAAAAAAAGTACTCCTTTGTTTTGAACAGTTCTTATATGTATAATTCCATTTGTAATTAAGATTTTTATTGGTTGTCAAAGGGCACTGTTGAAGTCTAAGCAATAAACAAAGCCTTTGTCTTCTTGTTTCTTTGCAGCTTGTAAAAAGTTTATCTTTCATTTGTTTCACATTTCATTATTTAAAACAACATGAAACATATTTTTACATTTTGGAAAGCTGATGAACAAATGTGAACATAAATATTTATTTTTAATTTAGGTGTTGTAGGCTGCTTTCCTCTTCAAAATGTGTCAATCTCCCTTAAAGTATGAACATAAAATATTTAAAAGCATGTTTATTTTTGTTCCACTTAGAAATACTTTTGGACGGCACTCAAACTTGCAAAATAGGGTGAGAGCTGGTAGACAAAGGAGCCAGGAGGGGGGTAAAATTCTGTCTTTCATCTGACCAGTGAACTTGGGAAAAAAGCACGCTACATGGCTGCATGTAAACTAGTACCATAGGTACCTAGCAGGATCCTTACCACGATGGACTACAACATGGCTTCAGCTAAGGTAAATTCTGCCTTGCAGTGGAGGGCATAGCGCAGGCTTATATACTGCCCAATTCCTACCTAGGGCACCCTGCACCGGCCTAATGACATCCCAAATACACTATGCTGTTTTGCCAATGTCAGAGGAAATGCGATTTGCTGGGAAATCCTTTGCACAACCAACTCTCAGTCTGCTACTCACACTTATGCTATCAGCAATAGCCGCAGTTGAGCCACGACAAGCAAGCAAATGGTACCTGCGGAAGTGCTAAGCAACACAGTGCTGCAAATTCAGCCAGGTCACAGTAAAAAGTTCTGCTCTGTGCTGCATGGTTCTGTGTGCATCCAGTGCATCAGCAGCTTTCTTCTCCTTTACTGTTTAAACTATGAAAAAGTACTCTGAGATGGGAACTCGAAAGAAAAGGGCAACATTAACGTTGAGAATCAAATAGCTAAAAAATCAAGCCGCCGTCTATGAGTGAGCTGGACTCCAGCAAAGTCCCAAGAGCTAACAGAAAGCCTGAAATGGGCTGAGATGTATTTTGTTAAATTACCTGCATGTAGTTCTCTTCACAGAAGCACAAAAACTGGAAGTAAAAGGACCTATTTCAAGAATGCTTGCTGAAGCACTGTCCTGTCACTATACTGCCTACCTCAGTCTTGGGATCAATTTAGGACTAAGGATTTCCAGGAAGCGGCCCTTGCCTGTAATTTTCCTTGGAAGCTCATTCTTGAGAGTAACCTATCTTGCCATAAGGAAGCTTGCCATTCTCCTTGATATTCCCACCCAGTGCTCCCTAATTTTAAATTTCAATCTATTAGCTTTTGTAGCATATAAAAAAGACAACAGTATTTAGTGGCTTCACAGCTATTTAGTACACTTTGTGCTACCCTAAACCATCCCTGGTGTGGGTTTTCTGGGGCACACGCAGGCATTTCACCCCTTAGAGCACCTCAAGGAGAAGCGCGACGGGCAATCTGGGTCACAAAAAAGCCACAGCTGTACCTGGCTGTGAAGTCTTTACTCTCCTTGCTGTTTACGCCCCTCTGGTAGTTGCAGACAGCTATATTATGTTCTCCCACACTTCCCAGTTGTCACTTAACGGAGCGATGCATATTTAGTTCAATTAATTTTGCTCCATAAATCAGTCCCTCCAGCTCCTTAATCATTTACTGACTGCTTAACAAATGCATTTGGATGGAGAGACACTAATGCTAGCAACAGCAAGACTTTTTAAAGGAAATAAAAGCTTTGTGTAGACAAGACACAAGCCTGCCAATCTCGTACCCTTCACTTGGATGTTTCTTTCCAACAGAAAATCTACGCTAAAATATTTATCAGTCTGTAAAAAGATCATCATTGAATTTTTCTTGCAATTAGGGAAACACAAACAGTTAAAATAGAATAAAATATGTGCTTCATCTGAAATGTATTCTTCTTGCTGTCAAAAAAGTAACAACAGGATAATTATTTTATTTGAACTAAAAATTGAAAATGAAGGTCTAGCTTTTTATAAAATGGAAAAAAGATTTTAAAACTCAAATGGGAAGTGAAATAAAGTATTTTCAGGGCTGAAAAAATTGTTACAGGAAAGTTCATCTACATGGACATTAAAATACGCACAATAATTCCAAAGAAGCAATAAAACGTAACCTAAATTTTCGGTTTAATGTTTCCTGTTTGTAATTTGTCAGGGAAAAGGAAAGGGCTTTAGAGGACATAAAAGCATGGTCAAGGAGCACCACAGGAGAGGTTTTTGATTTCTGTACAAAGGGGTACTGGTGAGCTGAAACTGGACAATAAATACTCAACTAGAAAGGACCTCACCACTCCCTTCAGACCATCTGCTGTTACAGACAACCCATGTTCTTTAATACCTTTTGAAAAATGTATCGTGCCCCATTTAAAAATGAAGCTAGCTTTTCTGCCATCCTTCCTCCTTCCATTTTCTCTTGGCCCGTTAACCAAGGATACCTTTCCAAAGTTGGTTCCAAACCTCTGATTTACAGTCTAAATTTATTTAGTTTATTTACAACCTAGCATAATTTATGTCGCATTGGTTTTGGGTCAGCACTGTCCTTTAGCTTAAATGTCTCTTCTTCATCACTATTTATCTTCCTAAGTACTTTTAAAGAACAACAACAGAGGCCTTTGTTTTGCTAGGCAAAACACATGGGGCTCCTGTAGTCTCTTCTTGTAATACAGTTCTTCTTCCTCCCAGCCATCACAGAGGTACTTCCTCTGTACCTGTTCCAGTTTCAAACTTATGAAACAGCAATCCTAGAGGACTCGCCTCCAGTTTTGTAGGATGGAAACAGGGATTTTCCTTTTGCTTCTCCGGCACAGCATCCTAGAGTACAATCTGATAATGACTAATGTAATTTGGCTTGCTAACAAATTTTTTTTAAAGGGTTTGCCAGGAGAAATAATCTAACAAAATGCAGGTTTCTCTCTGCCACTGTTTACTCATCTGGGAAATTCCGATTATTGCATTATTGGTGGTAACACCACATCTGTACACATACTACATCCTTGGGTTACACACACAGTATCAGAGGGAAGATGCAATTTGTAAAAACATAAGGGAGAAAGCTAATGCAAACTACAGAGACAAGAGTATAATACAACTAGATTCAACCTTGTAACAAAACAAGGAGGAAAGGCTGAGAGAGCTGGGACTCTTTAGCCTGGAGAAGAGAAGGCTGAGGGGAGACCTTATTCTTGCTTATAAGTATCTAAAGGGTGGGTTGGAGGAGGATGGAGGCAGACTCTTTTCAGTGGTTCCCAGTGACAGGATGAGGGGCAACGGGCACAAGTTGGAACGTAGGAAGTTCCATTCAAACATAAGGAAAAACTTCTTTATGGTGAGGGTGACAGAGCACTGGAACAGGCTGCCCAGGGAGGTTGTGGAGTCCCCCTCTCTGAAGATTTTCATGACCCGCCTGGATGCAGTCCTGAGTAATGTGCTCTAGGCATTCCTGCGTCAGCAGGGGAGCTAGACTAGATGATCTCTAGAGGTCCCTTCCAACTCTGAAAATTCCGTGATTCTGTGAAAAGAAAACTGATGCTTGAGGGTGAAGATAGAAGAATCAAGACTTAATTAAGAAGCAAAGACAGNGTGGAGTCCCCTTCTCTGAAGATTTTCAAGACCCGCCTGGATGCAGCCCTGAGTTATGTGCTCTAGGCATTCCTGCGTCAGCAGGGGAGCTAGACTAGATGATCTCTAGAGGTCCCTTCCAACTCTGAAAATTCCGTGATTCTGTGAAAAGAAAACTGATGCTTGAGGGTGAAGATAGAAGAATCAAGACTTAATTAAGAAGCAAAGACAGTTCTTTGCGTGGGTCCTGAAAGACTGGTCAGACCTGGGAGAAAGACCCTGCTCCAATACGATTTAAGATCTACAATCCAGCTTTTTAGTTGTGAGGACAGGTTATATTTTAGTGTATGAAAAGACAGTAGATGGTTTAAAATGCAAACTTTGAGATTGGCCTCCACCCTTCTCAGTGTTGCAAAGATTATAAAGTATAAGAATTGAAAGTCCTTTAATAATGAATTCATTTGAAATAAATTAAACTGTTAGAGGTCTTAGTTCCTCTGTTTTCACAAAGATCAGGGCACCTTTTAAACATTTTTCATTTGTAGCTATTTTACCAGTGAGATGGAAGCTGTTTTGATCATTCCTTTTTTGGACTACTTTTTCAAGCAAAAGCTCAGTTCTATGCAATAATAGAGCAAAAGCAAAAGTGACATATGCGTAATGTGTTAATTCTCATTACTGTGATAATCTGCTTCAGAAATCCATATGAACAAAATGCATTAATATACATATATTATTTTGTAAGTGTTTCTTATCCATGCCAGGTAGCCAAATTACTGGGCAATAAAAACCTGATGCACATTGGTATCTTTGTGTTCCAAATCTCTTGGAGCCACAGAGGGGTCTGCTGAAGAAGACAAGTAAACTTCTATGCTTCTCACTGAACTGGAGGCAGATAACTGCCTGGAGACAAAGCAGCAAGTGAAGCTTGAAAAGCTTATGAAATTTTTCCCTAGTGGTCAAGTGGAGTTGAAGTACCAGGGTTATAAGAAAATAACTTCTGCAATATATCCTTTTGTTGACCTGGAAGATAATGCACATTCTTACAGTGCTCATAAGAAGATACACGTAATGATCTCAAGGCAAGACTTACATTCACCTGCCAGCAACAAACTAGTAAGCACTGAGCAGAATGTATGTTGCTTAAACTTGCTCTGAAATGGGTCTTTTAAAAGTGCATTATTATGTGGATCTTTGATATCTTGGGAAATCTGTGTATGATCTTTCTTCCTGCTGAGATTCATTTCTAAATCCAGGGCTACGACACAAAAAAAAAAAATCATGTTTGTTCTTTCAACTCTATACTACATTTATTTTCCATCAAAAGTCTTTGGTCCCTGCTGTAAATCTGTCCAATACTCTATCTCTCTGATATAGGCAAAATCTTTCCAGAGGTTTTTTTTTTAAACCCTGCTGTGAAACATGAAGGCCCTAACATTAAAGCTGTCAGACTCTCAAGTCCAAAAAAAAAAAAGGGGGTGGGGTGGGGAAGGCAGAAGAGTGCTCACAGATGCCTAACCAAAATCCAAACCTAGTCCACATACACAGCCAGCAAAAGAGGCAAAAAAAAGGCTGCCCTGTTTGTATTATGGAAGAAATCTCTGCCTTCTCAAAGACAAGCACCATTTTGTGTGCTGGAACACCCAATAGAGAAAGGCACCGGGCATGCACTATAATCACAAAAGGGCCTCAATTTTAAAAGCCTTTAGTACCCCCAGCTGGAGCAGTTTTTCCGAAGCTTTCAGCAGAGCAGAGCAGGCCTACTCAATTAGCCCCAGCAAGCCACATTTAAAATCTCCACTAGCCAGCCAAACTTGTGCACAGGGTTGTTTGTTAAAAAATCCACTTTTCTGGCTAACTTGCTCTGTGGGGAAATCCCCCTCACCAGTTCCCTTATACTCCCTTTCTGCGCTGTCAAAATAAAACACCAAATAAAAATGTGTGGTAATTTGCTAACACAACACAATACAATTTTACCATGCTCAATACTGATGAACCCTTAAACATTTGTTATGATATGGACAAGGAAATCGGCAATGTGCATGCTAACGCGTGCTTTCAGGGGTCAGCTCTGAGGCTGCCAGCCCACGGCTCCCACAGGTGATGCCCAGCCTCCCTGCCCTGGTGCAGGGAATGCCCAGAGGAGAACACGAGGTGATGCCCTTCACCGGCAGCTCAGCTCCGCTCTGCCACGTCTGAGAGTGCCCAAGGCATGGCTGGGATCCCATGGGCGGGATGCCAGAGTAGCGAGAAGGTTGGACCCATAGGACAGCACAAGAGCATACTTATAAAAAAACCCAACTGTAAACCATCTCCATAAAACAGAAGAAGGAATGAAAGAAAAGATTACAGCAGAGGTAGAAATTAAATTCACCAAATAGGGAACAAAGTCACATATCAAGAAAACTCCAGACATCAACCATGCCTTGCATTCGGGCTTTCCCCTTGGCTCCCCCAGGAACAAGAGGCACACAGATGACTACCTACCAAAGACCACCTGCCCTTTCACATGCTGGTGCACCCGGCCAAGAAGCTGGATCTGCCAGCCTGTTAAGGTGACCCATGCTTTCCCTGTCAGGCTGCTGTGGGGACAAGTTCAGCTTGGCTGTCTCGGCACTATGCTCGGGTGTCTCCAAATACCCTCATCTCAGTGAGATAACACAGCAACCTCCCCGAGCTAGAATTTGATTCTAGGTGTAGCTCTACAGAAATGAAGACACCGAGCTGTCTAGAAGCACAAATAGGACATGCTTGGTCTCAAAAATACTCCCACCTTCCCTACTTCTTCCCCCTTTCCCCAGACTCCCAAAGGAAGTAATTTATCGATGACTCTTTCCAGAATTGCCAGAGAAGAGCAGAGACGTGTTAAAACACACAAACAAGGATTTGTAGGGCTAGAACTTTATTTGAGACTGTAGTAGCTGTAGCATAAAGGAAATAAGTCTTCAACTTCCAAAATTCTCTTGCTAGATAGATCCATAATTAAATAATTTGCACAACAAATAAAACAATTGAAGGTTGCTGAGTTTTTGGGTAACTGCTTATTCTCATTCACACAGTAAGTTAATGAGATGTTTTGGCTAAAATGTTAAATGATACTCCTGTAAAGGTATTCCAAAATCTAAATTTAGAGTCAATTGTTGCAATGCCACAGATGCTGTAGATGGTTGAGCGACCCTCTCATCTTGTTTCATCATTATTTATTAAAACTTTTTAAAAATTGCATCAACAATAGAATTTAGCCAGTTTCTATGTACCTCTGCCTCTACTCAGTTTTCACTCACACTGACCAGAGACTTATTCTACAGGTAATCAGAATGACTGACTTTTAGACACTATATTGAATAATCCTATTTTCTGTCATGGCACAAGACTTCAAAATTGTATTCACAGAAATGTAACTTAAGAATGAATTTTTGCCAGTCTTAGCTATGTACTGGTGAAGAATCTTTTATTTTAGGATAAGAAGTTTTAAGTCTTCCATTTTAACATGGTATTTGAATTTATTTGAAAGCATGTAACTTATTAGCTGCCCCTGAGGACCAAATTTGGTCTGAGTGCAGGTGCAAGGCAATATTCCCCTCACAAGGCTGACTGTATAACAGCAGTAAATGAGTGGGCCTGACAGCGAGGACGAAGCGGAGAAGCTATGGAGTGGCACAATTGTGGTTTCCATCCCCAGCTCCCTGATGGGACAAAACCTGAACAAGCCTAGGACCATGACTGACAATAACGAATGCATCTCCTAGGAACTGAGAGGTAAAATGATGCATGTTCTCCAATGCACAATTGCTGTGCATTGCTGCTTACAACAGCTTGTGCAAATGTAGCCCAGCACAACTAGAAATGCCCAGGTTTTCTCATAGTTTATGTCGGTTTTGTTATCGTTAACTTGCTTGAGGTAAAGTTCAGCTTAGCAAACATCTCTCTGACCTACAGGTTTCACCTAACAACCCTATTTGCTGGGACAGATTTGAATGCATTATAAAAGGAGGAAGAATTTAGCCTCAGAAAGTAGAATTTCTGAAATCACCACCATCGCAATTTTAGGATGGTAGAGTCAAGTTAAAAACTGTTCAACCTCAAGTAAGTCTGATCTTAAAACACAGAGAACAATAATGAAAGTAAAACCTGGCACCTACCCACTTCAGCCAAAGTCTTGATACATGACTCCACTGAGGCTTTCTGCGTTGGGTTTGGCCAGGTACAGTTGTAAATTCTAAAAGCAGACTGCAGCAGCTGAATGAAAACAGGCTGATGTGTCTGAAAACAAAAATATCAACATGGAATTTTACCCTTTAGCATCTCCTCACAGCTGCCTTAGGGTCTGACACAATGTAAACCACATGCAGGGGGTTTTCAGCTTATAGACTCAAGTTACAACTCCATTAAATTCTCTTTGCTCTTCAGGACTGGAGGAAACAGAAATCAATGTTGCACCCCTAAGAACGCCAAATCATGCAGTTTTTCCTCAGATTGCCACTGAGACCAAGCAAACACAGTACAGAGCAGAACGGCAGAGAAGTATTCCCAGTTCTCAGGTACGTGTCCCTTTTGTCATAGGACAAAGCATTTTCCTCACACAAATACAAAGATAGACCTTGATCTGCAAAGGTACCCCCTCCAATGATCACAAGAGCCAGGAGTCAATCTGACCATACTGAGCTGTCTGATGGTTCAGAGCTGTAAGGAGGAAAAATTAAGATTAAGTGTTTTAAAGAGGAATTAAACTGCTAACCAGTGGCATGAGAGTGGGCAGAGAAATTAAAGGAAGATATAAAGATACACCATTGCTGTCTGGCTGGCAGAAGGTATCTCATTAATGGTCTGAATTACATATTTGTCCGTCTCTCTTTTCCTTACCTGGAGGCTGGTGCTGTTATCTGAAAACGGGGAATTGAAGAAGCCACTCACAATGTTCATTACGGGCTCAGTGACATATTTCTCCAGAGATGTGTCTGCATGTTTACGATCCGTAGTTGTGTTACAAACCTACAGGGAAGGAGGAGGAAACAATGAGATTTAGTTCTTTTAAATAAGCAAGCTTTATTATTTTGTATTTATTACAACACGTAGTATTTGTTCTTAGTACAAAACCTAACAATTTTTATACAAAATCTATCAGAGATAACTATCTTAGAGTTCAAGCTGTATTTGTGATAGCTTTTCTTTCTTCTTGGAGGTCGACATTGTCTTTTGAATCCCCTTCTCTTCTGAACCAGCTCTTTCTGGTTGGCTGTCTATTCTTTCCCACACCATGAAAAAAGATTCCCCTAAATCAGCACATTGCGTGCCACTTACACATTTAGACAGATTCAAGAAGAAAATGATCCTTTCCTCCCACTGTGGGGTTAGGCTGGAAGAGGCTTTAGAGCCAGATGAGACATAAACCCATTAGGTTAGAAAGATGTCATGTAATGTTTAACTTCTCTCTACAATCAATCACCGCAAATGGGTGGCGAAGGTGAAGCTCATTTGCAGGAAAAATGTTAAAAAAAAGAGGGAAGGAAAGGAAATAGTGTAGTCAATACCAGCAGCCGTTAGGATTGTAAACTATAAGGCATTACTTTGGAAAGCCACATGGGGAAAATACAGAAGACAAGCTAAAAACAATGAAAGAAGAGAATGGATGGTACTGGGACAACTCTGGAGCACAGAAGGATGATTAAATGGTGGGAGGATTTGTACAAAAGATTCCTGAATACACCCTTTGGTACAACACTAAAAGTTTGTTGCTGCATAAAGATGTCATGCTTAAAGAAAGGAAAAAATTACTGGGGTGGGTTGCATCCTTCAGTATTTCTTTTATATCTTTATTTCTTTTCAACATTTGCGGCCTTTGGAAGAAGGGGCAGGCCACTCATGAGGACTACAAAGATGCTGTGAGGGTATGTAGGGAGAAAATCAGAAGGGCCAAAGCCCAACTAGGACTTAATCTGGCTTCTGATGTTAAAGACAATTTAAAAAGTTTCTATAAATACATTAGCAACAAAAGGAGGACTAAGGAGAATCTCCATCCTTTAGCAGATGGGAGTGGAAACATAGTGACGTGGCTGTACTCTTCACCAGGTCAAAAACTGGCTGGAAGGCTGGGCCCAAAGAGTGGCGGTGAATGGAGTTAAATCCAGTTGGTGGTGGTCACAAGTGGTGTTCCCCAGGGCTCAGTATTGGGACCAGTTCTGATTAATATCTTTACCAGCGACCTGGATTAGGGGATCCAAACGCACCCTCAGTAAGTTTGCAGATGACACCAAGTTAGGCAAGAGTGTCCACCTGCTTGAGGGTAGGATGGCACTACAGAGGGATCTGGACAGGCTGGATCAATGGACCAAGGCCAATGGTATGAAGTTCAACAAGGCCAAGTGCTGGGTCCTGCATTTGGGTCACAACAGCCCCGTGCAGCGCTACAGCCTTGGGGAAGAGTGGCTGGAAAGCTGCCCAGCGGAAAAGGACCTGGGGGCACTGGTTGACAGCAGGCTGAATATGAGCCAGCAGTGTGCCCAGGTGGCCAGGAAAGCCAACAGCATCCTGGCCTGTATCAGGAATAGTGTGGCGAGCAGGACTAGGGAAGTGATTGTCCCCCTTGTACTCAGCACTAATAGTGCCCCACCTCAAATACTGTGTTCAGTTTTGGGCCCCTCACTACAAGAAAGACATTGAGATTCTGGAGTGTGTCCAGAGAAGGGCAACGAAGCTGGTGAGGGGTCTAGAGAACAAGTCTTACGAGGAGCAGCTGAGGGAACTGCAGTTGTTTAGTCTGGAGAAAAGGAGACCGAGGGAAGACCTTATGGCTCCTTACAACTACCTGGAAGGAGGTTGTAGAGAGGTGGGGGTCGATCTCTTCTCCCAAGTAACAACCAATAGGACAAGAGGAAATGGCCTCAAGTTTTGCCAGGGGAGGTTTAGATTGAATATTAGGAAATATTTCTTCACAGAAGGGGTTATCAAGCATTGGAACAGGCTGCCCAGGGAAGCGATGGAATCACCATCCCTGGAGGTATTTAAAAGATGGGTAGACGTGCTGTGGGACATGGTTTAGTGGTGGTTTTGGCAGTGTTAGGTTCATGGTTGGACTCGATGATCTGAGACGTCTCTTCCAACCTAGGTGATTCTATGATTCTATGAAAAGGAGTCTCCAGAGAGCCAAACATGGTGAGAAAGGCAAGACACTCAATACTAGGTCTTCAACAGCCTTTAAATAAGTAGTTCTAGTCATGTTTAACAAAAAAAAGAAAGGCAAAGCTGTTCTCTGTTTCACCTATGCAAGCCACAGACTACTGTAATGTTCTAGGGAATCTATGCGAGAGCAGAATTTATTTTGTTTATAGACTTTTGGGTTAGCCTTCACATTACTATCTGAGCATTTAACACACAATCATGAACCTGTGTGCTACAAACTTACCATTACATCGCTTTATGGATGGAGAACTGAAGTCCAGAGAAGCTGAGTGAATTGCTTAAGGTCACAGAGAAAAGTTGGTGACAGAAGCAGAAAGATAATGCACAGCGCCTGAATCTCACACAGGGCAAACATGCTGTCTAATTACACACTGCCACTGTCACACTTAGACACTACAAGACAGCAATTTCACCAGAAGTGTTTTAAGGAAGGTTACTGATGTGACATTCAGAAGCATCCGTGTTCAGGGGAAGATACAGCTCACCCGAGCACAAAACCATTTCATGTATAACACACAAGCATTGTCATATGGTAGGCAGAGGAATAACCAAAGAAACTTGAGACCTACAGAAATGAGGCATCTTGAGGAGCTTTGCTTGTCTGCTTCTCTAAAATGTGTCACATAAACAAGTCATGCCCCCACGTAGTGCATTTTTATCACTACTAAGGAAAGATTTTGGTCAGAAAAGCAACAGTGGCTAAACTGAAATAGCAAACTCCTCAGCCCTTCAGTTTTAGGAAAAGTATGACGCCACCACCACCCCCAGTCCTCATGGAAGTAACAGATTCAGTTAATAATCAAAACTTTTTTTTAAAAAAAATAATAATCATAGAACTAAAAACCTCTTCTGCTTTTAATTAATCTGCATGCCAAATCTGGCTGGAACCAGTAGCTCTGAGGCTCAGCACTTGCAATCCCAATGGGAAGACAGGGAGCTGTGCAGTGCTAGCATGGTGAATTCAGAAATTGCCAAAACTAAATTCCAAAATGCTTTTAAGCTTTTCCCTTTGCTTGCCTAAAAAGCAGAGCCATATGTGGGGATGCCACTCTGCTCCAACACTGGTCTGAAAAATTCCCAGCACAGAAGGAATTCGGAAATCCTCTCATTTGTTCTTATCCCTCTGCCCTTTGGGGACTGAAAGATGTTTCCCCGTGGAAGAAAAAACCTGAAATGCATGAAACGGAGATAAGGATTGAGAAAGCAGTGTTTAAAAACCTCTTAAGAGGCTTTGGGACCAAAACTCACATGAATAATACTTCAGAAATTCTGCAGAGAAAGCCGGGATGACTTTACAGCTGTCAGATCCTGGCTCTTTCTTTAATCCTGCTCAGACTACAGCTGCTGACTTACAGGCTGGGCCACACGCAGGAAAAGGAAGCCTCTCCTTCAGCAGCACCCACTTTGCTTAGTGCGATGCTTTAAGTCATACACAGGAGAAAGTAGGTTGGCAGAGACTGTAGAAACAGGGTGTCTTTGAAAGTGCGACTGCTTTTGGCAAACTGAATTTATACATGAAGCCGCCTTATGCCTGCTTTGCAATGTATCACGTTGTTGAAAGAGAATGACAGTTGGGGACTAAATATTTCCTTCCTGGATCCAGAAACAGATTAAAAAAAATGGTTACTCTTTTTTTTTTCTTTTTTTCTAAAAAAGGAAAGAATCCAACCTGAAGATAACACTCTCCATCTTTCACCTTAGTGCTCTCTAATAACAGACTCAGACTCAAAGCTCACAAACGCACCCAGTGACAGACATTTGTAGCAGCTAAAAGAAAAGCATTTCCCCTTCCCCCACGCAATAGCATCTCTTTTAGCTCACTGGAACACAGAGGATCAAAGGGCTCTTTTTCTAAATGCTTTGAAAGCTATTGTAACATCTTTCATGAGGCTGGCAGCATTCTAACTGTCCTGATAGCTACATAACGCTGATGTATTTATAACACACGGGCTCTGCCTGGGCCCCAGAAAACGAAACCTGAACAAATACACTCAAGAACCTGGAAGACACGGCTATCCACAGGGAGCTGGCTGAAGAGCAGGACAGGCCAGAGCACTTCTGACATGCTCTTTTAGTTCTTTTAGCCATTAACCAGGAAATTAAAAGGACTAATTACGCACCTGTCCTGAGGGCTTTGCAGGAGAGCAAAATAAACCTGCATTTTGCCATTCAGTGCCAATAGCACACACGCACACAAAATACAGCATTAATAATACACTCACTCTTCACCTCTGAAGACCTGGAGTCTAATTTCTGTTATGAGAAGGGTATATGAAAACAAGCTCGGTGGTCACTAGCATCAGGACATCTCTACGTCATTTGGCACGGTGCAGTTTGTCTCCAGGCTCATGAAGGGACCTGTGTACAGAGCCCTCTTTACATCTCTGCTTCTAGCCCAAGCGAAAAAAAAAATTGGTCACGTTCAAGGGCTAGGGAGGGTCGTCTGTTTGGAGGGTCAGGGCCAGGACATGTCAGGAAAGGGCAACCCAGAAAGGAAATTACACAGGAGAAAATACTTCCTGGGGTAAAGCCAGCAAGGTTAAAAATCAGATTCCTCCTCCAAGGAGGTTTCTAATCTTAGTTTCCAAATGAGCTGTAGAATATGACCACAGAGACAAGACACACAGCAGAAAACAGGGTTTGTAGAGGTCTCATTACTGCTGAAAATGGCTACCACCAAAAAAAGAGCACAAACATCCCTGTCTTAACCTGTTCCCAGGAAAAAAAAATGAAAAAAACCCCAACCATTTAGAAGTTTTCTGTTTCACAGAGAAATGAACAGGTCCCAGTGCCTATTGTACAGCACAAATATTTGCACTTATTCTTCTTTTGACCATAATTAATGGTATTTTCTCCCAATAGGTTTCAAAGTAATTATTTGGTGGCACACTATTACTTTTCAGTAAATGTCTGCTGCAGGACTGAATTGAGATTCTTTTACCCTTTTTTCTTTATTTCAACAAAATGAAGAACGCAAGGAGTGAGAACTTAAGGAATATAAAATGTAACGGACTGTGGACTGGGAAAAGATAGGCATGCACTATGACAATATGCTCTATAACATCTCCAAAATACTGTCCAGCATCAAGGATCAAATACAGTCCACCAGCCACCAAAAATCTGTGGTTCTACTTCTTCAGCAGAAAGAGCAACTCCATTAGTTGGTATTAATGTTAAGCTCTTAAAAGAAGCATTAACCTCCTAGAAACAGATATGTAATGTAAGCTGTAATCATTATGTCATGCTAGCTTCCCCTCATGGCTCTACTATTGTATTTTATCCTTCTGGAAGTCATAAGATCTCCCTCGTTTTCTGCCTCCAAAATACCAGGGAATGGAAGGTTAATTCAACTTCTGACATGAAACTTAATTCAACAGGTAATGACACCATGAAGCTCACTAGGGTCCACAGGAATTGAATGCCTACAGCACTAACTGTGCCCCTGTCACCTTGCAGCCTATAGTTTATATATGAATTAGTATTCTGAAAGTCCATAGCTTTACACTTGCCTTTCACATCAGCGGTGAGAATGCAGTGACAGTAGAATAAAAGACAAAAACAGGCCAAAGGGAGATTAAAGAAGGAACATGAGCCAAAGAACTTCTTCATCCCTGATCCTCACTGTACTAGCAGAGTAAAGCAAGAAGATTACAGATGCGGGGTTTTTTTTTCAGTCACCAGCACAATGACATGTAACACACACTCCCAGAAGACATACACAGACTCTCAACCCTGTACAGGCATCCAGTTTATTTTTCTGGAAGAAAAGAGAAAGTAACATGGGTTCCAAGATGCCCTTTTAGAAAGAGAAGACTGCCAGTAATTAGCAGGTTAAATGATGATAAATAACATTGAAATGACCATTTGTTAAAAAAACCCTCACACCTATTCTGTTGTCAATTTTGAAAAAAAAAAAAGTTAATAAAATAAAAGAAGTTCACCAAAAAAGTTATTGCCAGTTCAGTTGCCACCCATAACTATACTGTAATATTTAATGTCTCATGAAGCTTACCCTTGCCATATCAACAAGGAAGTTCTCAAATAACTTCCAAATATGGTTACTGGCATAGATTTCTTTCATTTCCACTTCAGTGTCCACATAACAGTGGTTAACAAAATTAACATACGCAATTTTCACCTGCAGGAACAGCAAAAACACAAACAATATGAAATGGAACAGTAAAAACCATTAATATGATGTTTTCTATCTGGAAAAATACTGAACAATAAAGATGATCCTTCAAATACTAACAAACACTAGTAACAGTAATAATGCATATGTTCAGTTCTGAAGATTTGAGAAGAAGCACAGCAACAAATGCATTCATGTACTTACTGAAAGATCACATGAAGAAAAATAGAAAGGTTTTGCAAACATTCTCTTACTCTAGCAACAAAACCCCCACAAAACAAACCAATAATAAATCTGATACTTAAATTATATTAAGACTACAAGGGCCTGGCTCCAAAGCCAGGAGCTGTCAAAATGCAAGGCACCCCTGCGCTTGCCAGTTGACTGCTGTGGGTTGATGCCTCGTGACAGGCTTGACATATGTTTAATGCAGTCAGGAGAAAACGTCTGTCAGACTTTTAGGTTTCATTTGTTTGGGCTTTTTTTTAATTATCATCTGTTGAAATTAATGTTAGGAGGAACTTTGAGCAAAGCAAACATTTTTCTTTTTAAGAAAAGAATCAATCGATCACAAGGGGACTTTTTCACAGCATGGTAGGAGTCTTTACTCCTACAGGTCCCAGTTCTGTTGAAATGAGCCACATTTTTCCACCAGATCTCCTGCAGAAATCCATCCGACCGACACACGGGGCCAGAGCAAGGTCCTTGCAAAGATTGTGAAAAGATTTCTTTTGACCACATCAGGTTTGGTGCAAGCAAACATTCCCCTTCTGATCAGCGTGAGGTACCACGGTCCTACTGAAGCATGACTGGTAGTAGCTGCAGAATTGGGCCTCAATACGCAGTGAATAAAAACATTTGCTGGACTGCAATTCAATTTAATAAAACGAGACTTCACCCAAAACTCCCACTGACTTCAGCATGGCCAGAATGTTACCCATCATTTCCAACAAATTCAGGCAGTGGCAAAACCTTGGCTTGACAAACCACTCAGCTGAGTCTTCGCAGCTATGGTCAGAAGTTATCAGAGCATTAAACTCTGATAGTGGCTGGACAAACCCAAGAAAACAAAACAAGGCATCTGCCCCAAAAAGCTGACAATTGAAGCATAAGGGACAAAGAATTTTCTGTTTAAGAAAATACTGGCTATCCTTTCTCACTTATTCACCTTAGCAAACACCACCTGTTTCCCACTTGTTTTCTGTGCAAATATTCAACTTGTCAGTGTATTATAAACAACAAAACATTTCCTGAGTTTCTAAAAATGTTGTCTGCTTCGTCATTCAGTGAATCTTACCTCAGGTATGCAGTCATCATGGGTCACAACTCTCACTATATCATCCAGTGGCAGGAGTGAATTACACTTGATCTCTGTGTATACATTCTTTCCCTCTGTACAAGCCGCTAGCAATTCCACTAGAGTGATGTGATACGCTAAGGGTCCGCTCTCGTCTGCTCGATCTCGCTCTGAACACATCATTTGGAGTAGGACTGGAAATGATGCTCTGTCATTGTAGAATATCAACACATCTTCACCGCCATTTATCAGCTGAAAAAGATACCACAAAGTTTTAAGCACCCTGCACTGCAATCATTTTGGACTCAGTGATCTTAAAGGTCTTTTCCAACCTAAATGATTCTATGATTTTCTTAATTTCTTATTTTGTTCTACCTTTAAGTGTGCAAAGACTGTCTACCTAAAAAACACCCCACAAAAATTACTCCGATGTGGCTTACCTAATGCACATGTCAAAACAATATCCAAGACAAACGTCTGCTCTTATCTACGTAAGTGCAAATCTGGAATAGCTCACCAAGGAGTAAGCTAATGCAAGGTGAATTTGAAGTTTAATTTCTATGTAGGTCTGTGTTTACCTAAGACAGTACACCATCCCTATTATTCCTACTGTCTCAATGTTTGAAGTTAATTAATTACCCTCACCTGCTATTGTGAGGCCAGGATGCATTATTATCCCTGTTTTATAGATAGGGACTTGAGGTGCAGAGAGATTAAATCTTCCGTGCTACCTAACACAAAAAGCCTGTAGCTCACCCAGAATTTAACCAACGTCTTCTGTGCCCTTGCTCAGCATCGGAAACAAGGACGATTCTTCCCAACCTATGCAAATTTGGCAGGTAGGTCTTGACATTGTCAGTGTCATGCCAGCACTTCCATTTAACAGAAAACTGGTGTGTGTGATAAATATTTGATTTTGCTAGAACTGCATTGCTCATCTCAAGAGGATCCAGAGCCGAGGTGGATGCTGGCAGCCTCATCTCAGCAGATCTCACAGAAAAGTTTTCTCTAACCCTGGTTTGAACTCCCCATACACTGAATATACCTGTTGCCAGTGCTGCTCTGTGAGCTCAAGTGGAGCTGGGACAGGACAGTCGTCCTGTCTTCTCTCCATCACTTTCATTTTAAGCATAATGCACTCTCAATGCAGGTTGAAAAATAAGCTCCCATAAACCTTTCCTAGTACAGAATACACCTTGGCAGCACAATGGCTGTACATATTTTGTGAATAAGGCATTTGACATATCCAAGTCTATACAGGACATGAAAACCTAGCTTACTGAATTCAAGGGTAGAAATAAAGGGTGGTGGAGCTGTTGAGAAATGGGAAAGCAGCAAAAGCAGGAATGAAAATTATTCTCCCAGCAGAACTGAAAAGTATGAAAAGTTAAGGGTGTCAACATTTCAAGTTTTGAATTTACAACTTTTCTGATTGTTTTCCCTGTTTCTTGCTTATTTTTACTTTGACAATTTGATGGGGTGAATTATGAATTCAGTCTTTCCTGCAATTCCTATTTCTCATTTATCTTTGTTTTTTTAAAATGTTTCTACTCATGACTTTTCAAAACAGACATTTGCTGAACAAGCCACGGGACAGGAAAAAAGTTTTTAAAGGTACAAATTCTTGGGAGGGAGGAAGGAGACAGTACCCAGACATTAACTTCATTGCACTCAGTGTCAGAAAAAATAGGGAAAATATGAGTATTCAATATGTTGGAAAATTGATCTAACTTGTTAATACTGATGCCTGGAATACTATGCTTTAGCACATTTCACATACGAAATAATAAAAAAATGCACACCAAGCCCTCTGGGAAGGTACGTGTTCTGCCACTTTCTATTAAGTTGTTCATCGCATTCCCATAGTTATTTTCCACTTGGGTACATTTTGCACAGAGGAGAGGGATGAAGACTCCTTCCAGGTTCCTCCAGAGTTACACTCTTATGTCAAATCCAGACCTAATCTGTACCAGTATTGCTTGATATTTTATTGTATCAAGTCAAACGGACGCCTCATCCTTTCATGTACCTATCACTGATGAATGAGGAAGAAATACCAGGAGACAATGAACTTGTGAAACATGATGCTGCATGGCATACTGGCTACCTACTGACTCTGAGGAACCACGCACCGAAGCAGATGATGTTGCATCAGCACAAGAAGAGCTAAGGGGTCAAGGTAATCATCATAAATGTAAGGACAGAAGAAGATGCTGTCCCCTTTCCCCAAGTTATCCACATTAAAATGTGATTTGCAAAGGGCATCCAAACATTGTCCCAAGCAGAGAAAATGATGTCCCTTTAAAAGCAGAAACAGAAGAGAAGTATCCAGTGCTAGCCAAAGTTCTCACTGAGTATCATGAGCTCAGTGATGGCAAAAAGAACCCCAAAAAAACCCCCAAAAAACCCAGCAGCATTTTCTTTCACTAAAGTATATTTTCAACAAGCTAAGAACTCTGCAATGTATCACTCCAGAATACTATAGATAGTAGAAAACTCTGCTGCCACATTGATCTGGTTCAAAAGTAAATTCTGCTTTTCCTTTTGTAATAATGTTTGCACTGATAGGCACTGTTTTTCCAGGAACCTCAAAGCATGCTTGTAATGAGAAAAAGTGCCCTAAGGAACCTTTCATGTTGGTAAACATCATTACTAGCAGTCTACAGACATGGGGACTAAGGATATGAGAACAAGTGAATAAGTCAGATTGGCAATACTCAGCATATTTTATGAAAGTACTCTTCCGCAATGGTGCTCCTTCATCTGTATGCACTTTCTAAAACATGTAAATATCATCAGTTTATCCTTTACTCCCAGTAAACATGAATAAGCTCCAATATACTTCCCGTGGGTAAAAGAAAACACAGGAGTAGCTGAGGCATGCTGTACACTCATACTCTGTCTAAATAAATTGGTAAATTGTTTACATGCCCCATCTGGAGGCACAAAAAAAAGTTACACTATTTGTTTAAGGTCACAAAGTACATTTCAGTTGTCTATTGGGAAACTGTCCTGACTCCATGGCGAGTTCGAACCATTTGGCTGCACTGTTCCCTTTATATTGGATCACCATTCAAATGCCATTCAAATTTCACTATTAGCATCCTTTTCTAACAAATCATAATCACTTACCTGTAATTTCCTATGTTTTTTTAAAACAGATCATCATCTTACCCTCTTTCATCAAAATAGGAGTGTTCCCTCCCCCCAGCAAATTCCTGCAGGACTCATGATGTAAATGTCACATCGGAGTTCATTTTGATTTTCATCATGCAGTCAGTTGAAAATGTAATATGACAATTTATCTTCGTGCTATTATAGGTCAGTAACAAAATGTATTTAAATTGAGAAAAATATAAAAATTTTGTTTGATGAGAAAGTAAAAACCTACAAGAAGCTGTGGTGGAAGGGAAAAAAATCTAAAAAGGCTAGAAAATCTAAAAAGGGTAGAAAATTATATTGCATGTTAAAATACTTCAGTCAAATTGAAAAGGTTGAGGTGGATTCCATTAAAGGTTATCCATGTAGGCTGAAGCTTTATTTTCTTAATTAGAAGTTTTTCCTTTTTGTTGCTGTGGAACAAAATTTCAGGAGGGTTTAGTTTGTTCATACCACAACTAGAGCTTATCTCTGTTTTCTTTGTGAAGATGTCTCTTCAAAAAAACCAAAAAAATGCATTTTGCAAAGCAAAGAAAAATGTTGCTTGGACTCTGATCCTACCTGGACTTTTCACCATATTCAACTTTACCCACTTATTAATCTCACTGAACTGTTAACATAATTACAGTTAAATGCACGAGTGTCTGCAAGTTGAAGACTTCATTTATCATGCACACTATGCATCAAATCCTAATTGCAGAGAAGTCGATTAGGTATTTTCCTAGTAACTTTATTAGCATAAAGATTTGTCCGCAAACCACTCTGTGGAATTTACTAGGTCACACTCCGAATCTAGCTAGTTAAAGCTAGAGTAGCTCTACTGACTCTCACAGAAATGCTCTGGAACAACAGAAACAAAAGCAGAAACTAGTACCTAGAATTGTGACATGGTTATGTGCTAAAAAAGTGGTCTACAACACTATTTAGACAAATCCACAGAGGTAAGAGTCTCTTATATGGCAAAACCATGCCACAATATGGCAAGTTTGGTGCATAAATGAGATCCTAAATTACAGTACAGGAAAATGAAGGTTTATGTAACTCTGAGATTTCCATGCTACATCATCTACAAATAGACATCTCTGTATCACCATGCTAACACTCATGTTTTCTAGCTAGTAGTTATACAGATGGCCTTACAAAATTAGATTAAACTCCCAAAAACGTCTGCTAAAATATTCATTATTTGTGATACCATTTAAAACTCTAAAGCAACGATGCCATTATATCCCATTGGTATCAAGAGCAGCAAAAGCAACCTCAAAATACTAGTGTGTTAAAAAGACATCACACAAGTAATTACCATATGAACCCTTCACTTACCTCTGTCATTACCATGTCCTGGCATTTTTTCACGTATTTGCCATCTGCTTTCACAATGGTCTGCAGGAAACGCAGGTACTCCACATGACGGCCATGGGTCTCAATGCAGTGTACAAAGTGCTGCACCACTCTTTCACTAATTTCATTACACAGGAGGTAATTATTCATGAAGATGTGCCGCATGGTTTCAGCTTCCAGGAGCTAAAAAGATTAAAATCAAAACAGCCTTATAAGAAGAGCAGATTTGTTTTGAGATTGAAAGATTCACAGGACTCCAGACTAGAGAAAGGGACATTGGTAAAGGGAAACTGGAAAAGCCCAGTGTGCACCAGCCCAGTGATTAAGCAGTGACCTTAAGGCCCAGCTTTCATTTATGATGGGATTTCTCCACACTTTCCTATGAGTACAAAATGGACATAAAGTGGATGTAAACAAAATCTGTGCCCATGTGGAAAGTGAAGACACACACAGTGCTAAAGCACTCTATAGGGACATTCGTATACAAGACAACTGAGACCATATTCATCCCACTCACCATCAAACTTTGCATTGAGGCAACCAAATAAGAAGGCTCCCTCTATGGTTGACAGAGGCAGGCATTTCCAGCAAGCAAATCACTGCACGTGCAGTCTGATCACTCCCTGAGAGAACATCTCTTTCCACATTAATTACAGAGGGAGCCTATGGCTATGTTTCTATCGGTGAGTAGCACAGTACAAGAGGAACAGATCTGTAGCAAGAAAGGGATGCTGCTGAGGACCCAGCATCCAGACTTTATGCATTCTCAGGGCTTTTGCTTCAAACTTGCTCTAGTTTGGTCCCTTGCACTAAAGGCTCATGAGGGTCAGGTGTGCTCCTATCATATCCCTTTCTGTTTAGCGTCATCTGAAAGGAACCTGTACCAAGTTTGCTCCACAATGTGAACAAAAGCACAATAACTGGGATGATCGGAAGATCAGCTTCAAAAGAAGAGAGATGCAAGTGCAAGCAGGCTCCATACTTGGCACCCAAGTTAAGCGTCACTGTTGGATAGGATGGAGTCTGGGCACTGGTCCCCACTGTGGCCAGCTCTGAGCCTTTCACTAACTTCACAAAAAAAGCATCAATAAAAAAGAACAGAACAAAAGCTTCCTATTGTACACAGGCCAGGGGTTTACAATCCTAATACTCACACTCTTTCTAATAAAAGCATGTTTTGCTCAGTAGATCTGCCACTGAGCAAGGTGTCATTCTGTATGACTATATCTGCAAACACACACATACATATATACACAAAGGGACTGTGACAGAGGTTTATTGTGAAGACAATGTTTTAATAAAAGATCAAATTTTAGATTAGTTGAATCAAACAGAAGCATCATCAACAAAAATGTATGCGTCTGATTCTGCTGGCACACAAGCTTCATGACAGCATAGCCACAGCATCTTTGACCTTGACTTACAGTCCATCTGTGAGTGAGTTAGGATGAATAAGATCAGAGTCAAGCTAAACACGATGTGATGACTTGACACATGTTCATAGATACTTCCAGTAAACCCCACAGGTAATATTGTTTCCCACTTTTAAAATGGCAACATGAAAAACAATGACATAAAGAGCAACAATAAGGGAGAAAAGACAGGAGAGAGAAGAGAAGGCAGAGAGGGCATAATTTAATGGTATTATTTATTTAGCACTGCCATTTTTCAGCAAGTCCAAATTTGCTTCCAGCTATAATATTCTCCTTAAAATGAAATACTTACCCCTGGAGTTAAGAACAAGTTGAGATTTTTGTGGAGGAGAACTTGATTCTGAGGATTTCCTCGACAGAAATTCTGAAGAAAAGTGTGGGCTAGATTCATAACTTCATTCATCTTTTCATCACTCTGCAGAAAGAAAAGACAAACGAAATCAGCTGGGTGTACCTAAAATTACTTGTTAAAACTGCACCACGTGAATTCAGCCAGGAACAAACCAATTCTCCGGAGCCTTTATAGGGAAGGAATTCCCACTCTGGCAAAAGCAACTGATCTGGTTTCCTTCAGAGTCCATTAGCAGCTGTACCTTACTCTGAATCAACTTGACCATAGGGAGTCACAGGTAAGAGTGCAAACTCAAAGTAAGATTTCCTCATGCATGGTTATGATTTCCTAGTTTAAAAAAGTGCTAAGTGGCTTGATTTTCAAAAGAAGGTCTCTAGCCTGCACTGATTTTAAGCTTTTGAAAAGCTTTGGCTTTTATATAGCTACATACAGAACCAAATGTATGTGTGCATGTGTGTGTACACCTACATGAATATATGTGTTCATACACATATTCCCACACAAATATATGTCTAGTTTCATCCCCATTTTATATTCCTCCCATATAGTACTCTAACTACGATTTGACAAACCACCTATACGGACAAGCACGATTTTACTAACGAGTGCTGAACCCAGTGTCTGTATCATAACATTAGTGGGTAACTCTCAGGAAAATGTAGCCCAGAAGAGGTTTTATCTCCTCTCAATGCTTCCTATAAGATCTACAAAGACATGCTCTTTAAAAGTCTATCTGGATCATTCATTTGTATGCTCAATGCCACTAAATCAGTACAAAATCACACTATCTCCTGAAAAACTTGCAAGTGGAACTAGGTTAGAGGCTTCCCCCACAGAATCACAGAATCACCGGTGATTCTGTGATTCTGTGGGGGAAGCCTCTAACCTAGAAACAAAGAAATTATTTCAGACTTGATCCTTGAAAACTTTTTGTCCATGTTATGTATCTATGACAGCACTCACATCAGTACCCAACAGTGGAATCTAGATATCCTGCCAAGAGCTCCATTAAATCAATACTTCTTACTGTGCAGTGACTGCAGATCTAAGGTTTGCCTATTTCAGGAATGGGATGATAGCGCAGGGACATCCAGGTACCTCAGGGAGTAAACACTAAGTTCTTAATAAAACCTGTTCTATGCAGGCAGCCATATTTAAATTTAGGCCCAAACCCATTATTCTTAAGGTACACAATGGCATCATCATTTCATGTTTGTACCACAGTTTACTGATTTGAGTTAAAAAAAAAAAATTCACATTGATTCTTGGGCCTCTTGAGGCCTTTCCCTTCACTGAGTTCATGTTCAATACCACTGAAATTATGAAAATAACCTTTTCATAGGGTATCTGCAGAAGGTCCAAGACTACCAAGTGGGCACCCATATTTTTCAGCAATCGCTGCTGTTGATTCCGACATTTTTTATTCTGAACACAAAGTTTGCTGAGTCGAATCAAAATCTATAAATAAATAAACAAATAAATAAGCAGGCAAGCAAGCAAAGAACCAGTCGTCAGACAAAAACAAAAATACATTCTTTCAAAATAGTTACTAAATCTACTTATCAAACAAGAATGTCAAGCAAGTTTCTGATCAAATATACCAACCTCTTTAACAATATTGTAGTTATTGCTTTTATTGCTGTCTATCTGGGGTTTTTTGGTCCCATCCTCTATTGGACTCAAAATATTTGACTCCTGTAACAAAGAACACACAAATGGAGATCTACTGCAATTTCCTCAACATGAACTAATTATATTTAATAACAGCAAGTGAAGAAGAAGTATTACAGCAGTTCATAGGGAACAGATATAACCCAGATAATAAAGAATAAGACTCATTTATTCTTTATCCACTGGCCCAGTGAGTGAAAAGATTCACATTCAAGTCCTTCCTTTGTTTCAGATTTCCAACATGATTTGAGGCAATTACTCTTATGTCTTCAGGCTTCTGATCCTCCTAAAAAAGACTATGTCTCTAAACCACAGACTAGACTTCCCAAGGAATTTAGACACTATGAGAACAGGGACCATAAGTGTATTTCAATAGCCACTACTTGTTCCAAAAATCTCTAATACAGCTGGAAAGATTACGAAGTCTGTGTATGTGAACATTAAAAACTCTGGAGAAAGAGCTTAAGACGACCTCCGTAGCTGAGATAAGTAGGGTGGAGTTCTCAGCAGTACAGGAACAAGTAGCATGTGGAAATTAGAGATGTTCCTCCCATGAAGAGGACACTTCTGTCCTTATCTCTGGATGATGCAGGAAAGGATTTAAAAACAAATGAGAACCTTATGTTAAACTGCAACATCCAGTCATGACGCCATATGCTCTGAGCCTTGGCTCTTAGAAAGCCCCAGCTGGGTATGATAAATAAGAGAAATCAAGTCAGCAAGTAACTGCCAACACCCACGCACCTTTCCATGCATACCTCAATCAAAACACGGAAGAACATCTACACAAATACTGCCACTTAGAATACTAGCAGTGGGGGTTTTTTTCTGCTGCCAGCTATGGTAAGCCTTTCTTAACTGGAAACATGAAGAATTGAAAGATCAGACTTTGGATGCTGAAAATTATTAAGCATATAGAAGAACTGTAGCAGATCTCGAGACTGCCTCACAGTATAACCACAAGGATGTAAACCAGTGTAATAGCTTAAAAAAGAAGCAAACAGGTGCACTTCTGAGTTTCACTTTGTCCTCAAACTTCCTACTCTTTTAGAGAACAAAATTATGCTAAAACACACACGTGCATGCCAATCTGAACATTTACACCTCTTGAAACCTCTCTCTGAACTTTCTTAGCTGATGGTGAAGATGAGGAGTTCTATAAATCCCATCTGGTCTTAATTTCCAGTGGGGCAAGAACAGCTGCACCACTTGGCCATGGAAGCTGTTTGTAACAGCGTCAGCTCCACTGTTGAGCGTGGTCATGTTGATCTATGCAACAACAGTGGATTTTCATTTGTTTAGGTTTGTTAATATGCATGCTGCCTTCTCTCTAGCTGTTTGAGTCAATACTTTGGAAGATATTTCAGGGTCTTTGCTATAATTAACCACCCTCCTGTTCTGGGACTGTGGGTTAACCAAGATTAATTTACCTGTTACTTTTATCAGCATTCTTCCTCAATCAAAGTAGTTTTACAATCCATGTGAACTATATGTCTTATCTGGAAGTGCTGATCAGCATTAAACTGCTGAATCTATCCTTTCTCTTAACAAAATAAAAACCTGTTTATTGAACCCATAAGAGTATGCCAGGGACGTAGTTATCAAGAGATAATCACACCACTGGGATACCAGAGACACTCAGTTGCATATCTTGTCTCATTATGCCCCATGATAGACATTCTCTGTCACACTTTTCCGTAGGGGACAGGGAGCCGTAGAGCTCGCACTGAGAAAGGCTCTCGTCTGAGTACCCCACCTTTAGGAAATAGTATTTTCTGAAAAAGACTACTTCCTCTACTCATAAAATTCCCAGGATAGCACTCTACATCAGCCTTAGGATCCTTTCTTTCTAGCCCCCTAAATGGAGGCCCAGATTCCAGCCTTCAGTCTAAGCAGTTCCCCGCTGCTGAAATAGTTTCACTCGTCTCAGCAGTTCAGCTGTGCAAGGCGCTAGTCAGCGTCACGCTGGCACAGTTTTGCCCTCCACAGGCTGTATTTGCTTACCAGGGGAATGAGGGGCACTCTCAGAAGTTTCAGTTCACAATCGCAACCTATACATGATGTTTTAGGAGATGTTTGTTTAAACATTCCCAGAACCAAAGCAAACTGCCACAGACCAGAAAAAGAGGAGAGCAAGGGAACACCAGGCGCTTAAGTTGGCAAAGCAGTTGGCAAAGGTGAGAAGCTCTATAAATGTCATTGCACTGTATTCCAGCTTCATCTGAGAGTCCTTTCACTGAGACTGTCTATTTCTCCTCCTCAGATCTGTGTTTCTGGTGCTACGCTGCCAATGCATCCTCCAGTGACAGGACAATAAAGACCACACTTTCCATAGTCCACGGTATCTATACAGACTTGTAACGCCCTTACTAGAGATAACCAAGTAAACAAGCTTTATCTGCATTTCTCTTCTCAAGCAAGGCTCAGTTTTGTGAGATCAATTTCAGCATTTCTTCCTAATCCTATATGGTGTCTGATTTATGTCTGACCTAATTCCAAGCACTCTTTCCTATAATTCTGATCTCCAGTTCCCATCAAGATGATCCTGCATGGATGTAAGATTTGTTGTTTTTGCTGTGGAGAACTCTGGATACTTATCATAGAATCATGGAATCGTAGAATGGTTTAGGTTGGAAGGGACCTTAAAGATCATCTAGTTCCAACCGCCCTGCCATTGGCAGGGACACCTTCCACTAGAACAGGTTGCTCAAAGCCCCGTCCAACCTGGCCTTGAACACTTCCAGGGATGGGGCCTCCACAGCTTCCCTGGGCAACCTGTTCCAGTGCCTCACCACCCTCAGAGTGAAAAATTTCTTCCTAATATCTGATCTAAATCTACCCTCTTCCAGTTTGAAGCCATTACCCCTCGTCCTATCACTACCTGCCCTTGTAAAAAGTCCCTCTCCAGCTTTCTTGTAGGGCCCCTTCTTTCTACAAATTCTATTTCTGGAGTCATATGACTGCAAAAAAACAAGTAAGTCTCTAGCCCCCCCCAGGTTATGATAGAAAGGTAGAAACAATTACCCAAAAAGACTCAGAAGCCTAAGGGCAAAAAACTATATTTGATCTTTTAAAACTCTTATGCCAATCTTGCAATGTGCTTTGGTGAGGACAGGAACTTGGGCTTAATGTAAGACTGTTCCGGAATGTAATTCAAGCCCTTGTGCATACTTTAATGTTGTTTGGAAAAAACAAAGCACAGGCAAATGAAGCATATTCCCTAAAGACCTAGAGGTTCATCCAGCTCAGTACTGAATATCCAGCATCCATTCCAAGAAAGCATGGGATCTCACAGGGATGATTATCTGCTTGAAGCGAGCCACCTGCTTCACACCTTGTAGATTATGACCAGCACCTCACCTCTTAAGTCTGACTTAAGACCTCAAAGAGAGTATTCATTATCTGAAGTAGTTTTGCCAGGTAAAGACATTTCCTGACTGTTAAAGAATAATCTAACAGGGGAATAAATAATGGACAAGATTCTGAGCTATTGTAAGCTGGCGCAGCTCTCATGGAATTACCACCAGATGATCTACCCAATTGTGCAGATTACATATTACTGTTCTGATACAATTCGCTCTCAGATCTGCCAGAGATAACATTGTGCATCTACTGAAGCACTGCTAATCCATACAGACCCATGGATGCCTCATGGGAAAAAAAAAACCACTGAAAATACCCTATTTAGAGATGCTTCTGTTTCGAGCACATTGTTTTGTCCCCTCTTCCTGGAGTTTCTTTGCTATCAGGGCTATACATAGGAATAAAAAGGATATTATTATACTTTTAAAATGTATTATAGCTAAAAACCCTTGTAAATATCCTGCTGCAATTATATATCCTGTTTCTCCATTACCTTTTCCATTCATTAAATACATAAAGTAACATTTTCTTTCCTACTAGAGCTATGCTTGAGGAAAGAAAGTAGGAAATCCCACACACTTACAAAGTCCAGATTCCTCCCCAGTTCTGACAGCTAAGTTGTATCAGAGAAAGAGTAGGACCTACACTGTCCCAAGAAATTAGGTTTCTCCCTTGAAGTGTTGGATTTTCCCCCATATGAAGCCTCCTAAAATCTGCTTTCCCATCTGAAAGGCCAAATGTATGTCACAGATATCTGCAAACATCCTGTCTCCTCTCAATAGCTCCTACTCTTCCTCATTGCATTGGCTTCACAATGCTGTATAATCTCCACCTGGCTTCCTACTAAGCTTCCCCTGGTGGCTTCCTTGCCCATTTTCTTGCCACCAGGGAAGACTCTACCACAGAATACAATAAGGAAAGTGCTGTGTCAGAAGTCACAGTTGTTCATCTCTCCCCACTTCCTCTGATGAAACTGGAAAAGTGGGAATAAATATTGGTGGGAAAGCCTGCTCTATCTACTGTTAGGCCACAAACCTCAACCATAGCAACTCTTGCAGCACTTTGCATTTTCTTAAAGACTCATACTGGACTCAAATACGGACATGAGGACCTCAGCTTTCATTGAAAAACAAAATAAAATAAAAAAAAAAATCAATTACATTTTTAAAAAAGTCAGGTCTTCGTGGTTCCAGATTCAACTTCTAAAGTTTCTCAAATCACGATATATTCTGAGAGTATGGTATGACAAAGGTCAAAAAAAACCAAAACAAAAAATGTTAGTTCTCATACAAAATCTCAATATTCTTAGGTCAGTCTTATGTTTGGTGAAAAGTGGAATTACTCGTGACGGTTGAAAATATGGGTTTGATTGTGCTCCTCTCCCCTAGTTGCAGGAACAGATACTGTTTACTCCTTCTTTCTTCCAGCAAGTCAACACAACTGCCAACCTGTGATCCCTAGATTACTTGCTTGGCCACAGAGTGATGCCATGCGCTGAAGCTTGCTCGCTTGCCAGAAAGGAAGGCAGCTCTGTGATAGAAGAACACAGTTACTGAAAGCAGCGAGAGAATATTGAACACACTGATAAAAGAGGTTTTATTCCCTATTCTGTCTGTTCCTAAAGCTCAGCCACAATACTGCACATTCTCACTTTGCTACTTTGATTAACCAGACCACAAATTTGCAGTTGTTCATTAAACTACCCATCAATATTGAAACAATTCTAACAGCAAAGGCTTTAAACCCACCTCTATTGGCTCTTCTCCCCCTTTGGTTTGATTGTCACCCACCTCCCCACTCTCATAATTGCTGCTCTTCTCAACCCACAATTCTGATTTTTCTACAGTCAGACGTAGCTGATCAAGATCAGCCTTGATTTGCTTGTAGTTATCAACATCTTGATTAGACACCAGCAACTGAACCTGGAAATACAGAAAATTGTAAAGCTATTACAGCAGTAGTACCAGCACTTATGCCTGGGTAATTTGCTTGACAGTTTCCATTCTAAGCCCCTCTTTTCAGGTGCTTTATGTCACCTGCCCTATGAAATTGAAACGTGGCACACGCAGGCTTTTAGCCTCCATTCATCAAAACCCTTTAACAGAGTCGGAAGCTGTAGTTGCCCAAAACAGGATAGTTATAACATTCACAACATTCTCTTGCCTTCCTTAATACACTGCAAAACATTTTCAGCACAAGCAGAGATTTACAAGCTCCTAAGTTCTAGGCAGTGAGCTCTGATGCACTGATTATGATCCTCACAGTATTAAAACAATACAGTTACATGGTATTAAAGCAACACAGTTAGAAATAGCTTATCCCACCAGCACAGTACTTCACAAGAAAAATTAAAAAAAAAAAAAAAAAAAGGATGATATGGCAAGGAATCGGGACATACAAAGAAAAGTCAGAATGGCCTGCAACTTTAATGATCACCTACATCACCATAACCAAATATTGACAAATAACAGATTTTAACAGTGTTAGGCCAGCTTAGAAAAACTTGTTTGAACATAGCTCACAAACTGACTTTCAGGTTGATGTAATTTCCCACCATCTGAGTGGTTGCCTTTTACTAAAATTAATCTCACTTTTTCTCTCTTTGTACTGCTCAAATTATCTGGGGTTTTTTCACTGCTATTTGTAGTTCTTAATTTAGCATGATCTACACATTTCCGTTCTTTGTAACGCTCTTTGCTCTATCAAGATTATTAATGAAGATAATATTCAACAAACCTAACAACAATCTTGACAGTAAACCAATAAGCACTATTAAGAAATCACACTTATGTAAAAGATTATGGTCACATGGCAGACAAGAACATTGATAGGTACATTATTTTTTTAAAAAAATCATTACATGCAGGCAAATATTCACTATTTTGTAATATAAAGTTTTTAATCATCTTCTCTCTTAGCTTGGTAAAACCTTGTTATTTTACATAATTTATGAACGCTGCTCGTCTGCAGACATTCATATTCCATGATCTATACAGTCTTTTTTGTTTATTTGTCAATTAGCATTTTCCATCCTTTACGAAAACATGTTAAGCTACTCAGTCCTTGTTTACCTGGGAATAATAGCTATTTATGCAACTAACCAGCATGGCCTAACTTTACCAATCTGGTGGGAGGCCATTATGCTACACTGCAGAAACATCAAACAAAAGCTTTCCAGGTCTTTATCGTTCATCTGTTTTTAAACAAGAGAAACCTCCACATCTTACATAACGATGAGACAACACGCTATCAAACTCCTGAAATAAGCATCAGATGGTCTTATCAACATATGTTATACAGGGTTACGTAACAGAGATGTCTCTGTCATCCAGCCCCATGACATCAGATCTTCACATCCTAATCCACTGACACATGGAGCCGGCACATGCACACCGTTATCAAGCAGAAAGAATAAAAGCTGAAAACAGGCTTGGCTCTATTACTCCCTTCCTGTTATTTGGGCATATCGGTATCAGGCAGCGGAGCACAATGCAAAGAGACACATGAATTAGAACTAGAAACACCACACGAGTAACAAGAGAGCTTTATACCCAGCCAAAGCAGCCCTGAAGACGGGCAAGTCTTATGGGGGACACCGCTACGCTGCTTGCAGGACATGAGCTACTAACTCTGTCTCTGAGGGATCACTACATCACGTCTCGCTGTGAGATGCATGTGTCCCAGCTGTCGCCACGTTTTCAGTAATGGATGCAATGCCAGAAATAACCATTTCTGGGTGCACAACTATAATTATACACTAGCTCATATGGCCAACTCTAATGAAAAAAAAAAAAAAAAAAAAAAATCCCCGCTTAATTTGGCCCCCAAAAGAAAAAAAACTNTCTGCTGAATTTGGACCTCTAAGGAAATAACACTGTCATGCTACAAACAGCAATTTAGGTAAGTAAAGCAGCCTTTGGAAAGACTTTCCGCGCAGTCAGTTTCCTGGAATAACGCTATGCCCATCCATACCTGTTTAAATGCTTGCAGAACTTCTGCTCTCTGGCTGAAGTGCTTAAATAGCAGGTGCAGAGCACCTGAGAGCAAAGGAGGGTAGTCATGCATGATGAGGTGAATAAGGACCCGTAAAAAAGTTCTGCCCCCTTCATCATCAAGCTGAACCGCATTCTTCTCCTTTCTACAACAGAAATGGGGGGAAAATGGGCAAATAAAGTAAAATAAATAAAACTTTTGACATAAATATGCCTGCACACACAATCTTCATTTGACAGAGCTCTTAAAACCAAATTAAATATGTTGCAGGATAGAAACTATAAACATGACTAATATATTTTATAAGGACTTCAATCCTACAGTTATATGCTGTTGCAGCAATCTTGTAGCAGAATGGACACTATGGAATGAAAGTAAGTATATATGAAATGTGTCAAATATTGTGATTAAAATCCGTATTGCAAAAACATTCATATGTCTTGGATAAATTGTGCCAAGCTCATCCCCAATCCAAATTAATTGAAGTAAACAGCATTTCATCAGAGATTAATTTGGCCCTTTCCAGTTCTTCAGCTGCTATTAAAATTTCATTTAAGAAAAAATAAGCTCAAAAACAGTAAGAATTGCCGAAAGCATCATATTTCTGGAATCATATTTATAATCCAGAATGGCAGAAAGCAGATTTGCACTTAACATATCAAAGCACAAATAATGTTTCCAAGAAACCGTTCAGTCTCTCTGTTCATTTTAAAGATGCAGATGCCAAGGGCTGTGTGTTGTTTTATATTATGGGAGTTCAGGGAGAGGACTGGAGGCATTGCTTGCGCTGGTAAAGATTGAGAACACATAAGGGACTGAGAGAGGGAAGATCAGAGTGCCCGTATTGCAGATCCTTCTCCCTGGCTTCAAGAAAAACGTTAAAGTCTATGGCCTTGTCTAAATGGAATTCATTTTTACTGGTATAATTGTAATAAACCCCATAAAATTAAAGCAATGTAGTGATAATGGTAATAACTCTCCAGCATGGACATTTTCTGTGCTTTTTTTTTTTGTTCACAGCATAGCTGGAATCACTTCCAAAACTCTGCAAGCATAACTTGTGATCTGCAGGCCTCTGGTAGTCCAGAAGATCATGGCAAGTGGTCCACAGTTCATTTGAGGAGTCATATGAAAGATATTATTGTTGACATACCTTTCTAAATAAGTTTAAACACAAAGTGCAATGACAGGTCCTGGGGTCTACGACCTGAGGGTCAACAGTAAATTATGGATCCAAGAAATTTGGGGCTACAGCCATAAGGTATACCAGAAAAAGGTCTTTCTTTAAAAGCACCCATGTGAGGCATTACAAGATAAATAAATAATTGGTGTGGTTTAGCCCAATACACCTGTACACCATTCCCCAGCTGCCTTTGGGAACATGACAAAAACTTTCTACCAACTCTCTTACAACTAAAAGGGTACTCATTTCCAATCCCACGGTCATCCATACCAACTGGGCTGTTTGCCTGTTTGAAATCCACGTCTTTTCTGGCACTTTTCTGTCTATGTATAGGTTATGTGATAAGAAATAGCCAAAGGAAGAGAAAGGGGTATGAAAATAAGCACAGAATAAACAGAGATTGTCCATGAGAAATATCAACGTGAACAAACAGATATATATAGAGAGGTAAAACTTCAGAGAATATACCTGCCAGCAAACATGGTTTCAGCCTGAGCTGCAATTTCATCTATGTCAGGAACAATTGCTGGAAAAAAATCAAAATAAAAAAAAAAAAAAAGCCAGTGTTCATTGTTTAAACTGCACAGCAAAACAGAACTCTGATTCTCTTTAAAGTAGACATTATCAAGTAAAGGTCTAACTACACATTCCTCAACTAAGCAAAATTTGCTATCTGCAAGAGTGGTGTGGAAGAAACAGGACATGGGGCAGAGTTAAATTGTGTATTACTATTACTGAGGAAGAGCCAAACTGTAGTGATGAACCAGAGCCCCACGGTGCTAGGAGCTGTACAAACCCCCACCAGTGACCCACAAATGACATGGAATATGAAACTTTTACATTTTTTTCTTAGATGAGCCAACCCCCACAAAGCAGACACGGAAACTTTAGAATATTTATCATAAACCAAATCATTTACTGCACCGTCATCTCGCTTTAGGATAGCTTTACTATACCTTACTACTCAAGACTTTAGTACTCCCTATCTGCCCCTCTGTTATACAGCACCTCCAGCTACAACAATTCTCCCCTACTTGCAGGTGGTCACACAGACAGCTGTCAGCCTTTGGAGCACTTCTGTGTGCACGGGAATGCTCCCTGGGAAGCCACTCTGTTCCCATGCCACATTCACCTCACTTAAATCCGTCCGCATCCAACCCCAACCATTTTTTCGTGATCTACCCTCCACTACATTTGTCATCATGCAGTATTTTGGAAAGAGTACAAATAAGAGAATAAATTGTCATTGGGGGAAAAAGGAATCACATTTTTGTTAGAGGAGGACAGGCCAGCAAAAATCTTATTTTTATGGGATTCCTTAAAATTTTCATTTTTCCACACACTTTTCAACTTTTAGCAGCATGCATCTTTCTGGCGTAGTTGAGTTCATTGTTTGCAGTAGTCTACACAGAATTATTTTACATTGTAATACTATAGCGACATTTACCTGAGGCAATCCCTGGTGTGTCAGGCGGGGATGTTGTAGAGCAATCAATGTTTTCATTGTTTTCCCCAAACTCTCTTTTATAGATAGACAGCATGTAGGATATTCTATAGTCCAGTCTAACACTGAGAATAAACTAAAAGAAAAGAAGTTTTAAATAAGACTCTTCTTCTGCCATTTGGTAGCGTGGGTTAGGATTTTTCTGGGGTGGAATGTACAGAAACACATTATTCTTTTAAGTAAATCATTAAGTAAATTATTTTAAGTAAATATGTTCACCATGAAAAAAGAATCCATTACATTCATCAGTTTTCTGTGATCTCTTTCTTCACTCTGACCATCCTGAGACATATTGAATCCTACCCTATCAACTACTGAATATTAAAAAGCAGAGTGGATTTGCCCAGGGGCTCCAGCACGCTGTCTTGTCCTCATTGCCTGCGAGCCAGATCGGTACATTCAAACCCACGCTGAAACCAATTATTTCATCTTTCAGCTGGACTTCTCATGCCCCATGAAGACAAGAAGCAGAGTGGGGTCAAGAGTAAAGACGATGGGCTCAAGGCTCACCCTCTCAGATGCCCAACAGCCAAGGGCAGTGGTGCTCCAGTAACTCCAGGCTCCCATGGAGCAAAGCACAAGGCTGGTGGTGTCTTCTATTACTTTGCTAAGGATCGGCTGAGGATGTGAGGAGCAAAGAGCATTTCCTTCATGAGCTCCTACTAGTGTTGCCAGCACGCGGCAAAAAACCCCGTTTGGCTTTGGAAGCTACAACTGTAATGGTAGCAGAAACCTCCCCGCACTCAACGCTCCGCTTTCTTCTAACTGTTGGTGCCTTTTGTTCCTCAGCTGTGAAATCAGAAACTCACAGGAAAAATCCTAATTCAAAGCTGGAGTGCTGCTTTTATATGGGAATAGTGAGGAAAATAACTAGGCTGGAAACATTAGTACCAATTTAAGGACTGACACATATACATCTGACAACTGACTGCCCATCGACTGAGCTTCAGTGTTTCCCACACTCACGCTCCTTGCCCACAGTAAATGCAAGCATACAATGGAACAGGTTTAAGTTCATTTAACATATTTTACAATCAGCGGGGATGAAAGCACATATGTTAAGTTACCAAAACTCAGGCGACAGGTGATGACTTAGCAAATGGTGGCACCCTGTTTCTTTGATCTTTAACTAAAGTCAGACAAGCTTCCCAGACCCAGAATACTGTAACAGAATTTGACTAGGACTATACCATCTACAAGCAAATAAAATGCCAGTTTAAGAAACAGTATCTTTTCTTTCAAATCTTCGAACAAAAAAGAAAAAAGGCAGGTTTATTTTGGTTCCATGATCAAGTTACCCTATAATGGTACAAGCAAGATTTTTAAAAATAAAAATTTCCCAAGTCCACGCATAGTCAACTTAAGTCTATCAGGCCATCTGTTTAATTCTGGCTGATGGCAGAATGGAAGCTCTTAAGTAAAAAATGCCTTTACTTAAAGGAATAAGAGGATATATTGAGAATTAAATTATTATAAACTGAAATGTTTCTTAGAATAGAAGAGTTTTAATCACCATTGTACTAGCTATGCATGATAATACAATAAATCTAAAATATTCTTAGTCGCCTTTAGGGTAATAGCACAGTAATGAAAGGTAAGATGATTTAAATTAATCCTCCTTCACTGCATATTAAATGGAACTCAATTATTTTCTATTTCTTGTGAACTAAGATCATATATATGCACATTCACTGTGATTCACCCAACATATGACAATTTACTAATCTGCAGTAATTTGACCATGTGACTAAACCATAAACAACAGATTAAGTAACAAATTAGGATTAAATGCTCTCCAATCCCAGGTGCTCTTGCACTGGACATGCTGTGAGAAAGGAAAGGATGAGACAAAAGGTGAGCAGCCAGGGAATGCACAGGACGAGATTGGTGTCCTGGAATCATTCTCCTAGGCATCAGTATGGAGACAGTATGGAGAGAAACTCAGCCAAAAAAACAAATGAAAATGAGAAGCAATACACATGAATGGTACTATCTAGGTGATATAACTTCACAACACTCTGTCCTTCACTATAAGCCTTAAACTAAAGTAGCTCTGGAACCAAAGCATGCAGTATTGAGGATACTGTAAGAACTGATAGTCTTTTCAGATGATGAGTAATTAAGGTAATCTAAATCATTTACAAGCAGTCAGAACAAATGGAATCCTTCAAAAGAGACAGTGCTACCAACAGATCTGCAGAATTTATAGAAAACACTGAAACATTCCTTCAGGGCATAAGTGTTGCAGAAACTGGGATTTGATACACAGAACAAATGTGTGCCACTTCACTTACTAATTGCACAAAGTGAAAATTATACCTCAGGAGGCAAGCTAGTGTCTTATAGTTTGTCAATTCAGCTGGAAGAAAATCACAGCAGCCCACAGACTATTCTCAATCTAACAGTGGAAATCTGAAACGGACTTCAATAGCGCGTGGCCTTGCATGACTTCAGTGGGTCCAGGTCCATTTCTGCCCTTCGTCAAACTACTGTAACAGTATAGTCAAATACTACAGTCCAGCAAGCTGCCCCAGTGTAAAATGAGGGTTAATGAGACTGGAAACAGACACACTGTCTTCAGAAAACATTAGTGAGGCAGACTGAAGGACAAGTTCTCCCTTTTCACAGTTACAGTGACAGACTTTCTACAGCATCTAGTTCCTTCAAAAGTGAAGTAGGTGTAACAGACTGAGGACCACAACTGTACAGTTGTTCACACAAGGGAGTATTCTTCCTGATATCACAGTGTTATTTTTACAATGAACAGCCCAGTGGATAGTAAGAATGAAGGTAACAGAATTTGCCACTATGTAACTAAGTAAAGAGCTGTGAAATGATTGCTATGTGGTATTCCCTCAATCATTATTACCTGCAAAATCTCAATGATTTTCAGTTTGGTGTCCATTACAATCACATCTTCACTGTCTGAGGTGCTGACTTGCTTGCTTGGGTGAATGCTTGGCTGTACATCAGGGGCACTGATGGGAAATATAGATCCTCTGCTCAGCACCATTTGGGTCATCATCTCTCCTACACCATGGATGGTCCTCATAACATTGTTTCCTATGCATTAAACAAAAACATGTATGTATTTGCCATGAGTAAAGCTTGCTTGCAAAGCTATATATCACACATACACCCATGTTGTCAAAACCCTTCACAGTCTTAACAGGCATATTGAAAAACAAGTCCTTGATTCCTGATCAAAACTCAGGAGAAGGGATTCATTCAAAACACCCAATGGTTTAGGGACAAATTTTCTACATTGATTTTCCAAGAGATCATTTCTTACAGGTCAACAGACTGAAAAGATGTCAAAAAATTTCCACATCTCTTAACATGTTCAAGAAATCATAAAAAGCAGAGCAAAAGAAATCTTAGTAGTTCACCTAATCCATTCCTTTGCCTGAAGGCATATTATCTACATCTAAGACCATTTCTGAAAGAGGTTTGTTTCACCTGTTTTTAAGAATATTTAAGCGTTGCATATCCCACATTATATAGCATCCCTAGGCAAGCAATTCCAATACTTGACTATGTTTATAGTTAGAAAACTTTTATTGGTATTTCATTTGTATCATCTATTGCTGCAGTTTATGACCTTTCTTTGGAGACACATGGGAGAAGTTCATTTTCCATGCCTACTCCCACCGACGTCTTCGCCATGACGACTGGACATAATGTAGGTGCTTGACAGTAAGATTGCTTTTGGCACTGCAGAAGCTGGAAGGAGACTATCCAAGTATCTTATATGTCACACTAAGAGAGAGTAAAGATTTCAGGCTGTGCAAGTCTGAACAATCTCTGTACACAATCCAAATGACAGGCCACAAACCAAAGCCAACTGACACAACAAGCCAAACATCCCTCTTCAAATAAGTTCCAGGAGAATGTCAGGCCCTGAAGGCTGTCACGAAGGTCAAACTAGTATCTGTAATCACAGTGCCCTTCGTAAGTTATACCTGGGGCAAAAAATTATTTTACACTCATGTGGCAAAAACCGTTATCCAGCCTAGTTGCAATGGTACCTACCACTGATGCCAGTTCAGCAAGAAATACCATCTGTTCCCACAGATTATACTGGTCTTTCTTTATAGTGAATTTTGATATGAAAAGCATATCAGTGAATCAATGACTATCTTCTTCCAAAGGTAGAGAGAAGAAAGAACGAGAGTATCGTGCTACCTACCTACATGAATTAGTTTCTTTTCTTGCAAAGCACAGATCTGAATGAATGGAGGAAAGGAAGGGAATGATAGCGCCTCTTTGCAGAAACGGTGCCAAGACCTAGACTACACCAAAGGCAAACAAAAGAATGGAGGACATGTAGCTTTGCTAAGGTAAGTCTGAATAGTTCTTGTATGTCTTTTAGTACACTTTAATCACCATGCAAGTGACAAGTTTTACTCACACAGAAGAGACCCTCTTCCCAGATAATCTGCTGTAAAAAGCCAAAGCTATTTTTTATTTTGTTAGCAATATGCTCCTCTTATGCCCTTCTTTCTTCAATCCATAGAGCTCAAGTACTGCATGCAGGGAAAGAGTATGCCTTCAGCCCTGACTTTGAAAGGAAAACACACAAAGAATTTGCTTTTTCAAAGTGAATGAGGCAGATTAGTGTCATGTTTGAGGTCCCATTCGGCATCCGGTCTGGTGTGCAATCCCTCTGAATTGGTCTTTTGAAAATACTACTTCAAATCCCTACAAAGGAGGGAAAAAAAATGTATTTCTGACTTTGCATGATGTTAGGAAAGAAAAGCTAGAAGTCAAACTAAGGGCTAGATCCTCACATTTGGCAGGCACAGACAGGTCTCCTAACTGTTTACACCAGCATAAAGCAAATAAAATAATTCCAAATACCCTTCTTGCTGCAAAATGAAAATGGTGCATTTTCCTTTCAAATCAAATAAAACAGCTGGGGAATAACATAGTATGGATCCCTCTTTCTCCCCCTCCCCAGCCCCTTTCTCCCAGTGTGCTAAATACTTATTTGCATTGACCATCATTCAGTACACTCGTGTAAAGCTAGACTACTAAGTGGAGGACCTTCAACCCTTAAAGTAGCTTCAGTTAAACTGACTTTTTGCATCTTCATCTTCAAATCGTGAAATAAAAGACCTCATTCATATCATCCTGTCCTTAAGCCTGACTGATGAGCCCACAAGACCTATAAGGTTGTGCAGCTGCTTCGTGGCCTGTAATACCCCCGCTTTACATCTCAGTGGAGAAGTCATCATCCTCTCTCTCACAACATGTTTTCAAAATCCCTTTCACTCAGCTGTAGAGAGGTGAATATAAATACAGGCACTGCTATTTGGAAAGCTCATATATTCTTTATAAAACAACTTGAGTCAATGGGGTTACCAGTTGATAATTAAACGACTTAAGTCTAAGACAAGTCTAGAAGATACTCTTCTTGAAAACTAGATACAACTGCAGTTTGTCCTAAATGAGGCAGAAGAATTCCACTTTACCTTGAAAAGTTCCTGCCCACCTTTCAAAACTGAAGTCCACTTAGTGTAAAGTTAACAAAAAAGGCAGTGTCTTTTGGACAAGGAGTCACACAATGTCTTGAGTGGACCTCATGTTCTTGGAGAAAGAAAGCTGGGATTTTGCCTGGAGCATACGTCTTGCTTATTTCTCAGCTGTCACTGGGGTGCTGCACAGGCACCGCAGGGGATGGGATTTGACTCCCTCTGTGACCAACGAATTAGTCACTCTCTCTGCATTTCAGGACCACGTCCATAAATGAGGAGAGTACTTTCTCCATCTCTAAAAAGGACAGTGAGAGGCCTGATAAAACAAAGACTGTGAGGCATTCAGCTAATGTGATGATGGAGCTTATAAAAGCATCTAGGAAACAAAAAGAAACGAGATGACTGCTGTCCTTTCCCCTTACCTGTGGAACACCAGTGGTAAAAGATGGTAGTACAAACCAGTAAGTGGTAGCTATGAAGCTGCTTCCCAACAGCATCAGTAACAAGGATAAACCCTCTGTCCACAACATTCCTTTACTAGTGACCTTCATGTGACTGATCTAAACAGCTAGAGGCAGGAAAGCAAAGGAGGATTAAGGCGGTACTTATTATCACTGCCATTTCAAATTGTATTTCATTAATGCATAGGAAAGGATTTTAGTGAGAGAAAAGTCTACTTAATCCAGTTTAGTATTTACAGCTGAAATGGGTAGTGACTCAACACTGCATTATTTCCTTCAGTAACAGCAGTGAGACAAGGTGTCATGGGTAAACCCATCTCAGAAAACTTTTTAACTAACTGCCTGATGCTGACTATTATTTTCAATTAACTCAGAGCAGGCTTGGGAGAACATTCCCAGGGTGAAAATAATAAAGTAACTGGAGCAATTCAGCCTTCTTCTCAGGAAAGATATTTTAACAACTATGTTTTGTAGGGTGATGAAATGTAACCATCTCTTAGGAGTAGACAGCAGTCAACCAGCACATTCATGCATGGCAATGAAGCAGATGACTGTGTCTCAACACTGGGAGGAACTGTCCTATTCTTCGAAAGAAGCCATGAGGGTCATTCACGTACATAAAGAGTGGGCAGTAGCTTCTCTTCCAAAAGATGCCCCAGTAATTAGCACTCGTGGTGCTCAGTGTTATCTGTCCAGCCTTGGAAGTCTAGACCATGTTGAGCATGGATTTAAACATCATTCACAAACATCAAGGGCCAGCAGCAGTCTTGCTAGTGAGTTGTTTTGTCTTGCTATGCTTTTGTGTTGTCTTGGCTTTGATACAGTTGTCTCAACAGGAAAGGGTATGAGTCTCTAAGGCAAGGCATGCAGAAAGGTTATTGCAGCTTAAAATGTGACTGGCTGCATGTCAGCTAAGCCTGCAACAATACAAGACAAAATACAGTGGCTCAATAAAAGAGATTCAAGTTCTTAGTACATATGCACATAATGACTAAAATAATGGAGCTCTGATTTTAGTTACAGCTCCAAAGTGCTTCCAGAATACTAGTGCCCAAGGAAAAATTAACTAACCGCCTCAGGTAGTTAACTGAGCTAAATCAGGAGAGATAGCAAGTAGATGTCAACCCTGATTACTTTTGTGTGCACTTTGCTAGAGATAAGTGCAGAGAAGCCTGAGCTGTGCCAGCTATGCCACCTTTATGGTGTATACCTATATGGTACTGCCACCTTTAACCTGCTGACCTCCATCATTTGTTGTCTCCTTTAGAGGTCAAGGTATTAACATTTACATATGGCTGAGAAGTGGGGCAGGGAGAGAATGGTCATCGCAATGTTGTAAGGTGCTAGTGTGTACAACCAACCAGTTCTCTTACCAGCAAATCACTGCAAAAGTGCTCAGAGCTGTGACTGACCAACACAGAAAGAGAACGCAAGGCAATCTCTATGAATCTTCTCCCATTTTTCCAATCTTCCCTTTCTCTCCCCAATTCTTCCTCTCTGCTCCTCCCTCTGCCAAGACAAGTCAGATGCCAAGAACCTTCCATAAGCAGCAGATCCATCAGAAATGCCTCCTGTTGAATGTACGGTCTCACAAGATTAGTCAATGGAAGAGTGAAGTCAGTGTACGCACAAGGGGTAATTTAAAGGAGCTGCAGACTGACAAGCACTGAAAGAAGAGGAAAGAAGAGAATGCTTGTCATGTTTTGAAGAGACAACTGTGCATCTCCTTTTCATTACTTTTTATTACAGTGATCACAACTTCCTAATGAATATCAGTTTCTGTCACAAAACTGTAGCACATAATCTTATACAATTTGGCACGATTGACAACACAGCAGCCTGTCTGAGAAGAAAGACTTTTCAGAGGAGTCAATTATAGGAAAAAAATAACAACCACCCAAGTAATCGAAACAGTGGATAATTTGACACTTCATTTTCTACATAAACATATTTTCTTGGTAAGTCATTTACTGGTTGCAAAAATTCTAAAAGCAGAATATAAAAGTAAACAACTGTCTGCTATGTAATACAGTATGGATGGTAAGTGACAAAATACCACATTCAGAAAGAAAAACAACTATCAAAGGCAGCTGCTAATTCATGCCTTTTCTCCAAATTCTTCCTAGCCAATTGCTATGCAGCATCCTCAGTTTGCTCTCCAGTACCCACAGCATTCTAGGCATTTCACAAACAGTGCAAAGAACCGTGCGGTAGCTAAATGTGAATACACAATGGACAGCCTCAAAGGCTGGCAGATACCCTTACAGCAAGTAGCCCTCTACTCCACAGATATCCCCAAGACACCAGGGAACTGACCTGCAGCCTTGTTTATTTAAAAATTAAGTATACGCACCTGATCTGGTCCCTAGTTGCCAGAGGGACGGAGTCTGCTCTTACTAACATTATTGTTCAGTCTTCCTCGACAAAGATACAGGAAAGATGGATTCCTAGGACTCAATTTTCAAAACTGCTCAGCCATTTTTAGCTCGAACATTTTTCCACAGTTCTCATCTCTCTACTCAGAAATGTAAAAAATGCCTTATTTTCAGAAGTATTTTAACACCCAGCAGCTCTCATTAGGGACTAGAGAAGCTGGATGCTCGGAAACTAAGTACCTAAATAGGAGGTGACATATCATGAGTTCTTCAAGAAATCTGGTACTTTATGACCAGAAAAGACAGATGTACATGCATCCACTGCCGCAACAACTTTCATTAACTTATCCATAAAAGCCCAATACATTCTTCAATCTTGCTTATATAAAAAGGAAGGGGGGGTGTGTGTGAAGGTTTTGCAAAAATGTCACATTTCTCGCATTGTCTCTGTAATTATTAAGTTATAGAGACAACTCTGATGTCATGAAACTTGAGCATGCTTTTAACTAGGACACCTGATGTTTCAACTTCTTCCAAATACCTCCTAGAAAACACTTCCCTTCCAATGCAGCAGGGCACAAGCCAGATAGCATGTGCTACCAACATACTTAGTCCCTCCCTGCCATGCCAACTTCTTTCACTGCAGCCCTTCAGGCCTCCTTCCCCATCCACGACCCGATGAAGTCCCAGAGCCTTCTCAGTCCTCCTCAGTCACTCTCAGTTTTCCCATGAAATTACCTTTTAACAACTGTAGCCCTGGTGAGGCAAAACTGAATTTTGCCAGTCCACTGGGCTTTAGGCTGGTTTCCAAGCTGACTGGTACATTAGCACATTGCTGAAAGTCCAAAACTTTTACCATCAAAGTCAGTTTTCAGCAAAGCTGACCTTGTCTCAACTCGTGCCTCCGTGCAGGTGTGTTCAACCAGGTTTTAAGATAGTATTTATAACAGCAAGTCACTTTCCCTACGACTGCTGAAACAGGAGCCTTGACTCCAAACAGCCTTGACTTCGTGGATTTCAGTGAGACCTATACTATTGCTCCACCATAAGTTTCGGTGCCATCTTAAAGCATGCAACACTGCCAGTCCTTGGGGATCCTCTGGCAGGGAACCATACGTGCAGCAATATCTAGTTACCAAGGGCTAAATTAAAAACCCAATGGCAGCTTTAACTCTACATTTCTTTGCCTTTGTTGATTCGGCTACATTGCTTCATGCAATTTAATTTTTCTGCGTGAAAAGTTATGGCCATTTTTAAGACATATAATAACAACACTTCAGTACCTAAAGGAACACATTTTATTTCAAACCCTTTAGAGCTATATATTATTTGCCAAAAGCATTAAGCCTTACAGCTCTGTTTGTGAAAGAGGTATTAATTTTTACAGGTTTTCTACAGAATTTGCTCATAAAGACTACAGAACCTACCATAAACAGGCCAAGAATCACATTTTATTTCTTCATTAAACCATTTTTCATCGCTCAATAACTAGCTGACCTCGGGTAAGCCTCACAGAAAACCTAATGCATGACATAAAGGGTAGAAGGTGAGGTCACTTCTACATTTTATACAGCCCTCAGAACTAATGAGGCAAAACAAACAAAAAAACCTGCAATATGCGATGCACATATATTTGCTACCCACCCCCTGAGTGAATCCGGTCACCCAGCCTCCACTTACCTACCGTATATCCACAAGCCCTCCCTTTTTGCATACAACTGACCGCTGCCCAGCCATGGTGAAACTCCACCAAACCTCACCATCTCCTGATATTCTGCAGGTTCTGTTGATGTTGCCTATCCCCAAAACCACAAAGCAGTGTCAAAAATACAGCTTTTATGCCATGGACATTAGACAAAGGAAAAAATACATACATCAGCATGCTGGCTTTGAAGGTAAAAAGCATCATGGGAATCAAGCCTTCTAGGCGAGTTACATCTATGAAACGGGTATTGATTCCTAGAAGAGCAATGCTCCCTGGAATCACGTTAATCCACATGATGAGGGAAAGAATAAGGAGGAAAGAGAAATGGTCCATGCCAGAGAATTAAACTCTCAGACTGACCTCCCCTTTGGTCTGACAATATTCTTCACTGAACAGCAATTGCTTCACTATAGACATCTGTGACTAACACAGCTAACTTTCCTAAGGGTTAAATCTTTTTTCTCTTGTAACCCTTTGTCTTTTGTAAACTGCTGGCATAAATTATTGCTCCAGTCTGCCAGGCAGCCACTGCCTCATTAGCTCTGCTAATCAAAGTATTCCTCAAGAAGATATTTCAAATTGTAAACTAGACAAAAGAGCAGCTAACAGACACGGACGCAAGGCTGAGAAACACTACGGTCTTATCTAATAGTCCTGGATGAAATCTGGTCCTTCTTGGTCACAGAGGACCCATAGGCACAATAGAAATGGCAGGTCCAACCTTGTTCTCAACCCTGTTCTAGTAGCGGTCTCACTGGTGCTTTTAAGCAGTAAGCATCTCTACTTGCAGCCAAGAGGGAAATGCTACCTATCTTCTTTCTCAGTTGAAGCCACGGGACTAAGCAGACTACCAGGATGTGTCAAAGGGACAGAAGACTGACCGAGAGTCCCCTGACACACTGATATACAAGCATTCCTTTGCAGAGACACGGTAGCCTACCAGCGCTGAAGTCTTTGGGAGGCAGTGAGGGCTTCCCCGTTCTGAACTCCACCAGGGTCGAATCCTTCAGGATACGTCACAACAAAGCTGCAAAGCTTGCAGCAGGACGTTGGGGTCAGGCTCTTCATGGTATATTTCAAAGAAATGTTCCACGATCTCAGGACACCTATGGACAGATCTTTAGTCCCTTCAGTCTACAGGAGGGATAGGCTACCGAGCTAAAGACCCAGACACGACGTGAAGGAGCTGGGACGTTTGACTACCAGTTTGAACAGGTGAAAGGAGGCATCTGTTGAGCCAGTCATGAGCAACACATTTCACGTGAGAATCACAGAGGCAGGAACTACTGGAGCTTATTATAGGTAGTTTTTAAAACCTGTTTTTCAAAAAGACTGAGCATAGCCTTCCTTTGTGGAAGTGAAGGGAGCTGAAAGACTGATGTCAGTGGACACTGGCTCAGGAAAATTGTAGTCATTTATGTAGAGATCCTGAGGGAAAGACATACTCTGCAGATAACCTAGGTTTGTCCCACCAATTTTCAAACTGGTGTCCAGCACTGTGAGCTGCATCCCAAGACATATGCAGCCTAAATTCAAGGATGTATTTCCTTGCATGCCATTATTCTCATTCCCAAACAACATTAACTAAATAGCACTGAGCTGCATGGCAAATGTGTAGCTTGCCTGCTAATACTACCATGTCATTTCATCTTTCAGGCCTGACATATGCTGTAGCTGCATGGTTTGACTAAAATCAGCTATTTGAAAGATCAATCGCATCTAGAGAAAGATGTGCATTTTAATTCACAGAGAATAAATAACCAGTATTGGACAAGGCAGATTGGCTTCTGACTCTGGAATGATACAGCAGGGTGCACTTATTAGGAAAGCAATGACTTTACCTTTTAATTAAAACTGCAAAAGATTATAATGTTCTTGAAAGGTGCCAGAATGACAGCACTGCTAAATGAAGTCCTCACTTTCTCCTTAAGAAATAAATGCCTGTTTAGGATACAGGTAGTAAATTTTGTAAACCCCCTATTTCATAGAATCTAAAAGAGAAAAAAAGAAACAGAAAAAAGCTTCAAATAACCTCAAAAAATGATTCAAAGTTAAGACACTGAAAAAAAGAGTTGGCTGCAAGATTTTCAAGTCAATTCGTTTTTAGGATGCAATCTAGGTAAGAAGCATTTCCAAAAATCTACATCTTTTCTTTTTCCAGGATCCTATCTCACAGATGTTTCTAGCCAACTTTCCCCAATCTGTCTTCATCAAATAATGTCACACCTGAAAACTACAGGCACACTAATTTAATTCTGGTTAAGGTAACTGACAGTGGCATTAAAATCAAGCTTTTTAAAGGCAGGAAGGCATAATATTAACAGTAACGTAAGGGTCTTTTCAGAATCTTTGCAGAACCAATATAGAGAAACTCACACAGAACATCAAGGACTACCTCAGCCAACAACATGAGTCAAAATTTAAGTGAAGGATGGAAAAGGACATCTTGAGGTAAAAGGTTAATTAAGTCTTCATGCAACTTCCACTAAGTCTAAAAATACATCCCATTTTGTGGATCTGCTTCAACAGTTCAACACTTGTCGTATATACTTCCTTACTTAGCAAGTGGTTTTACTGAAATAAGTGGGTCTATTTAAGAAATAAATATTAAACAGGGAAGAAGATTCCAGATTGCTGGTTGTAAACTGGGTTGTTTCAGTGTTGAGGTGCGCAACTCCAGGCAGGCTTCCAATAGCCAAGACCCAACTCGTTCTTCCTCTCACCATTAATGTATTTCTACCCATTCGTACAATCCTGACTACAGACTTCATGATGTGGAGCACTTGCCAAACCAGTAAAGAGCCAAGCTCACCAGTTCCCTACAACTCCACATTATAGGAATCAGATGCTGGAAACTTTTGTTGCTACTGACATAGAACAAATCAATGTCAATAATGGAAAGGCAGTATACCCTATCTGTCCCCAAATTTATCCAGCATTGAGGTTCCCATAGAAAGCAATACTTTTAAACAAAACAAAAATGCAAGACCTATCATCTAAAATAAATAGATCCTACCCAAAATTCTTAACTTCTGTAGAGCTGCCACCTTGGATCTACTACAGCTGCAGAATAGGGATTACATAACTTTTCCATTTGGTCAAACTTCTTCTCAAGTCACTTGTCCTAGAACCTGAAAATCAACTGCATTTCTGAATAGGCATAATTATTGCCAAATATTGCTGTTAAATATCCATTTAATATTAATCTATGTAAATTTACAATAAGATAGTGATGAAAATTAAAATATACAGAGCCCAAGCTGGTATTCAGTAGCACCTTCCTACATTAGAGTTACAGTATGAGGCCCCTTGTACTTGATAAAATTTAAACACTTCTTTTTAATACTATTAGAGCATCAGTCCCAGGCATCACAGCTGGTTTTCAGTGTTTGCCAAAACTGGGTTTTAGAGCTACACTTCAAAGCTCTAAAATCAAAATATGAAATACGTCGTCTTACTGAATTAAAGCTAATGTCTAGACATTTGTGATCGCTGACTGGATGGATTAAAAAAAAAGAAAAAACAACCCCACAACTTTTATAATCTCCAAAACTAATAATTTACTGCCACATATTCACAGTATACACACAAAATTACAACAGGTACAATCTGAACGTTTTTTTTCTTTTTTCTTTTAAAAAAAGAACATCAATGTAATAAGTTTTGCAACTCAGGCAAGCTAATTTTCCTTAAGAAAGAAGCTGTGTAAACCTGCATATTCCTAGAGCAATAATTTGTTGGAGGGACACCTACCTGCAATTCTCTGTGTTCAAAGGTATGATATGAATGTTGCAAATACTGGACCTGCCAGAGAGGATGCTGTGGAGTGAAACCCTTGCCACAGTCTGGAGAAATATGGGAGAGCAGAATCTGACCTCCTCTAAAGACAGGAAGAAGTCACTCTCACGCCTAATTGACTGGAGGGAGGGCTCCCACCATCCTGAACAAGGGCAGGGAACAATCCATCAGTCTGTATTTTATGGAAGCTACGAGTAAGAAAACACTTTCTGAAAAAATCAATGGACCATCCTGATTTTAGAAAATACCAACACAATTTAGAAAATTTTCAAAAAACACAAAAAACCAGGCTGAGTTACTTTCTGTTGTAATACTTTTTACTTAATAGCCTAAGAGATCAGTATTAACTTACAAGTTAAAAGGGACAATAAAAAGCCAAGACAGGTAACTGATAAAACAACTAACACATGTTTTCAACAACTTTATTTTATAACAGAGAGGATATCTGTGTAAAAGGGGAAGGGGAACCTTTGATGTACAATCTTATAAGTACTATAAATTGAAAAACAACGTATACCTACAGCTTTGCATGGTGAACAATCCTTACTGTCAGAGTGAGGAGAGATCTACATGGAATACCTGAGACCAATTTCTCTGTTGGCCTGCTCATTCCTCAGGATCCCTAGTGGATCCTGGACAAGGCGGATCCAGACTCCACAGGACCTAGGGGTTCAAACTTGTTTGGGTAGAAGTGACTGCACAAGATGCAAAGCACTCTAGAATCAGACCCCTGGGTCCTTCCACTTCCCCCAGAAGATAAAAAAAGTACAAGAACATCATTAAGACACATGATGATCTCATACACAGGTCTGTTCCAGCAGCCCTAATACAGCAAGGTCTCCCTATCAAACACAGACTCAAACATAGTCTCAAATCAGGACACTTAGCATCATCTACTGTCCGACACATGCAGAGGCATGTAAGTTCCAGCCCACCACCACCACTCAGAAAACAAAAGCACTTTCTGCACCTTCCTGTGGGCTCAAGCCCAAGTTCATGAAGTCTGAAGAGACTGGACACAGAAGCAGCCAACAACACTACAGCAAAAGCCAGCACATCCCCTGAGCTCAGCTCTTTCTAGCTTAGCATGGACACATTGCACCTCAGCTATGGCTAAGTGATACCTAGCAAGGCAGAGAGCACACAAGCAGGTCAAGGGCTCTGTGTGTTTAGGGCCTCATTCAAACCTTCTCATTACCTTGTAGCAAAGACACAATCAGGATGCGGGTGCAAGACGACCACAGGGCTGGTTTTAAAGGACTGCTACCCAACAACTGTTTGTTTTGGGTTTTTCGTAACAAACAAACAAAAACAACAACAAAAAAAAACCCAAAACAACCAAAAAAACCCACAAAACCCAAAACAGGAGGGAAAGATAAAAAAAGAGTGGAGCCAAATACTCAACTGACACAAACTCTCACAGCCCCAGGAACTAGAGCAACTTATGCCATCCAAACTCCTGTCCCCATGGTCTGATTCATTCCTCACCAGCAGGCATTTCACGTGAAACAAAGATAGGCAGAAGTTACAGACAGCTGACATTTCAGCCCCAACAGTGGTCTCCAGAATGTCAGCAACTACGGTACCTGGTGCTTTCTTCTTGAGCTCCCTCTCTAATCTTAATCTGCAACTAAAGTTAATGCTGATTGGGGTTTGTGTGCTTGTTCTTAACAAAAAAGTAATCCCCTGAATTGCTTGAGTAATAGGTTTTCCAGACATGAAATATGTTCTTCGGGCATGTAGTTCTATGAGTTGGGTGCTCAAAAATGGTGAAAAGGAGTTACAAAACTGCTTAAACTGCCTCTAAATTACACATCCTTGTGACATATGCATCTTCATAGCTTAATGCTGCCCATGGGTAGGTAATGCACCTCCAGAGAAAGAAGGAGGAATGGTAAGAAGCTTGGGCATAGCAGATCAGCATTCAGGATCATTCTGTCTCAACTGCAAAGTGAATGCACAGTTCGTGTGTTTTATGACATGTCAGTCAGAAGAGGGAAGCTGAGGACAAGATATGACCATCCAAACATGGGCATCCTTGTCTTTTGTCAAAGACTCTAGAAGGCCTCTCCAGCAAGTCTTACAGCTATTTCAACGTAAGAACACCTGTCTCTCCGCAGCGAAACTTCAATGTCTATTTTTAAGCCTAGACAACACAGCCAATATCTCTGTCTCTGGTCTCCCTTAAGATGGCAGACACAACCGTCAACGGTCTGAGCTAGCAAAAAACCCTTCTCTAAAGCAACAGGCTTTCTAGCCGTAGAGTTAGCAGGAAAAGGGAAACAAAAAACCAAAACAAACAAACCAACCCACAGATCATTTCCAAAAGAACATCAGTGGATTACCACATTCTGACCTTAACTGATCCAGTGTTTAAAAGATAAATATCCATGGAGACAACTACAGCCAAGAAAGAAGTTTAAAGAACCTGTATAAAGGCCGAAGCTAATCAAAGACATACAAGAAGTCCCACCTTTGTTCCATGCCTTTTTTCCTGAAAGAATGCGAGACAAAAACAGATGTGTGACAAAAGTTTCCAACAAGGCTCCAGTTAACGGTTGAGTGTTACTAACAAGGCTACCAAGCTTCCATTTGCATGGTGGTGACATTTTCTGCATTCCTTCACACTCATCTGTTTCAGAGTGAATTCATTGATTTGCATGGAATTGCTCTGGAAATTAGTACAACTGACAGCAGGTCTGTTTGCACTTAATGGGTGGTTCTTTCCTCTCCTATATAGCCTGAAAGGAAATCCTTCAACAGAAATAAAAGGGACTTGTGGATGAAATACAATTTTATGGGTAATGAAGGTGAGTAAAAACATTGAACAAGAGGTATAATGAGGATTAAAGACTTGAGCAGAGAGAGAACTAAACGGAAGAACCACATCTGCATGTTCCATCTCGCCAATATGCCAAGATTTTATCTGGAGTCAAACTGTGTCCAGAGCCATTTCAGAAGAGAGTCTGCAATGCAGTATTTGAGAGACAAAAAAGGAAAACATAATTCCAAGTGTCTGAACATACAGTCTTTCTCTAGTGCTGTAGAGGGACTGCAGCCAGCTACAGCACGCTTTAGTGTGCACAGCATTGCAGGAAAGACTTTCAGGGGCTTTCGGTGACATGTACTGGCAGTGATGGAGGAAAGATCAAGAAAACCAAGCACAAGACTTCCTGGCTTGGAGATGACAATGACAGGTGACTGAGCAAAATGATGATTAGGAAAACTCGAGGCTGGGAAAAGGCCTCCCACAGAAAATACAAAATAATTGTTTCAAACAAGACAGCTCATCCTTTTTGGTGCTGTGGGCCGACTGGCAGTGCAATGACACTTACACCAGCCACATGTTGAAATGGAATTTGCCATCAGCCAGTCTCCTGGACCCTCAGCCCACATGACTGTCACATCTCCCATCTCCACACAGGAAAACTAAACCGCTAAGTTTCAGCACCTTCCTGGCATGCTCATTCTTCAATCAAGTTTTAAGCCGTGGTAGAAAAGATAGTGGGACATACATCCTCGGGTTGTCAGACAGGCACTCCGGTCTGGGTTAAAAAAAGAATACTCTAAACTGACAAACACATGCAGAGGATCACCTCATCTTGACTTCCATCTGGTGCTTCTGCAGTTGTGGGACCAGTAACATCTTATTCTCCCTTTAAGTGAAGTGCTAAGATGACTAATAAACACTTGTGCCACATATTAGCCATCATAATCGCTGTTGCACTTGCTCAGGATGTTCAGCACAAGGGACACTGAGGCTTAGATCCAGATGTGAAAGTTCCATTCCAAACAAGCAAAGCAGCAGCAGCACTAACATAGTAACCACAAGTCATGAAGTCTTCAGGTCTGTTCGAAAAGGTTCCTTTTAAGCTGACCATCTTAATGTATCCTGCAATACATTCCTGTAGGTGGGTTTATGTGTGAATAAAGAACCTTGAAAGACAGCAGAGACATTCCATAAATTATTTCCAACCTAAATAATGAATTACACACTGGAATAACAGTCTTTGCTGCTTCTCTCACCTCCATCCTGAAACTTGCTCAACCTTTCGAAGTATGATGATATAGGAACTTGAACAATATCTAGAATTGCCAGCAGCGTCCGGGTCAGTCTGAGAAGCTCACTAAAACTATAAAAGCCAAAGTATATGAGGTTTCGAGCCAGATGTACCACCTATGAGAAAAAGAAATTAAAAATGAAGGCAGTATCGGCAACCTTTGTGGTATTTGGCTGTGCAATACAGTTGCATTTCACACAGCAGATTTCACAAAGATCCAGATCTGGAGCACATTCAAATTAGTACAAGTCTTTCCACTGATTTAAATGGGCCTTGGACTAAGGCCAGTGACATCAAATGTTTTTCAGAGTTAGATGAAACAATTGGTCAGTCAAATTACAACAGAGAGCAAAACCAACATGAGATTTAGGAAGGTATGAAAGCATACAATTACATCTGGGAAAATATATAAGATCGAGAAGAAAGACTCCAGGAAATTGTTTAAAGAGGCACCAGCTGTTGGGAAGATGGAAGTCAGAAGAATAGTCAGATGACTGTGTTAAGTTTGAATGGAGGTGATTTTAGATGACCAGAGGCAGGAGCGACAAGCTTGGGAGGTAGGTTAGAGGAAGAACTACGAAAGCTGTAAGCATTACCCCTTTATTCAATGTTATTTAAATCGAGAAGATTTAGGCCTGTCTAAAGTTTCTGTCAGGAATTTCAAACAATATTTAAAACACAGGATTAGGTTATTCAGAGTATTTCCTTCAGTGTCATATCTTATACAGAGAAAAGTACTTACTGTATATCGGAGAATCCCTGCATGCTAATTCACTAATGTGGAGAGAAAGGTCATACAGCCATTCACCCACACACACATCCCCGCCTCCTGCCACTGAAATGCAACCATCTCAGGACAAGGAAGGAAAAATACATGTTTGACAGCAGACAGTAATATTATTTTCTGCAGTAACAGTCATCACCAAGAACCCTGGAACTAGGAACCGGTGCTTCTTTAGGACATTTTACACCAACATTTATTCTGCAACTATATTTTGAAAGAGACAATGTCAACTTAGCTAAACTGAAGAGGAATACCATAAATAGGACACAGATAGCTGAGAAGTACCTCAAATGTAAGTTTATTTTTCTCCTTGTCTCCAAAAGGAAAGGGCTGATTTACAACTTCTTTCAAGTACTCTTCTACAAATTCCATAGTGAGCGCAAACTTTCTCTTCATTTCATTTCTTGAAGAGTCTGTGAAAGAATCATACCTACAATGCAAGGCAAAAAAGGAAGGAAAATTAAACACCTCTAATATCAGGATCAGTTGTCACTAAATTAAAAACAAACCAATCACAATGCTACAAAATTACTGTCAGTTCTCTGTAAGGACATGGGGTAGAGGTCAGCTGATTCTGCATAAATACTCAAAGAGGATGCACAAACCTTCCCTCCAACAGCATCAGGAAGTATTTCAGTGAACAGGAATAAAAGAGACAGGAAAACACTACGGTTCTGACAGATAGCACTCTTAGATCTTGCTGTGGTAATTCAGTAAGTCACTAAGTCTCAGCTGCCCTTTCTATCCATCAGTCAGAGTTTACTATTTCTGCAAGGAAGACAGCAGATCAGGAAAGCAGCTCAGGACAGTCAGCTTCCTCCTTTGCTCTACCAACAAGGACTGATTTTTCACGTATGTCAAAACAGTCCTTCAACTCAGTAACAGAAGCAATACTGTCTACTGCACTGCTACACTCCTTCCTCTTTGTCTCTTCAACCAGATACTCTCTGTCTGGGTCTAGCCCAGTGGCGCTGCTCCATCAAATCAATTAAGCCAAAGAGGGTTTCCACTGAAGACAATGGGAACTTCTCCCATACTCAAATTTAACACATGCTTAAGTACTTTGCTGGACAGAGGCCAAAGCCTCTCTGAACTGTTTCTGGGGCAATAGCTGTACCTAAGTGTAAATACTGGCTTTCCAACTGTGGCTTTCAGTTGAGCTTGATGTATAAAACTGAGTTCCTGCCTAGCAAACCTGTAATGTTAGACACAATTGGACTACTTCAAGTTCAGTTGGTCTGAGAAAAGGCCATTCCATTTTTCCCCAGCTTGTTCCCTATAAGAACACAGTGAAAAATGAAACTGAAGTATTTCCGAGTAAAGCTACCCATGGAAGTTTCCAAGAGTAACAATAATTAATAGCTCTGTGCTCTGCAATAAAATACCTTTTCAAATACATGTTCTGTCAACATTAGACATCTACAACCATTTTGTTCTGAGATTAACCGTTACAAAATGCTTTTGTACGTTAGTCTGAAACACTTTCAACTCACTCATGAATTGTGATCTTAGTAGGAATTTCAGTCCACAATCTGGCATATCTGACAGGTACCACAGATTCCTGAGGATCTCTGTCCACATGCATGTGTAGCATCAGCCGACAAAAAGAAGCCCGGAGGTCGAAAGGGAGGCTTTCATCAGACATACATCGTAGGATCAAGTCTACTGACAGCTGTGCAGAAATCTGGTTGATGGCGAGATATTGGCGGTCCAGGCACATTCTTGCAAAGAGGTTCAGTTGGTACCTTAAAAACAGATAATAACATATGGTATTCAAAGAAACCAGTTGGAAATGAAACAATGTACCTCAGAATCTCACTTTACAAGCCTGATGTCAGCCTTTCCGATACAAATCCTAAAAAATACCTGGAGAGACTTTGCTAAGCAAGGAATTAACTTGCCATTAAAAATGCTAACGTAAGGCTCCAGCCCCCATGAAGACCAGTCTCCCTTTGAAACTCAAAGGAAGCATTGTTCAATGGAAGGCTGAAGCATTTACACTATTTGTTTTCAATCAGTGTAAGACACTGGTCCACGATTCTATTTCCCCTCTAATCCTCAGGACACTCTGGACACTCCTTCCTCAGAGCATGCCTTGCTTCCAGGACAGCACAACCGAAAAATAAAGATCAATAAATAAAAGGTAAGAGGCAAAATGATAAAGAGACACAAAGAGCTGTCATGAGCAAAGGAAACTCAAGATTTGTCTGAAATAGACAGCAGATATTGTGATGCTTCCTGCAGGAAAAACTTGAAACAAACTTCTAATCCCAGTTTCTGGCATGACCTGGTTTCTTTTTTTGATATTGGCAAATGAACTGGATAAGAACAGCACCAGAGTCTTCAGAGAGTTTACATTTCCTTCCACTTGAATAAGCAGTTTTACCTGTAGTAGGTAAGAACTTCTAAATCAGCTTTTGTGCCCTCTTTCGCCTCCTGAGCCAGGTGCCTGATGGCTTTGCCGTGAGGCTCCTTGTTACTGTCAATCCAGTAAAGCCATACTTCCTCTTCATCAATGTCATCCGATATGACTGGGCATTCCAAGGGATTGTCCATTTGTGTCGAAACCAGCCTGCAAACACAAACGATTCACAATGGAGCCACGAGCAAACTGCTACAAATATAACAACAGAGCAGATAACAAAAATCTATGTTCTGATTATGGATGCTCACTTGGTCTGAATGAGAATGTCAGCATTCCCTGGGCTTAGCATAAACTTGCAGATGAGTTCCTGAGTTACTGGTATTGCTGTGGTGTTAGATACACACAGGTCTGACAGATAATCCAAGAACCTGCAGTCAGAAAAACACAGATGCAACAGAATACGAGACTTAAAATACTACACAGAAACAATGCAGTAGAAATCTCTAGCAACCATCACTAATATGTTCAAGGGAGCATATATCACAAGATTTATGAACATATAATCTTCGCCGATTCATACTATTGCAACCCACGACAGACAAAGATGAGTAATAGCTTTGAGAGCCACTCTGAATGGTGCTGAACAATCAGTCAGGGAGAGGAAAGAAAAACATCCCAAGTGTGACACTTCTCAGCAAATCAAAGGCCAAAGAGTTATGCCAGAACTTAGGAGCAGCCGGAGGCTGTCTTGAGTTTGACTGGCAGGGGACCTCCACTGAAGGCCCTCATCCTTGTCAGGAACCAAAAGCAAGAGCACGCATTCTCACCCATCTTCCCCATCAGGTAACACATGTCTCGCTAAACCAAGTAGCAAGATGTTACTTGTGCTGGAGATAGCCGTGTGCCCTCTGAGGAACTCCACTGCACTGGAGGAGTCCACATCTCCACCTTTTAAAGATGTCATTTAAAATCTCTGAAGTGACACAGCCAACAACTAGTGAAGAGTGAAGATCTGGCTGGACCTGAAGACAGGATCTCTGTATTCAAAGAGGTCATTCTGCGTAAAGCAGAAATAACAAAGCTTTGCATGGAAATCAGTTTCCCACAAATTTGTCTCCTGAATTTAAGTCTTCTGATGTTTAACAAGGTTCATGCTGTGGCTTTCCTCGCAGCTGGGAGATTCATTAGGTATCTGCTTCTTGTCCCTCTTTCATGGAGTCCTCTATGTGTATTAACAGTAGTTCATATTGCAGCCTTTGCCTCACTGGAATATAAAAAGGGCCTCTTCCCTCTATGTAGCTTCTTCTTTTCACGACATTTGTAGGAACTGAGTAACTCTGAGCGCACCACTGCTCTAGCAAATGTAGCTAAAACTGGGCAAGAGACTCAAGAGCTGGTGGGGGAGGAGATACGAGCAGGCACACACACACAGATCGTATACTCCACTTCCTTAAAAATCCAGGTAAAAAATCTGACCATCTAATATCAGCCATTCAAGGATCCAATAGTTTGAACCTCTATAGGTGATCATCCTACCAGAGGGAATCAGAAGATAATTTCTGTGTTAGCACAGACCACATTCCCCACAGAAGTTTGCAAACTGCAAGGGATGAGTGCAGAAGGCATTTTAAGGGTACACTTAGGAACAGTTTTACCCATTGCTGAAACAAAGCTCTGTGGCAACAGGTAATTAACAGTGCACAGCAATATTGCATCACAAAGATAATATTAAGTAAACAGCACATAATTATATAGAATTTGGGGAGGAGGGTACCTATTGGAGCTAAAACTCAGGAAGGTTTTAAATTTTGTAGCTCATGTGTTTTAGAGCTTACTGCCACAATTCTTACTCACACGAGCAGTGCTGCAAGTCTACGAGACTCTCCATGAAAATAAGTGTCGTAAGATCAAGCCTTTACTGTTCAGATTGCACCATCTTGGCAAGGTTCATTTTTCAAACATTTATTGCGCTTGGGACTTCAGCCTTAAAGAAGTGAACACACAGCTGCTGCACAACGCAGTTATGCAACAAATACAGTGACATCCTCCACCACAAAAAAAAAAGTGACATGAGATTGTCAATAAACACTCAGCTCCTTCAGCACTGAGAAGGAGCTGATCTCATGTGGTTTCCTCTTAGTACTGACCAAACCCAACACAGTTTAGCATGGGAGAGGCAATGACATTATAGAGTGAGGCAAAATGGCTGCAGACATATAGAGAATAATTGAAGCAGTGAATCACCAGGGCCTTGAGCAATATCCTTAATCGCTAACAGAAAGATGGTATTCACAATTACAGAGGACATTATTTGGCCTTCAGCACATTAATTTCTTATATTTGTATTACTTGGGTAATTTTACTGCTGAAAATCCAATGAAAAAAATAGATAGGTTTTCCATTAAAAAAAAGAAGTCCTTTTCCTTTATATTCTGACCTAAAGCTAATGAAAAAAATTTCCAACTGAGAGAAGTTCAAGGCCAGAATTTTTCATTTGGAACAAGAGCTGGTCTAGGACACATGTTCACTGGTATCTCTGCTGCCCTAGGCCCCTTTCAGGTCTGACCTGGAATCAGAACCTGCAGGAAAACTGATATTAATAAAAGCTTAGAAAAATAGACAACTGAGTAATTTGCACCAAGATTATTAACAGGGGAACCAACACAAATAGCAGTTTCACAGATGAGCTGCAGAGTTATGAGAAATTACAATTTCTGTCTGTTTCTCTTTGTCCCAATCTGAACTAAACCCAAATTTTCAAAATTGCCCTGTAAAGTATAAAGCTTCTTTTCAGTATGCTCTAGTTTTGAAATGCAAATATGGTCAAATCCTAAGAATTACAGGTAGTTCTGATATTTCTAGCATGACACTGTATATGTGGGGTTTTTTGTCTTCCAGGTCAAAAAAAAAAAAGATTCAGCTGGGAGAAAAAGACAACAAAACTATGACTAGCAGGCAGATTCACAGCTACTGCAAATATAAAAGCCTATCAACACAGAAAAAGAATGTTACATGGACCACTTCAAACCTTGGCTCTCGATTTCTTCTGAGTAAATTAACAAATGTCTCTATTTCTTTAGCCGTGATGTGTTTCTCTAGCAGTTTTCTGTTGTTGTGCAACAAAGCTGTGATGGTGTCTTCTGCCAGAATATCATAGCCAATCTGGGACTGCATGACACAGAAGTTCTTAGCAATATATTCCTGAAAAAATGAAAATTCCCATGATGGCCTGTTAAGCGGTAGCGTTTTTCTTCTAGAACCAGAAGCATCCAGCTCAATTAGCAATCAAAATAACCCTCAAAACTTTCCTCTCTGAACTGGCCTGTACAAAAGAACATCTGAACACCTAAAATATGTACCCCAAGAAACAGATTCAATATCAGGGATGACAAATTCTTCTTATTCTTTCATAAACCAAAGGAATGAATCCATGAAAATATATACAAAATTAAAGAAGTGGCAACCAATTTTTTTAAAAGGAAAAACCAGAAGGTTTTTATAACATTTACGAAGCTTTCTTTCCCGAGTCTTCCCTCCTCCTTTTCTCTCCCTCCAAGACAGAAATATTTCTGTAAAGTATTAGAAAGAAAACAAAGAAGCCACACATAGCAGTTCGATCTTTTATCTCTAGTCCCTTTAGTCCTACAAAGTTAGTGCAGTTTTTCCCCACTGCAATGTGCAAAGCACTTGACACCATGTTCTGGAATACTTCTTGCTCACAGGGAGTCTCCAGCAGTGGGAAATCAGGCTACCTGGTAGAATAACTTGTGGTTTGATTCACTACCATCCCTCTACATATTGAAACAGACAGTTTTGCAGACTTCCCACTTTATAATCCAGAGTCCAAGAGCATAGTTTTAATAACAGAAAGCTCATGAATGAAGCAGTGGACCCCAAATTCAGTCTGCAATCTCTGAAAGTATAAGGTGAACCTATGATATTCATTGCTGACCATTCAATTCATATAACAAACGCCTACAAAACAAAAACACTGCTCCTCAGCATGAGGCAGTATATGATGGTGACTTCTTACTACTAACCTACACAAAACTCGGTCCTTTCACCACTACCACAGAATCCCACTTGTAAGTGCAGAGAACAATGTCAAACCCAGGATATACAATTATAGAAATCAGGAGGAAAATTATCTTGAATACCACTGACCTGGTTCTTCCTATAGTCCTGTTGGGAATGTCTGAGAACTCTGTAACATAACCTTAGCATATATTTGTATGGAGCATATCTCTGGTCACCTAAGTCTTCAAGTCTCAGCATCGATCCTTCACCTTTGTCCTTAAAAGGAGCTTTGAGGATGCCAAATATCTGTTCAAAATCAAAATCACTGAGAATGAAAATCAAACCCAGGTTTTTGTTTAACTTGTAGCAGTCAATGAAAACGTCCTCTGACAGGATCAGCACAAAGGCCTTATCGACCAAAGCCAGAAGTGAACCACTGCACTTATCTACATATGACTAAATACAAGTAGGGGCAAAATCTCAGACATTACAGCTTTATGCGTTTAGCTTTACATTTCCCACCAACTTGATTGACATTGCTTTCTCTTTAGTGCTATTCCCAGTTTTAAACATTGTTAGTTAAGTGCCTTAACTTTGGCTAAATTAAGGATGAAAAAGGAGGACAATATTGGCTGCTGTCCAATTTCATCTTTTTCACTCTTTTTTTTTTTTAAATTTCAGTAGGCTACTTAAAGATAATATTGATTTTGATTTACATGCAAGCTGGCCCTCATACAAACAAAGTCAAGGATCCATAAGGGCATCAGAATGTTTCCTATACGTGGAACACCTGCAGGATTGGGACCATGTTGCACACTTGTTTCAAATTCCGTCAACAGTTTGCTATGAAATGTAGTCTTAAAAGTCATCAGAATCACAGGAAACTAAGCTATCAGACATGGCCCCTCCTGCTTCTATCTGATGCACAGACCAAGAGGTGAGCCTTGACTAAGTAGAGTTGTATGTATCCGATCCAACCAGCCACAAACCCAACATGGCATAAGCCGAGTTACCTAAAAATAACATTTTCTCAAATCACTCTCTCCTACGATCTGTTTGTAAATACAAGCAAGTTATTAATACAGTAGGACATACCTGAGCCAATATATTTTGTTCCCTCATTAATTTCTGTCGTTCCCGGTTTGGCTTGGTAATGACCACATCCAAAACTTCCTGCCCGTTATTTGGCACATCAGCAACAAAGAAAATGAGATCTTCCAGTAACTTGGTTACAAATCTAGAATGAATAGACAAATCATTATTACATACAGTCCTTCAACACTTGCTAGGATTCATTAAGAAAAAAAGTCACCTTTTAGAACAAGCTTTATCTAGCACAATAGAACTTAAATCACTGCAAAGTTAAGTTTGACATGCACTTAAGGATTCCAGACCTTGGTTCAGCAGAGGCTTAAATCTATCACAGGGATGTTTACCAAGGCATTAAACAACAACCAGAGGGAAAAGGGAGAAAAATACAGGATGCTGGATTGATGCAGAGTATTCAGAAATCCAAAATCTATATCAGCTGGCCTCAAGGCCCAGGAACAGTAGAAAGACACTCTTACACAGCCTAACAAGGATTTTTATACTTTATCACAGACATGGGTCCATGAAACAAGACGACGGACTCACTAGAGGAATAAAAGCACTCTGCCACTAGACTATTTCCCTACTGACCCAAGAAACTATTGAAAAATGACTACATTTGTTTCACTCTTTGCTACACAAAAGAAGATTTAGCAGAAGCAAGTGCTAAAAAGGACAGAGGCAGTAGTAACTCCTTCTTTCCTACCTTCCGAAAATGCAAAAAGAAATTGCTCATTGCCTCCTTGTTACTAACATACCTTGCCAGGCATGCACAAGGAGAAGTATGCATGCCCACAGATTTCAACGAATCTCCCTTAAAAGAACTTGTGATCTTTTACAAACAAAACCCAGCATGTCTCCTACCCTGGGGAAGCATCATCTGAATTGGGACAACTTTGAGTCTATAATTATTAAAGCTGTAGGCACGCTATGAAAGTGGCAGGAAGATGCCCAGCAGATTTTCAGTGTCATCTCTGGGAGCCAGACACAAAGCTTCCATTACCCACACGAGGGCTGGTCTGTTCAGCTAAACCCTCTGAGCGAACTTTTGCTGTAAAAGTCTCAGCCCACTGGTGGAGAACAAACAGCAAGGTCCCCCACAACAAAAAAGCAGAAAAGGCAGATGTAGGATAGAGCAACTAGGAATAAACTGTTGGGACCCCTACTTACCTAAGCAGAAAGGTGGTAAGACAAGGAAAAGAGGGTTTTTTTCCCAAAGGAAATCACAGGAACAAACAAATAATGGCAGTATTCTGAAAGCACTCTGAAACGTTTTACATGTGTGTTGTACCAATCTTTCAGCATCAAGACTTGACAATACTGGGTTGCAGTGACACAGCAGTGCAAGGTTAATACAGGGATGTCACACCTTGATTATGTCGTATCCCTCTCTGGTTCAACTCAATCATGGAACGGCCCATCAGCCTTTCAAGGCTGAGTACCGACGCTCAGGCCATTACAGATCTGCCTGTTATGATAAATCCTCCACATGATATTAAACCATCTGGTCTAATTGCTACTGACAACTGACAGCAAAAATTCAGTTTTCTCACCAAAAATTAACATTTTCAGCAAAAAGCTGTATATGATGCATGGTGGAATAGAAGTTACAAATTAACACTGCCAGAGATGCTGTCTAATACTCAGTTTAACCACAGACTGCTGAAAACAAGTAGCAAACTACATCACTGGCAGTGGGATCTATCTGGCTACAACATACAACAAAATCCCTTAATTCAAGGGCCGGTGTGAAGAACAGACATTCTAATAGCGCTACAGCTGAAACACGCATGAATACAAAGGGTAAACACCAAAATTATGTAATATAGGAAAAGAGAACAGGGAAAAATAGAAATAAGAAAGGAAAGGGACTATTGGGGCAGCTTCTCAGTCACTCTGAGACCTCCTTCTACTGCTCTTGCAGCATGAATGAGTGGTAAAGTGAACTCACAGGAATCAAAAGTCCTGCCATGCTGCCCATGCTGCCATGCTACAAGATGGCTCTCTTGTACATGAGAACCAAATGCAATGGACCTCCGTATTACAGCTCAGGAGTGGTTTATCAAAGGAAATGAAGACAAACCCTTTGCACTTGCCCAGGGAGCTACCCACTTATTTCTGTGGCCAGTGAGCTGGGGAGGTGTGGTTTACCTCCATTTCACAGATGACATACACAGACCAGCCTGAGCTACAGCAAGGATGCTCGGACAGAGGTGGAATCTAATCCCACGCTAACACTCTCAGCACTGACGTGCCCTCTCCCAATTGCCTCTGTGTCCACACAGATGTTATTAACTTACCCATTACTGCGATGCCGTGATGTCATGAGCAACCAAACACCAACGTAGGAGGGAAAAAAGAAAACTTACTAACCTCCGTTCATTCTGGGTTATTGTTCCATTCTCCAGCTTTTTAACAGTTGATGCTAGAACCTTGTTTGCGTCATTGGCAAAGTCCAAGTCTCTGACCTCAGACAGAGGAACTGATACAATGGCAAAAGCTTCCTTGTCCTCTTTTGTTTGGCACGTCCCAATCTGCAAGAGTTTTTGGTTTAATATGGGTAAGCAATCCTCTTACCTTTATCTTAATTATTATGCACATTTTATATGTTAGAAGTGAAACCACCAGTACAGAACTTCAGGAATGAGTTTGGGATTTCAACCCCAAGATATATGTGTTTACCTTTAACATCACAGGCCTCTCCTCATCAGTGTCTATTGGAATGCTGGTGCTAGTGACCCAAGTGTTAGTGCATAAATGCCTCAGTCGGACGTAGGAGTTCCTAAAGGTGAACAAAGCAAACAACAGGGTAGATGAATCAGTCCTGAGCTAAAGTGGGCAAGGTGGGATGCAATGCAACACACGACCATGACATGGGACTTGAGGGCATGAGTCACACCAGCCACTCATAATGAAAGGTTGAGAGAGACCTAAAAGATACTGCAGTACCCTTTTCCCTTGTCTCCTTTCTCACCCAGAACAGAGCTGCAACAAGAACAAATGGCATCTTCGGATTATGCAGAATGCTGTTTTTAAGTATTTATATAAGCCTAGGTGTAAAGTATTCCTTTAAAAAAAAAAATTAGAGGAGGGTGTTATAAAATCCCATCTGAATAGAAATGCATTTCATGAATAAAATTAATTATTTTCTTATTATTTTTTTCTGCAAAGTAATGAAGCCTTTCAACCTGCCAAAGCACAAATGCCAGACAGTAAAACTGACCATGGTTTCACAGCTTCACCATTATGATCTGCAAACCCTTGTTCCAGGGAGCAAGCATTTACAGTATCAGTTCTCAACTGAAAATCAAGTGAACAAAGAGCAGACATGAGATTCTTCTAAATTCTTTCCATATGATAATCTGTGGTATTATCAAAAAGCAGAGCTGAAAAATCAATTATAATTTCTACTCTGAATTCTGCTTTTTAAATATATTCACTGTGGTCGTCATTCACGCTCTCTCTTTCATGCTTATGGGCTTTGAGTATTCAAGTAAGCAAATTGTCTGGCAAAACTTAGCATAGCAAATACGCTTCAAAGCTGCATACATCAGTATTTGCGGGTGCCCAGCTTTAAAATCCACCCTCATAACCACTAGCCCCAAGTGTCCGCATGCCCATTCAGTCACAACCAACACCGTGTGACTTATCTAGCCAATCTCCATTAAGCAACACAGTTGAAATTTCGAATATTCACAATTAAAACCCAGAAGCCACTTGCTGAATTCATTTGAATAACAAACGCGTTCAGTGGCACTGTGATCTGTCAGGGAAACAGAAGCCCAGGTCACCTTACATGTTATTTTGTTGGGAACAGTTCAGATAGATCTAGTAGCAGTACAGTTTTTTCCAACAGTGCACAGGGCTCAATTCTGTCCTAATATATTTCTGTGCAATATTTAGCCCATTATTTTTCTCTTCACAGACTCCCTTTAAGTGTCACTTGTTTTATCCTTATAATTATTTTACCCAGTCACAGCAGCGGTATCATGTTTTATACATCCCTTGTTTATCCATGAACACTCCTCAAGTTTTAACTGAAGGATAATACTTGCTCGTGTCTGATTTTTTCTGCTTTACTCACCAGCATAATGCTAGGAAGAAACCCTGTCAGTGTAGCAATATTTTTTGCCCTTTTTTTTTTTTTTTTACCTTGGAACCAGGCAATCAGCTCTCTGAAGAGTGGTGGCATCCAGTTCAAAGAGAGATGCTATGTCATTTCCATGTGGCACAGAGACCAAAGTATACATAATCTTCTCCCCTGCTTGGCGTTTCTTCTTTGAAGCAGGAAGGTCGCCGTCTCTCTGCTGATTAGGCACAAGGGTTATTTGCTTGCATCAGGGCCCATTATAAATTCTCCAATTACCTTGTGGACAAGTAATACATCTGAATTGTACTTTTTTTTTTTTTTACTTTTTTTTACATTCTAGTAAGAATGTACCATGACTGGCTTTGGAGTGTGTAACACAAAGGATGCACTTTGCCCCAGGCACATGGGGTCTCAGACAGTCATTATAACAACAGCAGGTCACAAGCCACAGAGAGACTGCAGTACTGTATACATTATTACTTGACACCTACAACTTCAAAAAACCTGTGGTAGTTGCAAACCCTTCACTCCCAACAGATGTAACTACACAGTGCTGGTTTGGAAAGGGCCAAAGTTAAAAGAAGAGAACTAATGAAAATCGGATTTTTTAAAGGGGGGAGGGGATTTAAAAAGTAAGCAATTTCCCTAATTCCACTGTTGTTTTATTTAAGTTTGCTCATTTTTTCTTCTCATATGGTCAGAATCACAACAGCACGCTTTCCAAACAGTGAGAGCCAGAATATTTGCTCCACTAAGATCAACTTGTCATCGGAAGGGAGACACACACGAAGCACCAGCGAGATCACATTTGAAATCTTCGCACAGGCTGATAATGCATTGGAGGCTGGATCCAACATAGGTCTGAGCGTGCCCACTGAAACCGTAGAAGTTCGCTCCCTTCGAGGAGCCTAGCTTTCAAGTGACAGATTTACGCTGTGGTGGTGCCTCAGAAGAGGTGTGCAAATCTAAGCTGGCGATCTTCCTCCCACCATCTGCTGAAGGTCCGCGGGAATCTTGTGACTCAGGACCACTAAGCAGCCGTCTTCACCCTCAGTTACCTACACACCTTTGTCTTCACAGACGCCAAATCCTACCTTCCCTAAGCACATATCTTTGCTTGAAGGAGTAATTCAGAGCCTGTGCCCGTAACCACGCAGCAACCGATAGAATTACTGGCATAAGTAAAAGCTGCTCCTCTGGGGTATTGAGTTACACATATTACAAAAGCCTAATAACCAATTAAGAGACTGGCAGCCCAGGGCCCTTCAGGTACACAAAATATATCATGGGGGGGAAAAGGAAAAGGAAAAGAGGAATGAAGACAGCCAAAAGAGAAAAATCAAATGCTGGAAACCTGAAATACTATTATAATGATTTACAGTGCGCCACTAGGGAAGAGATGTACAAAGCAATGTAAAGAGGCTAGACTGTGCTCAGTTTGCATTAGTACCTTGATTAAAGCCAAACTGTAAGGGATAATCAAGGGCAAAGCTTTGATTATTCATATTGCCAATTGATTAAGCAACAAAATCAAGGATGAGTGAAACTGTAAGAAATAGCTAGTTATAATCTCTTTTCAAGGCACTTTTTGAGTCCTTCCAAAACATCCATTTTCTCATTATCAAGCCTAAAAAAAGGCTAGCTTTCCATTCCATTACTTCTATGAAGGCTGGAGACAGTAGGAAGAAATCCTCTCAGAAATCAGGCTCATCTAGTGATTAGAGTACTATCACTAGTTTTTGAGAGGACGGCTTGCTGAGACAAAGGGGAAACACCTCCTGTGTCTCGCACAAGAGAAAACTCTTATCTGGCAGTCCTCACGTCCTCCCACACCCCACGTCCAAAATTATTAAACAAAATTGCACATAACAACTTAACCTGTATGCAAGGATTGAGAAAATAGCCACATTTTTATGATTTCCATACACATTTTGTTTTACAAACTCAGGTTGAAACCCAAATGGGAAAGGCAGGCAAACTATAAGAGAATCCTCCTAAGAGCTTAATAGGTGTGAGTCAGAGTCTAACATCAAATGAAAATATACTTCCTAAATTTTCAACCAAAAATGGAAAACTGGAAAATCAGTTTAAAATTCAAGAGGTCTGTAAAGAGGTGAATGGCACAGGATAGTTTAGAACAGCATCCAGACTTTTTGATATTTCCCATAACTTACATTCAAATCTAATTAGGGTTTCTCATAAACTATCCAGTCTACAATTTCCAAACTGAAAAGGCTGGTATACAGAAAGGCAGGACACTTCGTAATTTTATGCATTTTTTTCCTTAGGGGTCTAGGAAAAATACCAAAATATGAAACCATATTCTATTCTGTGTTACGAAGGGTTTTTTTAACTCACTCACGACATAATGTCTGACCATCTCCAATAAGTCATGAAGCATGAGTACATATGCACATGCACGGGTTTCTATGACAGAAGACAAAGTCAAAGGCAGGTCTCATGTGCTTAAGTAGTTCATGCTAACCGCTAGCTCCGTGAAGTTCATCCTGCAGTTTGGGGCTGACTCCACTCACTCAATAGTCTCCCCAACAATTCTATAGATGCTGTTGAGCAACAGCGTTGGCTCATCGGGCCCAAATCCCATCAACCAGACCTAGCATATGAGCAAAAGCTGCTTTTCCAAAAAGAAAGTCCACTTCAATGGAGGACAAGACAGTGTTTGTAACACTGCTAACTGCAATGCAAAGCTTAGCTGAGCAAAATCAGACCTACACAACAGCTGTGTAGTAGTTTCAGACTGGGCTCCAGCACAAACCTCAGAACTCTCTTTATAACGCTATTTTAGGATCTCAGACACACCTCACAACCCAACGTGGATTACAGCTGTTAAGCACTAGTCAATGAAAAAAACCATGTAACAAGAGCTGACCCTGAACTTGACAGCTCTGAAAACAACTTACATGTAAGGAGTGCATGAGAGGCAGAGCAATAGTCATCGCACATGAACGTACATGGATTACGTCTGAATTTATGTCTGAGTGAATATGTACATGCCTCTGTGTGAGACAGAGAGAACACACACAAACACACTTTCACACAGAAAGTTTCTTATGATTCATTAAATTTAGTAAAGCAGTCATCAGAATCTGCACTAAACCTAGCCATTATTGAATCAGCAGATGAGTCTATATGGGGATGTGGAAAGAAGTGAAAGTATCAGACTATTTCAAATTAATTAAACAATACGATCAGCTCAGGAGAAGCACTGCATTCCTAAGCAGATGAAAACAAGATGATATTTGCTCAGGTAAGAAACTAGCATAAGAACAGGTGCAGCCAGCAAAACTGGATTCAATGAAGAGAAGGGAGGAAAAGAACTGTAAAAGGTCTCAAATATAGAGAGAAGAAAATTCAACTTAAAGCAGTATGAAGAGGAAGCCAATGAACAGTTTCAGAGATGGTGGTGATGTGGTCAGTGACAGCCAAGGAAAGCACTACAAAGACTTTAAAAAAAAAAAAAAAAAAAAGCAAGTGAACTACAGGCTGGGAGTATAGAGAAGTACAAGAACTGTGAGTAAAACAGTATTAGCAAATACTAAATCCATCGAGGAAAAAAAAGTAGTTTTGATTGTCCCAGACCACTGGCAAACAAGTGACAGGCTGCTGCAAGTCAAATCAGATACATATCCGAGGGGCAGAAGGTGGAATCGCCTCACTCTGTCGTGCACTGGTTAAATCGCTCACAAGGATGAAGGAAACGCACACTCAGCTCCTCTTCTGCCTGGCAGGACTTGGACCTTCCAAAAGAATGACCCAGTCCAAATACCAGCTGGTACAAAGAGGGGACTCAGCCCATGCTGCCTAACACAACCGAAGCGTCCACCTGACAAGAGGACTGTTAGCCCCCTGGCCACCAGCCTCACCCTGCAGCAGGAAAGCAAAGCACGCTACCTCACACGCACAACGGGACTTTGCCAGGAGAGGGAACTGAAAATACCCCTACCACACAGCCAGCCACCCCGGCACTCTTCCAGGAGGGACTTGTCTAGGAAAGCAAAGGCTGAGAGTTCCTAGCTAGTGAAAACAACCAACCATTTTGGTGAGGAGTGGAAACACTGATCCAGGCTCACACCAAAGTCCGTAACTCCTGAGCTACCACCCCTGATTTGCAGTGCATCATACCAATTTAAAAAGAAACTCAACAACAACAACAAAAAACCCCCAACAGACATAATACGGTGTTTGCAATTTGAAGGGTAAATTTAATGTAACTGGAGCCAAATCCCATACTGTAATCAGAGATAAAATAATCAGGTACAATCAGAGTTGTCCTTCTTGAGACACATAGCCCAGCAGATAACCCTTCTCCACAGCTCTTAATATAATATGCTAGTAATTGTGACCTATCCCAAATCCCCATTATTCACCTCGACTGGGTATCATACCTAAATTTTGGGAGATTTACATGGAGTTTTGCTTATGGAGGGGCCTTCTTTTCAACTGCAAAAAGCAAAACAAAAACATGACAGACCTGAAATACCTTTTCTTTTAGAACCCAAATCTACAATTCCAATGGGTAAAGACACCTCTTGTGGCATAGCGACAGACAAGGATAATGCCCTGCTCCTGAATGAATACATTAAGCTGCACTACAGATTTCAGCAGAAATTAAATTTAATAGCAGCCAGAGTTCTGAAAATGCCTGTTAAATCCAGTACAATGTGGTATCTCAATATGTTAACCCAGTTTAGGAGGCTCTTACAAAACCAGCATTTTCAGAGAGCGGTAATGTGAGCAGAACTCCATAGGTTAGATAATTTAAAAAATTCTATATGAAAAGAAAGTCGAGTAAATTAATGGCCAGCCTTGCTCCTGCATGTTATGAAGCCCTGGCAGACAGCACAGCAGTTAGCCTCCTCTAACACCTTCACTGTTGACTCATTTGTGAGTCATCGCATTTTTAGCAGAGACATCACGTTGCAATTCTGTTGTTAGGAGCCAGAGACATTCTGTAAGAAACAATGTATGCGTTTTCAGAGCTGATTCAGACCTGTGTGCAGCAGCAGAATAATAATAATGTGCCGGCATCCGTGTCTCCCCTTCTTCCCCCCAGCCTCTCAAGTGGTCTGACTGCTGGCTTTACATAAGCAGCGACACTGCCATTTTAAAGCTGATGATTTTTTCTTTTTTAAATGTTTTTCAGATTGTGTACTGCCGTGTTAATTCCTAACCAAGCCTTTAAAAAAAAACCAATTCCCCAGGCCTATTCTACTTGTTTAAACTGCATCACCTGTGTCCCACATTATAAAATTTTAATTAAACCAACTTAGTTGCTGGAAGATAAAATTTAAAAAAAATTAATTTACAGTGTTTATCAGGAAGAAAAATCACCTGAGTTGGAAGCAAGAAACTGCAGAGTTGTTTGGAATTCATAAATATAGATAAACAGAAGTCAAAGGAGGTCAATTTGCACCTAGAAGTCCATGGTAGAACTGTCCAACTTCTTTACAGGAAAAGTAAATGCATACCAGTCTCAATGCTAAGAAAAATCTCAACAATAAAAGCCAGTTTGGAACTGTTTAGGATCACCACTCTCTCATGAAAATGCAGACAAATGGAGTCAAGGTACCTATCCAAAGACAGCCTTTAATACAAAGGTGCTAACAAATGCCAGGTTCCCAGCGGTTCTTGACATTTCCCCAATGTTTATTGCATTCTTCTGGATGCTGCACATTTCTGTGATCAGAAATAATAGACTACTTTGCCGCATAAAATACACCAATTTTGGCTTAATGGGAGCTGTAACACAGAGCACTGCATTTTGTTGCACGATGCACTACAATCTCCTAGACTTCAAGAGATGAAGAAGCCTTTTTTTGATAAGGCCTTTAAATCACAGAAAGGTCTTCCCATTTAAAAAGAAAAATCTTCTGGAGTTTAGATGTGAGAAAAATACGTATCAAGAATATTAATCAACTCATTGTAAGGCCAAATTTTACCAGAAATAAAAGCAGTGTTTCACAAGACAATTTGGCTGGATTCTCAAGAAGCAACCCATAAATGAGCAATGAACCGCAGTCCAAATGCAGCTTTAACGCTTGGGAACAAAAGTCCTAGTGACTTCCAGTAATATTTATATTCTCTGGAGCCAAAACCCTTTCAGACTTCTAAGTCACTTAAGGCAAGGCAAAAAAGATGCACTTAGGCAGAACCTAGGCGCCTATGACCGCTACGGCACCATGGAAAATCCTTCTCCATTGCTGCTTCCTAAAATTCAGTTGCCTAAGCAACTGCGATCAGGACTTATAAACCAGGCAGTGAACATGCACAAGGAGCCCTGTCGCACATTTAGGAGTTAAGGGTTGGCACGAAATGCACAGATGGTTGTGCTGCCTTTAAAACCCAGATGACAGAGAAGGAGCTGGTACCCTTTTATCCAACAGACTAGCAGAGAAAAGAAAAACACAGGCTGCAGGCTCAGTTTCTTCCCTCACTTGAAAGGATTCAAGCATGTATCTCCCATTTGCCTGCTACTCAGACTTCCAGTTTTGCTGGGGTAGGTCCACTTCCACCTCCCCCTCTACAGCAGATTTACTTCACAGGCAGTATTTCAAAATGAATTGCTTCAAAAGATGAAAAAGAAGATGCCTTTGCAGTGCTTCAGTTAGGCAGTCACCTGGCAGAAGAAACAATAGATGAAAACCACAAAGCAAAGAAAGCATGTGTGCCCTAGGTTACGTGCATATTAGATACAAGACTGACATAGTCAGCCCTTAAAGAACTCCAAATATTGTAAGATTCTTGTACTTTTGAGGGATAATTCAAAACACTGCATGATTGCAACATAAAAGAAATTCCTGCACAGGGATGTGAAGCTTTTCTGCTCAGTTGCTCAAGGCCAGAATGAAGGCTTAAAATAGCCATTGCTGACTCATGCTATTTCCAAGAAGACTATAAAGGGATGGAGGATCCAAATGGATTTCTACCAGGCTAAAAGTGCCTGTAGGCTTGGATTTACATGGAGGTGTTACCAAATGTTGTTAGGAGTTCTTTCACAAAAGAATTTTCACAGGAAAGTGCTGACTGCGTAAACTAAAATTTCCACAGAAACAGACATCAGTTTTGATCATCAATCAGTTTTGATTAAATTGGAAGTATTTATCTAAGCCGATTCATCTGATCTGGATTTTTGGTTGAAACCAATACCCAGAGGGATTAAGACAGACTGTTAGGGAAGTTACCTTTAACATCCATGTTCAGATTACTCTTGTGCCTTCTTTGTTACCCAGTCCAGGGAATATTTAACTATTTAGATGTACAGGAATTGCTACAACTGGAAATCCTATGCTATATCTAAATTAGTATAGTGCGGTACAATAGGATTTGATCCTTGGTGATGAGGACCTAACACCTACCCTATACATGTTTTCATAGGTCTTACTTCAGGCTAGATGTAGTCTGGTTTTCTAGGCTGGGCACCATGAAAGGCTGGAGCACAGTAGATACATTCCAGAGACGTGTGTACCATTTTACTTTCATCCAGCAGAATACAAGTTTATGTGGTCTGAGAATGCTCTGAAAAGTGAACTGGTGTGTTTTAAATACGGAATAATCAGAAGATTTGATTCAGAAGTGCCGTCATGATGTAAACTACAATGTTAATGCAGATGCACATCTATGAGTCGAGCTCCATTGTTCTAGGCAAGAGCACGAACCCAAGCATTTCCAAGCAAGCACCCTACTCACTGGGGTATTCTAGAACTTACTTTGGTTTCCATTTGAAAGCTCCAAGGACTTCAAGTACCATTCCAATACAAAAGAGAAACAACTGTTGGAACTTCAATTATTTTCATGAGAGAGAATTCTCATTTCTCTGGGCAGCTTAGATGTTATTGCTATATTACCATTAATACCAAATACAAGAGAAGATGGAAAACTGGTGTTACCAACTTCCACAAAAGTCTCCATTTTTATTAAAATTGCAGTCCTGAAGGCATGTGATTGTGTAAGAATCTTGGGTTTCATTTCATTAAAAAAAAAAAAAAACAAAACCAAAAACAAACAAAAAATTCTTCCCCATGCAGAGAAAAACATGAAAATGTGTCCTCTAAAAGAACAAAAGCCAGAAGGCAAACAGAAAGAAATTAAACTGAATTTTTTCAAAGATCTCAGTGTTTTCAAGGCAATCTCATTAATTTGATGGAGGAATGCTTCTTTTTTGGACTATTTGTTGTATCAGTAACAGTAAGATTCCCCCAGGGTTTTAACTCCCCTTCCTTCACATGTTATGAACTACATGTCTGGCCTTGCCTCGTTAGTTAGAATTAGCTAGCATGCTCTTGACATCGCACAAGGCAAAGGCTGTTGCCTCCTAGGCAAAGGGATAAGGCCTTTGTCCAACCCATCCACGCTGCAGCAAGGACAACTTGGATCCTCGAGAAGATGTCACATTGGAGTTGCCTGAAGTGTGCCTGAAGGGGTCGGACTAAGCCTGTGCCTGATTATCTGCTTGCGTGTATTCAACGCAGGCAATAAAAAAGAGTCTCAGCACGTTCTTAGATTTAGAGCCACACTTGGCTGACACACATGCCCCAAGGGGGCTTGTCTCCACTAGCAGAGCCTCTGAATTGGTACTGGCACAGTACTGGCACATAATTAACCAGACTTGCTTGTCCCTGGTTTTCTGGCTAAAGAGGCGGGTGGGTTTTGCCATGAAGTAATACATCTGACTTGAGGAGAATGAATACATTTCATGTCTGCAGTCACCAAGCAGAACAGCTTCCAACTAAAGCCAATCTGATGCAGAATTTGAGTAAGTTTCCTATCATTTGCCTTATGCGAGGGAAAACTTTCTGTAACACCAGTTCTGAGTTGTACCCTAGCTTACACAGGATACAGAAAACAATCTCAGCGGCCATGACATGTAAGTAGAAAGAAAGCTATGAAGGACTTTCATATGTTGGGCTGTATTGAGTTAAGGATACAGTATTTCCCAGATTATATGCAACATATAAATTCCACTTACCAAAGCTTTTCCTTCATTATTGGCTTCTGGATAGCGTGGGTTAAGCTGGAAAAGAAAAGAAGTCAAACACTATCTTGATAGCTTTTAGACATTTCAGAACTCGGAGAGAGGGGTTGGTTCAGTTCTCTATTATACATCCTGCAAAAGGACAGTGGAATATTTAGAAGTAGTACGAGAATGAGAGTATAAGAATTACCGATTCAATTTCTGACTGACTTAACTGGCTATGTCCTCACTTCAAAAAGTGCATCTTGCAATCAAGCCTGTTAACTCACGAGAGGAATCTCAAAAAACCAAAACCAAAAAGAATGATGGACAAAGCACAGATAGTTACTAATCTAAACACAGCAAGTTACAGTCAGTGGCACGGGTACACACGCAACCACTTCCAGGACTGACCTTGAGCTGATACATTGAGACAAAAACTACTGTGCTTCATGTCTACTGAGATTTTACAGGAAGACACTGAACTCAGAATAAACACATCTTTGAAACAGGAATGGCAATGCCACTATAGATAAGTGTTTAATTACCCTTTGTTTCTGTTTAACCATTATTAATGAGGATAATGTTTTCTATGTCATACCAGGATTATCAAGCATTAATTAATAACTAAAGTAGTATGAGAAGCTTGGGTGAAAGAAACTATATAAGTGTAAAGTATTACTATTTAACAGTGCTTAATATGATTTTACTTTTGACAAGGAAAATATGCAGACTAGAAGATGAGGGATTATGTAGGCAGATATATACTCAAACAAACAAACACACATACACCCACACGCTGGCTGCACATGAAACCTTTCAAGATTTGACTTACATAATGAAACAATTTTGCCTCAAATATTTACCATATTCCCTGACACAGGATATGCCTTCAAAGCACTGAAAATGCTGAAGCGAAATTAATAGTTACATAAGGTAATTAAGTTTTTAAGCAACAACAGCGTGTATACATCTTACAGATGAGCACAGTCATTTTCTTGGCTTGAATGTGGCATTACTAGTGTGGAAGAGCCAGAAGTGAATTGCACAGGGCAAGCTCAACGAATCCCAATACAACTTTTCAATATCACATCATCGTACATCTAACATTACACAGACAACTACTGTGAAGAGTTTTAAGTTTTTTATTAATACTGTATAATTTATATCCCTTTACCCAAAAAAGCCAGCTCCTCTCCACATTATGAGCCTGAAGAAAGGAGGAAAACTTTTAGATATTCCTAAAATTGCTGAAAATAGCTTCCCTTTGTGTCATGACTTTATGTGCTAACACAGAAATGACCAAAGGTTTATTCTCTGTCTTCATTTCAGGATTTGCATTAGCCATTGGTTTACCCTCACAGATCTAATTTAGGGAGCCTGCTTTCCTCCTTGCCTTGACACCTATCCCAAACCTTGCATTTTGCTCCTCTATGACATTCTCACACAGTCTCCTAACTCCAACTCCCACCTACTTCTGTTACACAGCAACAGGAATGGGAGATGAACACTGAACAAGAAGACAACTAGAAGATACACATATATACATACATGTATGTATACATATATATGTAACTGTTTTCATATGATTTTGGTTTCTTCATAAGGTCTCATGCTTCTTTCAGCATTACCTTTGTTCACACAACACCGTAGAGTAATTCTAGTTGCCCATTCTAACAGCCAAGCTCAGCTCTCTACCTTTGGTCCTTCATCAAGAACAGAGAAAATTATCGGGCAGTGCTCCTTAGTCACAGCCACAGCACAGGTGCAGAGAAGGCACGGGAAGGCTAAATTCAATCCTACCTTCAGAGTCTGCTGGTTGTAAGTAAGGGAGAAGAAGTCTGGGTCATCTCAGGTTTGTTGCTAGATTCAGCACAGAGAACCATGCACTGAGGACTAGATCTTCAAATGGAATAAATCTATGACATTTCATTGAAGGGCCCGGGTGAATACAGTTGTCTACCCAGTATGAATTGGGCTTTGAATTCTGCTATTCTTCAGGTGTTTGCTTTCAACATAATGATGCTTTAGAAAAAAAAAAAAAAAGTAGCAACAACAGGAGAAACTAGGAAAATCTCTCTCCCACGCCACGTCTTGCCTACTTTAAAAATGACTAAACAGATGCCCTCAAATTTCCAAAATAGTTCACTTGCGGACAGAGGCTGAGGGATACAGAAGGTTGAAATGAAAAATAAAGTGCATCCTTAACGACATTTTTTCTTGCCCCACCATAACAGAAATAATAAAACTAAAAAGATGTTGTTTAGAGAATGTTTTGAAATGCTGACATTAAACAGTAAACACAATGGAATGCAGTTTTAGGGCTGATGTTCACAGCCCCATTTTCAGCTGTGCTGAGCAGCTGCCACTTCTATTTTCATTTCAGCTGAGGTTGTTGGTGCTGAGCATCTCTGAAAATCAGACTATTAGCTATTATCCCGTACTATATTCTGCAGGTAGAGGGGCATAAATCATGTAGTGTTTTATGTCATATTACACCTGTTCCAAGTCCTTTCCAATATCCAAGTACAGCAGAATGAGCTAAGGACACAGGGACAGTCTTAAGAGTCCAAAACCTATTGCTTTTTCTGATCACTTCCATGTTCTTCAATAAACTTCTGAAACAAAAGAATCCTTGAAAATAACAACATTAATAATTTTTTCCTTGTTGCTACTGAAATCAAGCAAAATTCTTTGCAGGTGTTTAGAAAGTACGAACACTATGCTAAAATGGGCCTCATTTAAGATCAACCATCTTCAAGCTTTTTTGTGTCATTGGATGTGTTGAACTTGCAATGTTACTGAAGTGTAGCTGAAATACAGTACTGTGTATTTCTGTAAAATGCCACTGGAAGGTGCATGTAGTCAATACACAGTAAGAACACAGTGCACTGTAAACTGCAGAGCTCAAGCATGATTGTATAAATCATTATTGTAATAGCTTCATTATATGTATTTTTTTTTAAAGTGTATCTCCAACAGTTTCTTTTCCAATGCAGAATAATCCAGAAATCCTAATTCTCCGCTGCTTGTTTTTCAACAAATTTAGGTAGAGCCATTTTTCACCTTTACATGGATGGGAGAGAAGAAGGTATCACAAAATAAGAGTTCAGCTTCCTCATGGCTGAAAACTAAATATCATCAAAGACCTTGAAACTCAGTTCATGTTATGGCACGCACATGATACCTTAATATCCCAACACTCGCCCATTACATAAGGCCACACAACCTAATCACCTGAGTAAATGGCAATCGCTATATGGTGGCAAGGGAGGTGTAATCTACATCAAATAACACAGACTGCATTAGTAGAGAGTAACTAGGGAAGGACAGAGGAGAATTCACAGAATCATAGAATGGTTTAGGTTGGAAGGGACCTTAAAGATCATCTAGTTCCACCCCCCTGCCATGGGCAAGGACACCTCCCACTACACCTGGTTGCTCAAAGCCCCATCCGACCTGGCCTTGAACACTTCCAGGGATGAGGCTTCCCTGGGCAACCTGTTCCACTGCCTCACCACCCTCATGGTGAAAAATTTCTTCCTAATATCTATTTTTAAATTTACCCTCTTCCAGCTTGAAGCCATTACTCTTTGTCCTATCACAACAGTGAAGTGGTGAACTGGCCACCTCATAGTCCTCTTGCTTGTCCTTCACCCCACTGCCAGGCTCTGTTGTGGGGATTTTGCAGCTGGGCAAAGCTAAGGTAATCAGCTCTCACAGCTCCGATGACAACGACTTATGATATCACAAACGCTTCATCTTTTCCAGTTGCTTATATATATGAACCCAGACCCAACTCTACACATCCTCCAGCCTACATAAAATCTCCTAAACTCCAGAAAATGGGCCTACCTCATCAACTTTTCTTTCACATTCCAGCACCGTGGAAGACATTACGGTTTCACACACACAGGCTAACAGGGCACACTGACTTAGGTGCTGCTGCATGAGCTCTTCCTTATGCTAAGGCCCTATTAACAGGTAAGTACCACTATAACTGCAAATGCAATCTTGCACAATATAGTTCACAGGAAGTACCTGGGACCTCAACTTGTCTTGGATTCAATCTACTAGGGGGAAGAGAGCTTGGAAGCTGCCTAGCAAACTTGGCAGGGACAAGGACAGTCAGTGCCATGAGAAGGCTGCCACCACCACCACCACCACACAAGATCATATTTTTAACCACTAAAATCATTGACTGTTTTGGCATTTATAGAAAGATTTGCAACTACAGAGAAGATAATACATTCTTTAAAGACAAAACAGAACTTGCTTTTACTTGCACACTTTTCTAAGAAGCCAAATTCCCAACTCGCGATCTATACAGGGTATCCATAAGAGGCTGAATGTCAGGGTCAGCACTGCAGGTGGTCCTCCTGGGTGTATAAAAGTTGATGTCTGTTAGACAGATTTCATGCTCAGCTTTTGTACCTGGTGGCGCTTAGGAAGAGTAGATGTATGAATGCATACATATACCAATATACTGTGGGAGCACAAGAAGGCCCCCAGCAGAGAGTATGTGTGACAAACACATAATAGAAGCCAGCTTTTACAGGTGGAAAACGCACGTATAGACAAAGTCTTTAACTATTTCTGGTTAAAATTATTTGGAAGGGCAAGGAATCTCATTCCTGAATTTTTGCCTAATACCCTCATAATGTGATCACCCTCCTGTACAGCCTGCATAGTAGGAAGACAAATTTCACCTATGTGTGTTTGTGTGTTACTTCTGGTATTTGGCGCTCAGAGACTGCAAGTGCCCTGCTAATCCTGAGAGGTATCCTGTTAGATCGAGTGCCAGAAGTCCCAGGCTCTGTCATCTCTAGTGCTGACATCTCTACTGATTAAAGCTAGTCAAAGTTATATCTTAAAGTTTTCAATACATAAGAATTTAACAGTGCATAATCTCCTGAGGTTCTACCATTGAGCAGAACAACTTCTCACTAATATGTTATTCCTGGCTTTAATGGTATTTTTGCATCTTCACGTGGTAAAATACACTTCACAGTCCAACAACTGAATTATAAATCTCAGTCCATACTGTGGACAGTTTGACATTTCACCTTTATACTGAATGCTGCTTTCCTAGACAGAGGAATGCACAGAAAGTACCCAAACAGGCTATTTTTGGACACTCTTAATTAAGAAGGAGAGAGAGCAGGTTGGAGAAAGAAACACCCATGCTGATTTTAATCAAATTTTGTTGACGAGGTAAAGGATATTTAAAACATCTCGTCAGGGAAAGAATTAGATTGCCAAATTTCAGCTGAATGAGCATTTTAATGACTTGGTTAAAACCCGCATTTAGGAAGGAAACCCTGACAGACAAAGAATAAAAGGATCTCATTCAACACACGTAAACAGTTCCCATTTCATTTGATAACCAGCCTGTTAACACACAGCCTGTTACCCAATCAACAAGGGCAAGTGTTTCATAAAAAAAAAAGCCACCACAAAAGAAAAAAATCCACTTCTCAAATCTTTCATCCTCATTAAGCTTGCTTTGTTCTTTGTTAATGTCATACCGATTAGCTTTCGATAAATCTAAAGGACTTTTGCACAATTTCAAAGACTTCAATGGTATTCAAAGGACTTTTGCCATCTTATTAACTTGCTGGAGAAAGACTGGCTACGACTCTACCTCGATAAACCCCATTCAACACTGCGACAGCATCGGCACAAAGTTCCTGATAATCATCATCTGAGGAAAGTTTAAAAATCTTAAAAGGGTCTGTTATTTCAGGATTGTATCTTGCTGCTGTTTTGCTTATGAGCCGTGTCTCAGCAGACCAGATGAGTTTCCAGGGAGTGTTGGGAGAGCTGAATCTTTTTGCCTGCTTCAGGCCCCCCATGCGGCACAAGCAGACTAAAGTAGGCAAGGACAGCCATCCCTGCGTGGGGGAGCTACCTGCTAGTCAAAAACTGGGATGAGAATCACCTCTAACACCTTCCTGTCCCAATTACTCACCCTCATCATAAGAAGTAAGGATAGGGCATCTTGATGGCATTCTAAGCTGTACGAGCAATGGCAGGCCACTGCTTTCGTATGCTGAAACCACCACTGCTTTAAAGGTCTCACATCAGCGGCACAAGCTGGAGCTCCTGCAATGTGTAGCCGGCTGTACGTTAGGCCAGGAGAGCACAGTGACTGGGAAATCCTTTTGCTTCTCCTGTGATCAAGGGCAGAGAACCTGACCGCCACTGACGCCTGGTGCTCAGTCCCAGCCATATCCCATTCTGCAGAGGAAGTCAAAAGAAAGAAAAGGAAGAAAGAAAGAAAGAAAAATGCCTCAGGGATCCTTAGTCTAACCTGAATGCTGGGCCATAACCCCAGTATGAGCTTCAGCGGCTCCATGCCAACATGCGCTATGTGAAAAAGCATCCTCATCTCTTCAAGGGTTCTGTTCTAAATACTAATATCTCATATGCCTTTCAGTGGTTCTCCCAAAGATAACTAGGCATGACTGAATTAGACATTACTGAAATTTCTACCATTAAAAATAACAAACAAAATCACACACACAAAAAACCCCCCAACAACAACAAAAAAAAAAAAGAGAGAAGCCTGCTAAACCTCCATCAAGCATCAAAATAAAGAAAAAGAGGCACAAATATAATTGAATAAAAGCTTCTTAAGTAATCTTGAAATAATAAGCAAAAAAAAAACACACTAAAGAAAAGACCACATATCTACCTTTGCTGTTTTGGAACACAACAAAATGCAATACCAGCAGATGTTGTATTTTTAATAACAGAAGCAGTCCTTTTAATTACTAAATGACAATAAATGCTGCATTAGTGGCTTCACACTTCCCTTCCTCCTAAAGCTCGTATGTATACAAACACGGCTCAAACGCAGCCACCTGCAGACAGGACTGAAAAAGCTGAACACAAGCTCACTGATCACTACTGCAAAACTAGTTGGCTGGGGGCAAAAATTCTTCCTCCGAGATCCAGATTTCTGAAGGTATCTGCACACCAACAGATGCAAACATTGCTCCTAACTTCCACCAAAGTCGAGACAAGTCAGGTCAAAAAACTTAGCTGCATTCCCAAGACTCTTAAAAACCTTGGAAAATCTAGCCCTGGGTTTTGCTAAATGGACAGCTTCTAACTCTGTCACTTTAAAAAGCCACATTGAAGTCTGCAGAACAGGTCAGACTGGCTCTGTAAATCAGTAATCCATCCTCCTCTACTCTGGATCTCCTCCATCTCCTCACGCATAGCTGTAAATTATCCTTCGCTCCTTATAGAGCTTTGAAATAAAACCACACTCCTCCTATGAGACGGTGAAAAAAAGAAATAAGGTTTACGGTGCTGAGTTCACCCTGTCACCTTGGCAAGCCCTTTTTCTTACAAGAACCTTTAATCACTGAGCCCAATGGATAGAAACTAATCAGAATGCTGTATTAACATTTAACAAAGAGACTGGAAAAAAATGACTCAAATGGAACATTTTGAAGCAATCTCCAGGTAAGGAGGTCCCACCATACCGACAAATTAAATGTGTGAGCAGATGCGTGAAGGCCTTGGTGGATGCTGCCATCTCCTGGTACCTTCTCTGGTTTGCAAAAGGTTATCCTTGAGCAAAAGGTACCTGCAGATCTTAAACAAGGCCATTTTTATCCCGTTATTTGCCTTACTATTTCTAAAGGCAGAAGGAACCACAGAGCATTTACCACTATGCTCTCCTCCTCTGCATGAGCTGTATAATCAGTGGATGAATAAATTTTTCTGCAAAGGCTTGCTTCCATGTCACCCCAAAAAATACAATTGGCAAACAGTGGTCCCTTTTTACTTCCTGAACACAAAAGATCTCTGTCAGCAGTCCAATTCCCAAAAACTGTATATCAAAAGGCCTAAATTAGAGCCTTCAAATATCCAATCTCAGTTGCTTTAATAAAACACCCTATGCAGTACTCCATTTTCCACAGCAGTTTAAGAAAGTGAAAGAAAGGTAAGCCCATAAAATTACAGGGAAAGTTTCTCCAGGGCCCCAAGGGGTTAATTTTGCTTAATAGCCTCAAATTTAAGAACTGATTTCCTTTTTACATTTTTTTTTAATCTTAGCTAATGCTGAGGATACTATTACTCACACAAATATGTAATCTTCCTTAAAATCTTATTAAACATCTTGTTTTTTACTCTTGTGGCAGCAAGCTCCGCTTCTTTACTATGTCCTATTCAGAAGGCAGGAGAGGATTATTGTCTATCAATACTAACTTGAACATGCACTCAGCTATCTTCACCATGATCCAAATCAAGTGATTACTACAACAGGATTAAATTAGTTATGAACAGTATGGCTCTGTCCACCCGGATGAACGCATATTATAATGGTATATATCATATGGCAGGCTAATATTTTTAATACTGAGACATAACAGAAATCCATTTAAAAGAATGTAAACCAATATTAACAGCAGTTCTCAATTTAAAGTGAATGACGTACATAAGCTCTCTGGAAAGAAACTTGGGCAACTTTGACAGAAAAGTAGAATGAGATAATATGGGAAGAAATTATTCAGGAAAGATGAGAGAAATATCAGTAACTTTTATTAGCCGTTGATTCAAGGGTTCTCAGCAAGTGGTGAAATTCAGCTGACAGTCCCACAAGGCAAGACCTTTGACATTGGCTTCGGCAGTTCCTGCTAACCCACCCCAACCACTTGTGCTCCCATGCCTTAGCTCAGTGACCCTGTTTATAGCACAGGCCCTCTTGCCTGCACCCTGGAGTCTGTGCCAACACCACACCAGGGACGGCACATTGTGTCATGGGACCGCAATCAAATACCTGTGGAAAACAAGACATTTCTGCAAGCTTACATTGCCACTGAAGTGCTCTTACCACTGAACTTCAGCCTTGGTGAGTTGGACTGGATTTCCTGTTCAGTTTAGAATATTCATATAATTGTTATTTCATCTCATGTGCATGTAACACTGTGCTGCTCAGGCCAACTGGCTTCAATCATTCCTACCTTCAAAAGAAACTCCATTGAGCATCTAGTGCTAAAATAACCCGGAAGCTGGAAGTATGTTTCATGTGGGATTTTAAGAAAAGAATTTAGAACAAAACACTGATCAGAGTTGACCCACTTTACAGCTTAACCCTGCACTTTCGCTCTTGCAGAAGGAAGAAAATGAACCTTATAAGAAAGCTAGAGGAGTTTTCCAGTGGGACATGCATCAGGGATGCACATCAGATTGCTACTTCTGCCCAAAGCAGCTAGCTAGTGGACAGCTTTATCTCTGTGACTTGTCCATCACCAGAAAATGTGCTAAAGAGTCTGCCATCCCAATTATCCTGTACAAGCCATTTATGAAGTATATTCACATGTAGAAGTTAAAAGTAGCTGTTGTGGAGGCTTCAGTCCTACAATGGTCAAAGAAGTCCACGGGGTGGCTGCATAAGTGAAAACTGTTAGAGGAAGTCCAAACCCATCAGGTCAGTATCTGAGACACCCTTGAGCCCTGAGCACATAAATGCTCACGTTCCACTGACTTCAAAGACAAGGCTAATCCTGAGAGCTTTATTGAATAAGGGCCTTCATACGAGCAACAATTTGGTTTAATGAATGAAGCACACTACAAATCAGGAAAAAGTATGTTTGGTTCTGCCACTACCTCCGAGTTCATTGCTACAACCTATTGCATCGGCCAGCCTGTTCTCACTCTTCCCTTTCATCAAGAAGAACTTTGGAGCACAGATTACCTTTCGGAGCAACACCGGTACTCTATGCGGTACCTTGGAAGCCACGGTAATAATTCGAATCCTTGTTTATGGCCACAATTTTATAGAATCACAGAAGGCAAACATCAAGGCTGCCATCTTACCTACATTATCTTAATTCATTTAGTGTAGTGTAGTTAATTCAGTGTTAAAGACAATTACCTCAACAGATTTAGTGCCATATCTTGGCCAAGGTACCTAGTAACTCTAGCTTAGTCTATTCAACTAAGTAAAACAGAATTATCACAGATTCTTCCTTACAAATTCTGCACTGTGATTATGTACGTGTTCACTATGTTTCACAAGCAATGTACTGTGGTTTGTCTACTGCAATATCAGAGACTAGCACGTGATATGACATTTGCATATATATTTTGTGATTATTTTAGCAATATCCATCTCACCTGAGAAGTTTACTATGAAAAGACAGACTTACCCTGCATTTCTTGTGTGTGGATATGTGTACGCATGGGCACACATATTTCTGTTTAACATCCTCATACAGCAAGTGTTAATAGTTTTGCTACAGATTGTGCAGTCTAGAAATCATGGAACTGGAGCTGCTATACCCATGAAGAACAATACTAAGGGTGCATGTTTTGGTTCAGCAGAATTGATAAGCTGATATTCAGTTCAAAGAGACCTTTATCCTGGTGATTAGAATATTGAAAAGGTTAGGTGTGTTCATGAGAAAGGCACAGCTGTGTGATCCCAACCTGCAGCATTTGAAAGGCTGTTCAAGTAAATTGCAGCTCGCTCCCATACACAGACAGATGGATTTGGGTACATACTACATGTGGTACATGCACTGAAAAGACTTCTAAAAAAATTTGGGAAAATCTTTGTTCCTTTGAAGCATTCAATTTTCACCTAACCTTACAGTCTCTCTTTATAAATATAAAACTTCAAAATAACTTGGGTCATTTTGCTGTAACCAGGGCTAAAAAAAGAATCTTCCACAGAACTTTTTCTAAAAGACTGCTGACTCTGTGAAGATGAGAATAAAACTCAGCAGCCTGGATCTTAGCTGGTGGTTTAGTGTCTAAATCTTCTGCTAAGGATCTGGCTCAGCTCTTTCGGGTGAAATCAAGCCCTTCTGACACTAACAGCAGAAACTCCCACTGTCTCCAAAGATGAGAATTTCTCTTTCCAATTTTTCAGCTGAGTATTTTGTTCCACTTTTTTATGATTTCAATGTTTTGGGAATGTCTGAGCCAGTGGCTTCAGGCTTTCAAATGCTGGACATGTAGGAGACATTACCACCCATCCAGATCTCCAATGCCCCAAGTCTTACCACCAAACATGAAACCCTTTCTTCAGTATATCCCTTCTGTGCCTTAAGCAATTGTGTGAAAGCGTACATGCATCTGATGTGTCAGACTGTGTCCCCAGGATGTGCACAGTAGTAGGGGAATGACAATGCAACTATGTGCAATTAGCAAACGTCTTCCACTGGGTGTCCTTTAACAGTGGGTCTTTCAGGGTGGCTCACCTTCAGCCCATAGCCTGGTACTAGGACGTAGGTGGCTCTCTGATATTAGTAGGTCTTAAGGAACTTCAAAGTGTATTAATGAAAATTAGCCTAAGTAATCCCAAGTGGAAAGAGGACTAAAGGAAATGGTACTACTTGAGACTGTGTCAGAAGTCAGAGGTATCAGAGGACCTTAGTCTTTGAAAGGTAACAAAAGCTGGACAACTGTGATTCTTAGGAACATAGAATTTAGGATTTAGACATTCTGACTTCATTCGCTCAAGTTTATAAGAATTAGATATTACATATTCACCTATATGTTTTGTTCACTGAACACCTATCGCCTCACTTTTTTTCTTTTTTAAACCTACTTACTGTAGTATTGAAACACCTTTAAGTTTATTAGTTTTTAAATATCTGAATTCTCTGGGGCAAGTGTCTTGAATTTTCTTCATCCCCAGATCATCCCCTGACCTTAACAAGACGCAGTGGCATCCCTTTGCTATGTGGCTGAGACCCACTGAGTCACAAATCAGGCTGACCAGTTACATCTGGCACAGGAAGCCTCAGAGAAAAAGAGAAGGCACAGCACTTGCTCACACAAGGTACAAGCCTAACTGTGGAGGAGCAAAAGGAGACACCCAGGTGAAGGATGCTCCTACTCATTCTCTGAGACTTGACCCATGCCAGATTCCGCTGCAGAAGTCTCCGTGGTACACGTCAAGCTGATTTACAGAAGGATGAAGTAAGGAAAAGATGGTTATAAACTGTGATTAATCCTGATTTACAATAGCTCAAACTGTGACAGAAATTCTATCATTAGCCAACAACAGAATGCTTGAAAGATTTGTGAATTTTGTTTATGTGTTTGTACTTATTATTCCAACATAGTTATCTTTATCATGGAAGCTTAAACAAAATCAGGTCATGGCAGTGTGTGACGCTGTTGATAATCCATACCATGAGCAATCTTCATGTGCTGCAAGAGCACAGATAAGTGTTCAGTAAGCTTTTCCCAATTGATTTAAAGTTAGCTCACGCATATTAGGTGTCTGCCTGCCTGTTCATAAATCTTTGACGTGTACGTCTGGCTGGTGTGTTGTGCCTGACATGTGAACTGTGTAAAATACAGTTCAGAGGTTTTTATTACAGCGGTACCTTTAATATCTCCACCAGCAGGTATTTTACACTTCATAGATACAGTAGCTAATGCTGCTCTCCAGTCACAGCACATCACCTCTGTTCATCCCAAATGCTCTTCCAGTTCTCACTCTACTGTGACAACTGTACTCTCCATATTATGAGTCTTCCTGATGGGAATTTCCTTTCCAGAAGTAGAAAGGACCTAAGCTCATGTTCGACATTCAGTGTAGTGTGACACCTCTTCACCTGAAGATTTTTGTCCTGAAAATCCCTGAGCAGATGAGGTATGGTGGGAGAAGGAAGCCCATCAGTCCGAGTGCTTGATGCCTTTCCCGGCTCTCCATCAGCCTAGCTAGTCTGAATAAAACCCTTCTCCTAGTAGCACCTCTCACTGTAAGCAGAGAGGAAAAAGGAACCGTCTCTTAGGTTCTTATTAGCCGATATTAACTACACAATTAAGCCAGCTGGCTTCATTCAGGCCAAAGCATTGCTGCAGTATGGAGGCAGGAGCATAGAGCAGAGCAGTTAAGGCATGTTGGCCTACTGCCTTTAAAAGGATGATGTTCTTCACCACTCAGGCCTATCAGGTTTCTGACTTACACTGTCAGCTACTGCTAAAACCAATGAAAAGATCCAAATTACGTTCAGTCTTAGATGGAAAATAATATCAGTATCTGTCCTGGTGGTCCACTGCTTACGCTTTGACACTGATTTTGATGTAATTAGAAATAAGTAAAGGTTTGATAGATCCTGTTCGCTCTTACTCTGAAATCAGTGCAGGCTGTGACAGGAGCTGAAAAGTGAAACCAGCACCCTGGGAATACTAAGGACTTGTCTGTATGCAGAAGTTGCACTGCTGTAAATGTAAGTTAATCCAGTTATAGCAAGTCTTTTTTCAGGGATTCCCTAACATATAGTGATTTATAACTGGCTCTTGTAGTTGTAAATTTTCACACTCATGCTTGCAAGCATAAGTTAAAGAGGCAATCCTGCACAGACTTAACTAAATCAGTGGGAATTCCATTCCATTAATATAACTTGGACACAGATCAGTTCTAATATGGATTAGATATGACTTAAAAAGTTGACGGCTTCTTGCAACCAGGGAAGAATCCAAAGCTTTCCCATTTCATAAACTTCGTTATTATCTGCTCTCTTCCAGCTTGTCAAGAGCCTTATTTTACTTTTAAAAACAATTATGGGTCTTAAAAGATATTAAGCTGCTTTTCTGGGGAGTCACAACACTATTTTGCCTTAACATAAAGTACCAGATAATAACCAGACAAGTTGCAAGATCCTTCTCCTTCTGGACCTCCTGTTCCACCAAAAGGGACAAGATTTCCTCAGACCTTTCTTTATTCAATTTTTTTTTAGTCAAAAGACAAGAGTGCAACAGCAGAACACTACAACCTGCTATGATCACAACGCAGTGCCATGACACCAATGGTCATGACAAGTTTGTCCTTCCCCAAGTTTCTACAGAACACAGAGATTGCTTGGACCACATGCTGGTTGGCAGAGAACAACACGCTGAAATCAGCGCCACAGAAACATTTTTTTCTGGAAGTCTAGAGCCTGCAGGGGAAAAAAAGGAATGACAACTCCTGAATTAGAGCAGTTACGAGTATCTGTCCTAGAGCCTGCACACAGACTTCTCTAATCAAGCGCAATGATTACCTTGCATTCAGTTCCACTCTAAAAGCTTTAATCTGTATATGGCTGCTTGAACCACCACATAAGAATATTTGACTGATCACAACACTACTCCAAAAATCAAGCGCAAACAAGAGCAGAGAGATAAATGAATCCAAGGATTTTCAGTGTAAATACGGTGGATATTTAACAGTGGTGTTCATCCTGGCTGCCATGACAACAAACACCAGATTCAAGATTCAACAGTACAGTTGAAATTAAGGTTATATGTTGTCTTGAACTCACCTAATAGCGTCCTGTAGTTCAGAAAATTTTCCTTGCAACCCTTGGATACAGCAATACAGCACGACAAAGCAGTGCGCATCCAGTTCTCCCCATTCAGACCTGATGTGAGATCTTTTCAGAGACCTACATCATGGACCTACCTACTACGGCATTTCTGAATTAGCAGGACATGTATAGTACTTGGTTAGGCAGCACACAACCACTTGTTTAATTGACATTCTTACCTCTGCAGCTAAGTAGTTTCCAGTTGCCAAATGCTTAAATCTAAACAAGCTGTTCCACTGTCCTGCCCCTCCCCGGCAAGGGTCATGATGGACAACCTAAAAGAAGAAGTAAAGATTTTAATCGTGCTTCTCAAGATCATACTTAGATCACTGACATTTCTTACAGGTCATTCCAAATAAACATATGTAAACTACATTATTACAAATAGTATACCACAGAAAGGAATTCTGTGCTCACATTAAGCCCACCATAGATAACAACTACTTACATTTCTTTTTTGCCAGCTGCCAGGAAATACCCCTCCTATTACTTTCCATGTTTTCATTAATCTACTCCCAGCTAACATGATGACCCAAATTTTGCTTTAAAGTGACATGGTGTGAATCTGGAGCTCAAGAAAGTAAGTGGAGCTGCTCTACACTTACATAGGCACTACATAAAAGCAAAACTCAAATCCTCTTACATCATTTCACCACTTATACCAGCTCTATTTTTGACAACACTAGGGGCTTCTGATAAATTTTCGTTCAAGTGATAAAATATCACCATATCACCTGAAACATCCCCGGTTATTTCTTTTTCTCTTTGACTGAGCTGTAGGTCATTTTCTACCTTCAAACCTAGCAGTGCCTGTCCCTCTTAAGGAGTGATCTCAAATAACTACAAGTGCAATATACTCTATTCCATACAGTTCTTACTCAGACAAAAATCAACCATGTGCCTGAGTGAGGAGCTCTGTTTTAAATGCACAGTTTGTTCAGCACATAAGAATTTTGGATATAGGAGTTACATTACTGTAATAGCAAGGGTTTGAGACATACCAGTTTCCAATGTTCCTCAGTTAAACAAAAGTATATCTGCTAGTCATCTTCTTAAAATCACCCCCATTCACCAACAATACCTTTATTTAGTCTAACTTTAAAGAGATGCTGATGTGCCCTGTTGCAGAAGAATGGACTCGATCACATTTGTGAGATTTCTTGTCAGTCACGAATTTAAATTTTCTATACTGCACATGAAGTCAAATATAAACACTCAGAACTCGGGATACACGATTCACTTTGATAAAATCGCACCATTTACGTCAAGTCTGAATTTGACTCTTCGTCATTTTAGTGCAGGTAAATATAGTAAGAAAACATCCTCTCTCCACACACGCACAGCAATAAAGCATCTCTTCAGTGTTCATCCTACACAAACCGTTTCATAAAATAATAATAGTTACGAGGAGGTGTATGATGATATCAAGAGGCTATGAATGATTCAGGTTGTGGTAAAGTATTTTTACTGAACCCTGGCCTTCAGGTCCTAAAATATTTATAAAAAGAAAAAAAATACCTCTATTTCCCACAGTGCTTTAGAACTTGTTGCAGAAGTGGCTGACTGACGTAATGTAGTACGAAGGAAAATATGTTGTTTCTTCTCATATTCATCACAGGTCAGAAACTTCTCTTGCTCTGCATGAAACAGCCTAACAACATCTCCCTGAAGTAATATGAAAAAGAAGCATTATTAAGTGATAGGCAAAGCCGCTAGACTCATCCTTTATCTCTGTACTAGCTCCAGTGATGTCAATATAGCTGATGTAAAGAAAACATTTATTAGTTTTCTGTTGCTGAAGCAGATACCAAGTGCAGAGCATACAATCTCGGCACTGAGTCTGGAAATCAGCTGAGATAATTCAGTCCTGCAGGAGATCCATGCACTTTTGTGAAAAGAGAACTTGTTTCAGAGTACTGCAAAGAACAGTGGGCAACAACCTAAAGGTGACTTCTAATTCTAGCTAGCTTTACTAAATGGATTTTTTATTTCTAATCTCTCTTAGTATTTAGGGAAAGTGAATATATTTTTTCAACATCATATTATCTTGTCCCTTCTACTTTGCAAACAAAACCAATGCCCCCTCTCTATTTCTTCCGCTGGCATCATTTTTGCTCCCTTCTGCCTCTCCTCAAGGCTCGAAACACTATCCTCAAAGGGGTCTACACAGATATTCCATTTTCCCTTTCAAATTCTTCCTCAAAAACTGCTGGTACCTTTATGCCTACTGAAAAATAGCTAGTTGATATTGACATTGAGGTACAAGCAAGGACAAATGAAATTTATGTATTTAAAATGAAAATGTAAACAATCTCAGGGAGTGATCTGGAGGCATGAAGCTGTGCAATCCCTTGGCACGTAAAGCTACATTGTCTTATTACAGTTACTGTCATCTTTCCTCCCTCACTCCCTTTTGTAAGCTTATTATACCTGATTTTAACATCTTGGCATAAAATGAAGTGTCAAAGCTATTCTGTACAGAGCCCTCATGATTCTGGGCTTGAACTTCATCTTTTCTCATGGATCCTCAGTTGCCTCTGGGAGGGGAAAGAGGCTGAAAGCTAGCACAATCCAGACATTTTCACTTAGTAAGACAGAGGAAAAATATTCTGGCTGTTGAAGGACAGTAGTGAGGGATCCTGAATAGCTCCATAAAGCCCTCATTTCTTTTATTCACCATGTAGCATTTCTTTACAGTCAAATATGGCGTGATTTTTCAGATTAAAAAAAAAAATTAAAAAATCATACTTACTCCTTTCAGTACATCATCTCGATAACTACTGAATTTCATGAACAAAGTTATTTTCCAGCTTGTGTTACAGTTGACAGCATTTACCTTTGGGAAAACAACAAAACACAACACAATTATAGTCTTAAGGGGTGTTATTCACATGTTGAGATAGTCTATTCTTCTAAAAGACCACCACATCTAGGGAGGCAGGGGACATGGCTTAGCTACATACTTGCACAGTTCCTAACATGGGTCCTGAAGCTCTCAAGTGTTAACAACAATGATGGTGATGTTGGATAAAACTGAGTGGGCAAAATGCTACTCTGTCTGTTGACAGCCTACCAAAGATGACCTAAAGAGCTGTTGGAAGAGGACTGACTTTTACATCAGGAAGAGTTTCAGATACTCAAGCAAAACTCATGAAGGTTTCACTGCCAGACAGAACTGTGCCAAGAATAAGTACATTTCATCTTGGGTTTTTGAGGCCAAGTTGGAACCAATGTTTAATACTGGCATCTAGACCATGGTAGGCTCATGGTGAGTTCCAGATACCAGTAAAGAACAACATATAATACATCTCAGATCAGCAGTTATCCCTCCTCCCTCCACTGAACTCACCTCTTTGCAGCCAGGGTTATCCAGAAGCTCAATGTTGCTGGCATGTAGAGGCTGCCCTGCATTGACTGGCATGAGAACAACTTTATCTCCCACAACAACCTGGCAGTCAGAAACAAAGTGCAATTTAGAGTGCAATTTAGACCTATGTAATTATCCAATAAAATGAAGTAATGTTACATTTTTAGAAAATGACTCAAATGCATGCTCTAGGAATGGCACTGAGTGAATTTATTTGCAGAGAATTCACACACCAGCTCTGTTCACCCGTGCCTCTGCAATTACTTGGGTTCAAGATTTCTCCCTAAGGAGTCCTTGCATTCGCAGTAAGCATGTTACCCGGTTCAGCAGAAATTCGAGATCATGAAATAGACATGAACCTATGAATTTCAAGAGCAGTTCAGTTCATCTAAAAGTTACATTAACTACTCTTTATCCCATATATACTGCCAGCCAAAAGGCAGAGAAAGCTTCGAAAATAATCTGTAGTCAGACAGCAAGACTCTTTTCCCTTCCTTGCTGTCAGCCAACCTTCTCCCATCGATGTGTTTTTCATTTCACAAAAGCCTTAAAAATTTGCCTGTAACTTCTTTAGCCAAGTGACTCCCTAGAGCTCTGTGGAGCATCTTCTGGCAAGTATCATGACAGGCTCAGGAGTTCTCCGATTTAGACTGTATGCCTGCAGTCTGGAAAGGAACTTAAATCACTGGAAATTGAGAGAGGCAAACATACTCCATCCCCTCTGCTGTTACTCCCTAAATGGTGTTTGGAGCCCAGCACAGGCAGCAGTTACATCAGCTGAGAGACCTTCTCTCTACAAGAGGAATTCCTAGCTGACTCCCTGCAAGCAAATTCCCATGCCCTTGCAATTCTTTACCTATACAGACAGGGAAAAATAATATATGAAAATGTCTTTGACCTAAAAAGTGCTTGCAACATGCAATTCATACCTGGGAGGGGAAAAAAAATATTTTAAAAACTAATAAATAAATCAGTCCACATAGATTGGTTGGCACTGGGTCCTGATTTGCTTATGTTGTTCACAGCAATTTTAAGCACACAGACACACAAAGACAAGTGGCTACATGTGATTTCTGCTATACGAAATGCTGCACAAGCCATGCTTTCTTTTGGAACACAAATTAACAGAAATGTTTTCTGCATTGATCAGCACATTTCCTATGAAAAAGCAGAGCCCAGTTCAGCCTCGTGTAAATTAAACACAGGTGAATTTGGCCCACTTACTGCAGAAGTGGAAAAGAAGGTTGCCTGTTATTTACCAACACAGCAGAAATAAACAGCAAAAGACAGTGTCATCATGCTCACACCACACATAGAAATCCTATTTGATCCAAGTAATGAGAAAAATTTCACTAATGGAACCAAAATAATGACAAGATGGCTTTAAGATACATTACTTATGCAATACATTTCTGCATGCCATGCTTCACAGACATTACTTACAGCCCATTTTAAGAAGTTATGACCAGACAATTCAATAATCAAAAAACCATCAGGCTTGCATCCTGCAAAGTGGAATCAGGACTTCAAAATCATTGCAAGTACACCAGGACTATAACTTAATTAGTAAGAGAGCACATCATTGAGCATCTTATTTAAAAAGAAAAAAGGAGGGGCAGGGGAAGGTATCTTTGAATGCAAGCCTGTGACTACCATGGAAGTAACCAGAGGAAAAGACGTACACAGCTACTCTGCTGTAGGCACACATCTAAGGAAGAACTGTTATGTGGGGTCATGGTTTCTGTCTCAATCTCCTGCCGTGCTCCAAGTCCACATCAGTAACCTGCCCTCGATGCTAGCGAGCTCTGCCAGCTGCCACAGAAGCAACGAGATAACCTATGTTCTTTTCCTCTCTTCTTTTTCTTCGTGCTTCAAACCTCCAGAGGTGGTTGGGAAGGAAGGGATAGAGGCACTTTCACAGTGCTTGTTTCCTATACACTCTCCACCAGTGATGCAGAAAACAAAAGCAAAGTGAAGAGAGAATCCTGTTCTCTTAAACACGGCTGCCTTGGGTAAGCTGTAAGTCTGCCCTTTTGAATTCCTCCCGTCCCCTACCCAGTTGATTTCTGGCTCCAAATAACGCCCCAGCACGCCCAAAACACTGGAAGCAGAGCACTTGCATGCCTGCGTGCCCATATTTCTGCCTGCAGAATTGTACTACATGGAGATTACAGAAGACAGAGCAGGGTATTCCCAAGGTTTTGCTCTGCAAAATTAAAATTGACACCAGCTCTTTCTCCTCTTCCCTAGCTACTCTTGGGCACAGCCAGCCACAGTATGCTGTAGACCAGAAGTGGGTAATAGTTTGACAGGTCTCTGGGAGTTCTTCCTTACATATAGACATGAATTCGTTAAAGTTGCATCAGACTCCCAGCTTTTGAGGATATCATTCCTGATTCCTTCGACAAAACTCTTACTCTTTCTGGTCTAGACAAGAAAATTCCAAAGAATGATTAACCTTGTAATGAAGCCAACAAGAATTCAGCTTTTGAATTCAAGGTAAAGCTACAAGGTCATTGAGTCTTGGACGCAGTGGAGTTCTTCCCACACAAGGTCATTTCTAAATTTATGCAACCCTACTTGTCCACATCTTGGTGGAGAGGGTACATTGAGAGTGGGAAGAGCCACAATCAAAGCTGACTGTGTTTTGTCTTCTGGGTGGGGGATCAGTGCTGGCATCACTTAGAGTGATTCTGTCATTCATATAAATTCAGTAAGGCACCTGAGAGCTACATCTACACCGCAATCAAGAAGTAGGAGCAAATACTCTAGTAGAGGTGTAGTATATGACAAAGACTGGCAGTTACAAAAGGTTATATTAGCTGTGAAGATGCAGTAGCAGTGATTTCAGTTTGGACTAACTATCCAAGTAGCTTACCGGGCACACCGAAGGCTCTGCTACTCCATCTCCATTACTTTTATGTTATAACCACATCCGTCAGTGGAACTGCTGACACACTTCAAAGATGGGGAGGATTAACAGAACTTGCCCCCAGATGGCTGGGCATTCCCCAAGTCCAAGACCACCTCCCTCGGCATGCTGCAAGACCAAGCTTGAAACCACTAAAATGGCAGACAACTGACAATGCAATTCACGCAGAGCTAATCCTGCTATCAGTGCACATTATGCTGTTCAGTTGAACTGGAACCAGCTCCAGCCTTAATCAGTCACATCTTCCACTGAAGGAGAGCTGGTATATGCTTAATAAAAGTCTGCATAAAATATTGCAGTTATGCCAATTACTGTAAATTTTCAGCCATATTTTTTCATTACTTTCATTGACTTGCATAACTAATCAGTTGCTAATCAAGCTAAGCTAACTCTCCTTCAGAAAAATAAGTTTTAAAATATTTCACAAGGCTAAACAACTGTGATGATGACTTACCAGAAAAGTCACACACATGACTTCCTATATCACAACCTTCCTCAGACTAAACCACCTTCTTTTCTTTTAGGATATGTGGCATATTTGGATCTATCCTGTCTAGGTTATCTGACACAGTAGCAGTCATCCAAGCAGTAACTCAATACTCGCTTCTGCTGTTTTAAAGACTTTCTAAAATATGTTTGCTTTGGGGATTTCCTCGTTATAGCACAGATATTGAAAACAAAAAAAAACCCTGAAGTTTCCAAACAAAATAAGGCCCCGATATACCAAGCTAACTCCATGCACTGAGAGGTCAGCAGAAGAAAATTATACAAAAAAAAAAAGTAAGTCCTTTAAAATCTAACCTATTGGTAAAGTGGCCCCAGCTTATGTGGTATTAGGTGCTTTGTATATGAGTCCCCCAGAAACTAGTCTTTTAATGGGCACATGTGTGGGAGTAACGGAGAGGGAAGGAATGGGTACAAGGCTGGAGCCTCTCTCCGTCTGCAAGAAGTAAATGAAGGATTTCTTCCATCGCTTGCTACCCCTGTCCCAGTTACAACAGCTGCCTAGTTGCTGCAGCTGTTGAAGGGGTGGAAATGTGCCAGAGCAGTTACGAGAAAGATACCAAAGGACTAATGTTTAGCACTGGAAGTTTGCAAAGAAAATTATCAGATCTGTTTGGGCCTTGTAGAAAGAAGGAAAAACTTGGGTCTCCAGACTTCCCTCTGTAAAATATATAATGCAGTAGCGAGCTCTCAGCTCTGAAAGGCAACACCTGGTGACCGCAAATGAGCAGCAGGCAGGTTCCAAAGGAGGCCATTAAGTTAGGGGTAAACCTGAGAGTTTCCCACACAGCCCTTGTAGCTCAGAGCCTGTCAAATACGGTCCCACAGGGAACCAAAACAGAAGAGGGGTCTGCAGAATGGGATGTTACAGCAATCACTGATGGTCTGCAAACTTTTCAGACCAGCAAAACTGCTTCCAAACTCTTATGTGCCCGCAATAGTGTAGAACTGAATCAAAAACTCTATAGTACTGAGGATGACTTACAAAGCTTAAGATCGTTCTGCTGCTCTCAACTGTAAGAGCTCACAACAGCTTTGCAGATCACAAATTGGGAACCCCAGATCCTCACTCTGGAGAACATGGTGTGCACTTATTTCCCAGGCATGAGGGCATGAGAAATTAAGAAGATGCTGAACTGATGTTATTCTAAGAATTTAAGCCAAAACCTTAAAGCAGTAAGTCACCTTTTATTCTTTCCAAAGAGGGAAAGGAATACCAGGTTAACGTTTGATCCACAACACTTCTTTTCCCCACCTGAAAAGCCATGCGGAGGTGCACCAGAGGGCTACTCATGTTTGCTGCTCTTCCCTGCAACAGGCTTGGGGAAAAGGGGAGCTTTTCACATACCCTTCTGACCACTGCATGGAACAAAGACTATGACTTTGGAGGCTTTTGACCAGGAGGTGGGAATGCAGTCCTTCCCCTCCCCACAAGAGATTGCCAAAAGGAGCTGCAAATAACCACACTCATCCTGGATAGCATCCCAAGAGCTGGGTAACCACAAAGTTAATGAGAGAAGATACACAAGAAAACAGGCATTCCTTTCTGCAGTCCTGAGAGGGCTCTTTCACTCATTACTTCACAAGGGAGAGTGGCCAAACATTCCCAGCCAAGTCTATAATATAAAACCACACAAGCTCATCATGTGGTCTTCCCAGAGGCAGATCTGGATTTTCCACAGCGAGTGCTTACTTACGCCACAGACGACTGAATGAAGAACCAAGTTTTGATCTCATAGCATAACTCTCAGATCTGCAGCAAAGAGCTCTCCTACATATTCTTCCTCTTACTACTACGCAAGACACCTACTGAAACCTACCCAGAAAAGACCCACCAGAGTATCCAACCCAATTCCCATCACAGATGCCACTCTCATGTTGAGGGGGGGATACAGATTTAAAGAAACCTGATGTATTTCCTAGAGACGTTCTCTGCTTACCTCTTCAAAAAATTTTTGCCCAGAATATTTAAAAAAAAAAACTTTAAAAAAATCTTTACTGTAAACGGTGACTTATTATTAGTTTTTTAAATCCGTACACAACAGGTGGACTTAGCAAAGATGCCCCAACACAGGTCAGCACAGGCTCAGATGAGTGCAAGGTCCTGCATGTGGGTCGGGGCAATCCCATGCANGGCGGCTGGAACTAGATGATCTTCAAGGTCCCTTCCAACTCAAACCATTCTATGATTCTATGATTCTGTGAATGTGGCAACATTTCAGATTCCAGATCAAATAATTTGGTAACACTTTCCAGTTACACATAAAAGCTAATAGTCCCAACCACTGTTAAAAAAATATTTTTTTTCTGAACGTAATCCATTATGACTTATGCCAGTAGCAAAGAAATCATGTGTCTTCTGGAAACTTTCTGCCTTCACCCTCTTGTACATTCAGTATTTCCACTTACATTGTCACCTTCACTCCTCAGTTTCCAGAACGGCTGGATATAAAACCAGGATCCCTCGTTCCCTGCAGCATCCAGAGACACCCGCATAGCATTCTTCTCTAGCAGAGCCGGCAATCTCTTATTGACTGTGAGGTACTTGTTACTTTTTATGTGCAGTAGCTGTGAACAAATGATAATTTTAAAAAAATAGCATAGCTTTTGCTTTTCCTCCTTTTCAGTCAAAGAGGAGACATTGGCTTTCACACTGTAGGGATTTTTCATAACATACATAAAGACAATATAAAACTAGAAGAGAGTTATCAAACTATACTGCAGCTAAAGAAAACAGATGTTATATCTCAGATTGAGAGAAATGTGTCAGCGATCAATTTTACAGCATATACTACACAGGTAGGGCAAGGGTCCATTAATAGTGTTACCTTCAGGAATTTCATCCATTACAGGAAAGTTGTACTGCACTTAAGAACACAACTTCTGTCTCGTTTATATGTCATGAAGTACAAATGACTTCAATGATTTAAAAGGCGCTGCACAGCACCTCTAAAATATGATTTTGAAATCAATCTTGAAAATAAAAGATACATATTTACATTCAGATACTAAACTGCAGCAACAAAAATCACACATAAAATTTATATGATGACATATTATTTAAACATGAATATGCAGCACTTCTGGTAGGCTTTAAAACAGACAGAAAAACACAATATTGTAAACTTCACCAAGTTCTGTTTACCTGACCCTTGACAATCCAGATTACAGTGGTTAGTTTCACTTTCACCATAACCTTGAAATGAAACAACTGTTTCCTTTCCAGCTCTAGAGAGGGCAGATATATTTCAATAGCTTTACCTGTATGACATTGCTATATTTTACAATTTCTCCCAACAGCTTTCTGTTCTCGCTTTCGTTCTGCTTTTGTTCCAGTTCTGCTGCATGCTGCAAAAGAATGATTATTTTTTTAAAGTTTACAAAATCAGTACCTGTATTCAGCTACTGGAACAGATAGTGTAAAAAGGAAATGGTATCACATTTAAAACGCTTCCTCCAACATGCAAGCATTACTGCACTGGAAATATTAGCACCCGAACCCTGCTGCAGCATGATTTTCTGAACTATTATCACCCAGACGCTGTGTAATGATTCTGGGTTTTTATTACCCAGGATAGAAACTCAGTCACAGTTTATGGATCAGACCTGAGATGCATGCTATTTTAAAAAATTTCAAGCACAAAAAGTAATTCCAGGAGCTTTATTTCATCCTGAAGAAGGAAAAATAAGGGCCTATGATTAGCTTCTCCCTGTCACCATTCCTTTTACTTGTTGGGTTTTTAATGGCATACAAATACACAGACTTTATACACAGCAAAACTAGTAGGTCACACATGGCAAAATGTAGGCTAAGCACAACAGTCTGGGTCAAACACAGCCACAGAACAAACTCTCAGCTCCTAGCTCTAACTGCTGTGTAGCTAGCTCTAGCCACACACCATGGGCCTTCCTTGCTGTTTTTAACTGGAAGCACTGGCAGCCTCTCCACTGCACATGAAACTATCAACCAGGTTTGATATGACCTTGCTTTCACTTAGTCTTATGGCTTCAATTATAACATCAGGCCAGCTCTTTTTCAGGGACAAAGGAGTTGCTCCATCCACACTGTATTTGATGCAAAATAGAATCTGCCCAATGGTTCAGAGAAGAATTACCTAGATTGAAAGCAAAGACAACTGCAAATCTGAGGAATTTCCAGACTAAAGCATTGAAAACATCTCTTTGTCCACCCCTCTCCTGGATGGACTTCTAAACTAATAGCCTAACTCCTGGAAAGGACTTAAATAATAGTATGATTTAAACCAGGGCCCACTCCTGATTTTACCAACTCCATTTTTACTTTATAAACCTCCTGAAAGCAGTACTTTGCTTATAGAAAAGGCACAACCCCCAGCCCAAAGTAAGATGAAAACCAAGGCAGGGGCAATAAATGTCTGTCAGGAGGTAAGGGAGATAAGGAGAATATAAAGTTGCTATGGTGGCAGAATAATACTCATCATGGTAGTTCCCAAGGCACTTGTTATTATTCCTTCTCATTCTATTGTAATTCTACAGCCTGCAGATTGAGATAAGATTAGAAATATAGATGTCTCTTACTTGAAGTTTCTTCAGCAGTGCTGCTTCTGTATGGTTTCCTTGCTTGGCTTGCTTGGCTTTCCAATACTGCTTCTGGGCTGAATATCGGTTCATAGGACACACCTTGAAAAGGCAGTCTGTGGAAAATTCAAAGAAACACTCATAAGTAATGCTGAAAGACACTTCCTTCATTTGTAAGTATGCTTTGGTTGGTTTTCTTTTTCCAGAAATGCCTAGATATCAGTGCTTAAATATAGTTGCCAAAGAGCTTGATAGCAATGGCACCATAAACAGGGTGGCAGAAATCTGAGTTGAACCTAAAGCCTTTGATGCCCCACATGTGCCCACTCCGCTGAGCCTCTGTAAGAGTCCCAGGCTGTGAGCCTGCCAGAGGCAAAACTGTCTGCGGCTTTATTAGCGCTCTTTGCTGCCACACATTACAGATGTGCTGTTTGAAGGCACGTAAAACCTTGAAAAAACAGTCCTGCTTTCTGTATGCCATACATCTGGCTGCCCTGCTCCTTCTGGCACTGCTGAAACAAAGGACTGCACGGTCATTCAGCTGCAAGCCACCAAGGAGGTTAATGTGGTTCACGTGTGCCTTCTCTAAGATTGATTAAAAAAAACTAAGAGTAAAATCAACAAAGTAACACAAACCGAACACTACCGCCATCCAACAGACCAGGTGAAAAACAGGTAAGGAGGGAGGGAAGACCACCCGAGAGGAATCGTCAAAGCGGGGCAGCTGCGCAAAGGACAACCAGAGGAGGAGGTACACCCTGAGGGGACTGCAGCCAACGGGGGAGCCGCCAAGTAAGCAAAGAGGAGCAGCAAAGGAAAGCGAGTTGCAACGCACCAGCCCCCATCCCTTCCCCATCGCCTCTCCCACATGCAGCGAGGGGGCTGGGGACCAGGAAGGGGGAGATGTGTCTGGAGGGAAGCCAAGGGGTGCTTCCCCAAGCGCTTGTTCAACTGTTCATCTTAATTGCCCAATACCAGAATCAATAATTGAAAGTTAATGTTAATGGGAGATAAACTAAATTTTGCGAAAATCCCTGACTCAAGAGTTTTTGGGGTTTTTGGGGCCAGTGACAGCCCTATAAACTGGAAATACAGGCTCATGATTCATCCAAATCCAACTGCTTTTAGAGTGACAAATTATACCTAGTCTTGCATGGACCCAATCATCAACTGCTCTAAAAGCTAGGCTTGAAAGACATTTTACTTAGCAAATGTCAGTAATTGCCCTTTCATACCCCACGTGTATCAACTGGCAAGATGAAGGGACAGGAAAGTACTAATTAGCAATCAGAGTTTTGCTGTAAAACTTGTAAGATCAAACAGGACTGCGTCTCTATGGTAGTGTGAAACACTTTCCCAGCACAGGTTGCAATTTATAGATATCAAAGGAAGGTCTGTCCCAAACCATTAGCCCTCCATATTTAATTGTCACAGATGGTCAAGCCCTCTCTGAGGACTAGGCCACTCCCAGAGGAGAATTACCTTTGAAGAATTTCCTCCCTGCTCCATGTCATGGTCTCAGGGAGGTAGAGACAGGAGGAAAGCACCTATTCCTACCTGATTGCCACCCAACTGAGGCACAAGCTAGAGCCAGGTAATAGTGGCAATGTATCCTACTTAGAAGAGGTTTTGCCCCAGAGCTGGATTAAGAATAAAAAAGTTCCTCTTCTGATCCCCCAAGCACATCTTGCAGGCGCTGACACGCCAATTTGGCCAGAATCAGCAACGTCACTTCTCTGCTGGTCATCAGGCAATTTCCCCACAAAGAAGAGACTCTGCGACACTACCGGAAAGCCACATTGCACAGAGTATGGCACAGACAGTGCTCCTCACACAAATACAGCAAAAAAAGAAAAAAAGAGGAGAACAAACATGCTAGCTCCATATGAGCAACATGAAGTGCTTATTCACCACCACACTCAACACAGTTAATGGCACACACATCACATATAGCACAGAATAATTTGAAAACAGTCCTCTCTATCCTCAGCTCTCCTGCTGCCTTCTCCGAAAAGAGTCCCTTTCCAACAGCACTGTATAGTCACCCGTACTTCTCTTATCAAAGGTGCTTCAATATGAAATAGCACCCGCAATATCAACACTAAGTACACGTTCCAGTTACACACTGGATCAATGTGTAGGTGACCCTGTTGAATTTACCAACCTTGCATGTCATTGTTAAAGACAGTGTAGTCTCATCACTCACCCGTTACTGTCACAAAAACGTCAGCAGGGTAAGCTATAGGGAACTATCCCGAAGTCACAGTCTGGGTTTTTAACCACTGAGTCAAGTCAGCAGCAAACAGTTTCTATTTTACGGTGCTGTCCCAGTCACTGTCTAATTCCCAGCATAAGTTTAACATCTGCAGTTGCTAACTACCTAGGACTTGTTGCAGCTCTCCAATCCACAACAGCACATGTGGGAAGTCCCCATCTATCATACATGTGATAAGAAAAGTTTCCTAACTGTTCCACCCTTATGAGCAGAAATTCAAGTGTCAAACTCACAACCTCTCCGTAGAAGATGCTAGATACCAAGGCAGATCCTGTTCTCATTTTCAACACTGTCAATCCAATGGAATTACTCTTTCACACAGGGAGGAAGAGGAGGAGATTTAGTTCCTCTGAGATATATTCTCCATGTATCCTCCAACACACCCATCTCTTCACAGTCTGTGGGGAATTACTGAAACCATGCTACAGGTGGAATACCGCTTGTAACACAACAGGAGAGGGAAAGGAACTTTGTTGGTGATATGGATGTTGGGACTGAGTGCACCCTCAGCAAGTTTGTTGAGGACACCAAGCTGTGTGGAGCAGTCGACACGCTGGAGGGAAGGGATGCCATCCAGAGGGACCTGGGCAGGCTTGAGAGGTGGGCCCATGCCAAGCTCAGGAAGTTCAATAAAGCATGTGGGTCAGGGCAATCCCACACACAAATACAGGCTGGGCAAAGAATGGATTGAGAGCAGCTCTGAGGAGACGGACTTGGGGGTTTTGGCTGAGAAGCTCAACATGAGCTGGCAATGTGCGCTCGCAGCTCAGAAGGCCAACTGTATCCTGGCCAGCAAGTCAAGGGNGAAGCTTTGAGCAACCAGGTCTAGTGGGAGGTGTCCTTGCCCATGGCAGGGGGGTTGGAACTAGGTGATCTTTAAGGTCCCTTCCAACCTAAACCATTCTATGAAATCTAGTGTGAAGACAGGCCCTGCCTTTCCTAAGTAAAAAAGAAGTCTCATTACTTAAAATAAAACAGGCAGCACTCTCAACTACAATCAGGCCCAGCTAAGCACAGCTATCTGATGTTAGTGCTGCTAAAACCACTCAAGTAGGACTGTGCCACACGTTCCTCCCACCGCCTGCGCCCCCAGAGCCAGTGGTTTGTGACAGTGCTGGCTCTCAAGCCACTAACTAAGCTGCAATGCTTTTATTTCCGCAAATTTGCCATGTGGCCTCTCATATATGGGCCATCATTGTAACAAGCTTTTCATTGCATTGCCTCTTCCCTTCATAGCAATTGATATTCTTCTACTATTCGTAGCGGCAAAGCTTGTTCATACGAAAACACTGCCAGTGGTAGAACTTTCCTTGGCACTGACCCAAAGTCCTCACCGATCTGCTCCTTAATAACAGCCCTGAGTTGCTGTTCCTAGGAGAAAGTGCTACACATCTTTATCAAAGCAAACCCAGCCACCTTGCAAAGGTGTTTACTTTCTTTTCAAAGGGGAACATTGACAATGAGAACCGTATCATACAACCTAGAGTACAAAACTCCCATGTAACTTTTACAATATCCTGGACACCAAGAAGGGGGGAAAAAAAAACCCCACAATTACAAAACACTGTGTACTGTTAAATCCTACTGTGTGTTGAAGGAGATTTTACTTTCAGTATTGGGATTTCAGCTCATAAAACAGAAAGTCCACTATTCTTTTCCATAACAATCTATAATTAACGTGCCTTCTCAGAAGACTTCATGAAACACTTATTTCTTTGAAGTAACAATACCTTCTTTTTATAGGACCAGTCTTCATTTCTCAGTCACTCCCCACACATCCTGCTACTTGAGTAAACACACCGCTTCCCACCCTCATGCAGAGTCTCAAAGCACAGTGCTACCACACTGCAGAGAAATGCAAGATGCACACAGATGTGCAGTCACTATTGTGTGGGTTTGTCTCCCAAAGGTGGGTGATTTTTTCCTCATGATAGTTCTCAAAGAAAAGGAAATGTCGAGCAGGCGCTAGATAACCTCAGCCACCACACAGCTCCACCTGTAACCATACTACGCAACACAGCTCTCCTGACTTCCAGTCTAGTGCTTTAGAAGTTGAACTACCAAGAACTTTTTTACAATTGGTATTATTTCAATTCTATTTTCCTCAATTTAGAGAGTAAAAAAAACCATATTCTTTGTTTCCAGACAAGCTTTTCCCTATTTTTTTTCTTTTTTTAAGATTCCAGATACATTAAAAATAGGTCATCTCATTTTTTCCTGGTTTTTTCCTACTTACTTTTATTAGAATAACAATAGGATACTACGTAAATTCAAGCTTTGTGGTCCTAAACATCGGGGGGGGGGCAAAAAAAAGCAGTGCCTGCCCTAGAGAAGCTATAGTTTAAATACGAGGCATAAGATTGTAAAGCAACTTTCCAGCACACACAGTAGATCAATAGCTCAGCCCTCCTGGAGGTCTAGCAACCCACTCATGAGACAGACCGTCTCTTCTAACTTTTCCAGACATTCTCGGATAGCCCTAGTTCCTAACTCATTACTTTATGGAGTTTTACATAAATGCTTCTCTTCCTGAGGACACTAATTAAGTAGGCACTATCAAAGGTAAACAAACAGCTTTAAAGCATCAGCCAGTTTCACTTACTAAACTTTCATTCATTTAACTTCTGCAGTTCCATCAATTTTCTCATACCCACAAAATCTTCCTGGCAAAATTTCAATCACTTCTGCACGAAGTGAAGATGGAGAAAATGAGAAACATTGCCCACCCCAGCCCACACACAGATTTTTTTAAAACAATAAAAATCACTTCAAGTTTTCTTTACAAAATGGAAAAAAGGGGGAAGCTCTCCCTGGTCACACTGCAGGCTTAACCTCCTACACTACACCTTGGCTTATTAGAAAGTGAGAATATATGACAAATTGTCAGTGCTGAGACACATATCAATTACTTATTTTATGGGGAAAAAATGACATTTATTAATCAGAACAACCAAAAGATGGAAAGCAGCAACTCAGGAAGTCTGAAAAGGAAAATAACTAATATTACGCTTTTTAAATGTTTCTTGATGTTGGATAAAGATGGCTTAGAACAGTATTTGTCAGATGCTTTCTTCCCCCCCCCCTTTTTTATTTTAAGTGTTAGAAATTCAACTCTTGTCCATCATGGAAGATTTCCATGATTTGCAGAACTACAGAAATTATCACATGGCTTTACTTAAACCAACAGGCTGACAAACGGGTAAGTGGAAGTGACAGGGCTATTAAACCACAATGTGTGCAAGTCTATGTGTTTTGAAAAAAATCCAGAAAGGTAAAAAAGAGATAAATTGAGAATGGAAAGGGAGGAATGCGAGGGAGCAAGAAGTAGGGCAATGAAGAGGAGGACAACAGAAAAAGTGATCAAGAGTCTGAGAAGAAAATGAAACCAATTATGGAACTGAGAGAAACAAGAAGAAAACACAAGGACGAACCAAAACAATGTAGAAGGCAAGTAAAAAGGAAAATGGCAGAGGAAAGGGTAGGAGGATGACAGGAGGCAGCACAGAGGAACGTAATAGAAGGGAGAGAAGAGGAAAGAGCAATAACAGAAAAAGCTTAGAACAGACAAAAAATTGAGAGAAAGGCAAGAGGACGGTATCTAGGAACTCAAACATCACTTTCATTGCAGATGCCTCAAGAAAAAGGGGTACAAAATGCAGGGAAGTTTAAATCACTGTAAGAACTTAGGTCACTTTACATTTAAAATAGAAGATAGACTTGTGCTCCTCTTTCAGAGTTGCTAAATTTGACCAACAAGCAGGTCTTATCTGTGCTCTTCTACACCTTGGAAGTGGCAAATGTTTCCCACTAGAGATAACGGCACCAAGCTGAAGTGTGTTTGAGATCACAGTCTAAGGAAACTCAGAGTTCTGTTGCTCATGATGTGACTTTTCTTCAGAGGTACAGGACTTCTGGCACACACTGTTCTTCCTAATCTCTGTGAACCTGGCCCTGCAGCAGGGTAAGCATTTCCATCACAACACTAAGTGCTTTAGCTCTCACTAGCTTCAGTTAGAATTAGGACAAGAAGCACATGGCTTGATCAGTCCCTTAAATTCAACTGCAAAACAGTAAACATGTTTGGTGGTTTTTTTTTTTCAATAGACTTCAGGAAACACAGGTGGGACCAACTTCTGCCCTCTTTGCACTGATGCAAATCTGGATATGCAGACTGACCAACACAGAACCACTCCAGGTTCATGTCAGTGTGACTGAAGGGGAAATCTGGACCACAGCTTCTTTGTATGGAGACAAAATGAAAACAACCACAGCTTTCCTTAGCTTAACAATACTCTGTTTTGTAGGATGTTCTGAAACAACTAGAATAACTACCACCCACTCAAAAATAAAAAGAAAGTAAACACATAACAAAAACGAAACTGCTATTTTGAGACACCTCTTTACATAGGCTTTCAGTTCAGGCCAACAGCTCAGTACCTAAATTTGATCTCTGAGTGAACTCTACGTGTAGAGTTGTACACTACTTGTGTCCAGGAGGGATACAAGTAGTTAGAAAACACAATTCCCCCCCCCCTTTTTTTTTTCCTGTTGGGGAAAGGGTTGATAAAATATTACCAAAAAAGAGCAAACATAGTCCTCTGATGTTAATTTTCAGGGTCAGTCCTTGGAATCTAAACATCTTGTTAGAAACATGCCTTTCTCATATTTCTTTGACTCTCGGGTCGTGCTCTAACCTCAAATCAACGCCAGTTCAGCTATCAGCGATAAAAACATCGTAAACCATACAGACAGCAGTTCCTATTACTAAAGAAGCCCTATTCTTCCTGCTGTTAGATGCTATTTTTAGTTGCTTATGTCTAATTATTCAATTAATCATTCAGGCCTAAGTCGTCTTTTTATGTCAAGAACCTACTTAAAGCAGTTTTTGTTTGTTTTATTAACTTGGCCAGTTTAATTGAAAGCTATTTCCCAGAAGATTCTTCGGAGGAAAAATATGGGTTTTGCTTATGTTTCTTGGTTATAGGAACAACATTCAGCAACTCTTTTGCCTCAGTGCTCTTGAGCAGAGCTAAGAAATTTAGCAAAGCATGGCAGAGATGTGCTTTGGGTTGCTCTTGTAATACAGACACCTCTATGGTACCAGGCACTAAATCCCAATTAGAGAGCAAGTTTCTGCTGTGTTCTCAGCAAAACCACTGCTATTCCCACACTTTGTCACAATTCGACTTGTAAGATGAAGGAAAAAACAACCAAATGATGGCTTTATCTTTGTTGCAGCCATTCCCCTGAATGCCGCTTGATTACACACACCTGAAGCAACGTGAAAATGCTACTAGATGCAGCCCCTAACAATATAGCCATGATGTTATAAGTATGGTGGGTTGCATCAATTAAGATGACAAAACTCACTTTTTCGCTAATTTAGCTTTTCCTACAGATGTTGCAGTTCATCCAAATTTGCATGCTACCCATAGCTAAGCAAGTCACTTCAAAATTAAGTCTGATATGGGTGCACCCTCAACCAGAAAGAGGTAAGGAGTGACAAGAAGAGAGGGTGTTGGAGCCAAAGGGAGCTAAGAGGCAGCAGTGAGGAGGAAGAGGAGAAGGAAAGTAGCTAGTAACAAGTTTTGCGGCAGGGAGGGAAAGGGAGAAGAGGGGATGCCAAACAAGTGGAGGATCTGAGTTAGAGGAAAGGTTAGATGCTGTAGGGAACAGCGAGCAGAGGCAACTAGAGATAAAGAGATGTGTTACGCAAGCAACAGACAGAGGTTGCAATAGGGAACAGAGCCAAAACTGTCTACAACTAATAGAAAACATTCCCCTGCAGAAGCTGGGATGTAACTCAGGAGTGCAGTCCTTGCGTGCCCCCAGCAGCAGAAAACAGCTGTATGTCTTGTCTGAGTCTCATCCCTTTCTGACATCTGATCTACGTACACATGTACTACTGCCACCACTGATGGCACGCCATTCGCACCAAGAGTTCAGTAATCTTGCACCCTGGATCAAAGTGCCCAGACCTTCTTGATGCTGTTGAAACCACTTTTTTTTCCCCCCTTGAAAAACTCAACACAGAACACTATCAACTTTTTCCTTCTTTGCCTTTTCAAGCTAGGAAAGAACATCACAACTGCGATAAAAGAATTCTACTATACTAAACTTACAAAATCAAGCCCTCAAACATTAGACAATGAAAAAATTAAGGTTGTCTTTTTAACCTCTGTTGAGTTCCTTGATTGTAGGCATTTGGATGTATTCTGCAATTATACTATCATGTGCAAATCTTTTCCAGTGACCCCTGTCTCATCTGGAAACCTGGATACGTTCTACTTTGGGAACATATCAGGGTGATGAAGTGACAGAAGTACTGTCCAAAGAATCATTACCTGAAATTTTGTGCAACCTGGAAGCTGTGAAATAAACATGTATTTGCAGGCAGAGAGAGGATGAAATCACAGTTAGGTAGCCTGAAAGCCACTCTGGAGAACTAGATGCTATCCCCACCTCTGCTATAAAGTTATTCCGTGACATCACACAAGTGAGTGAAATTTATTATTTCTAGTTTCTAAGTATACATCCTCACTTTCTCAATTTCCAAGATCTGTCGATGTGCTGAATGCTCACAGCTGGAACTGGAACCAACTGCTGATGTTTCCTGAATATATAATGGGAAAAAATCTCGAATACTCTGGGAAAGCAGAACTTCAAACTCCCAATGTTTTAAACACAACTTTTTTGTGATAATAGCATATACACACTACAGTATAATAAACACTGGAAATAAAATAATAAGGTTAAGAACGTCCTTGCAACCCCTTGAGATAGACACAAGCAGCCATGAAACGCGTTTCTCTTGCTCTAAACCAGGCAAGCCATAACTCTCTTTACCTCATAACAGGTGTGAATCCAAGCCCATTTAAGCCAAAAGAAGTCTGGATCAGGCTAGTAAGGCTCTACTTTGGCACAGATAGAGCCAATGGCTTAAATTAAGTACAGACAAGAGTGAGAGGTTATATTTCCTTCCCTGCATATAAACACACAGAATTTCTGATACCACAGGAGTATTTTTTAGCATTCAAGAAGTAGAAATTGCATGTTGTCAGTGCATTGTTATTTTTTCCAATAAGCAAAACAGCAGAATTATCCAAATCTACAAGGTCATGTCTAAGAAAGTTGAGAAAAATCAGATACCATTTTAAGCAAAAGCAAAACAAAAAGCTGACCAAATATCTGGGGGTAGTCCTTAACATTTTGTGTTATCTTTTAAAAAAATAAACAAACCAGCAGCTCAAGTAGTTTTGAACCTCACAAGCTTGTTTCCCATTTACAGTAAGAGCAGAGTCGGAGCAATGAGTTGGTCACCCAGTGGGAGATCAGCATTCAGTGTACTGAACACAGCAACCAACTCTTGGACTACAAGAAAATCAGTCTGCTTCCCCATGTTTTCCATTTGCCCCTCGTGCCTTTCCTGATTTGGTATTTAGTTCTCAAAATTCACGTGTCATTCATATTCATGAACGTGTCATGCACATTCCAGTTTGAAACTTCGGCGATGTGTTCACAAACCATGAAGGCATCTGGGAGCTTACATGTCTGTTAAGACAAAGTGCCCAAGGAGTTAGAACATGCATCAGTCGGTCATTAAAAAAAAAAAATTATCCCCAGTTACTGACCTCTGAACTTCTTTGGAGGATTAGCAAGGTCACCTGCCTCTGGCTGAACCACACAGCGGTCATCCACTAACCTAGAAAAACAAAAGTTATTACACTTACTAAAACATGCATTTGACATCAGTGTATATAAATGCAGAGACATACCTGTCACACCACAGATACAGAAGCTTACACATTTCTCCAATTTAATTTAAAAAATACCTTAGAAACTCTATTATTCAGTTACTAAGCATAACCAAGAAAAGAAAACTCTACGTTTTCCTTCAAGAAAGAGGATTTCTTCTATTGCACTAAATTATGGCCTATGTTTCAGATCCCACTTCATTTAAATCCTCTTAAAGTCCCTTTTGTTACACTGTGTACATTGATGTTACATGTAAAATTCTTGTCTCCTTTCATTAGAACCCAATAACCCTGAATCAGAAACAGTTTGTTTTTCTGCAGCTGTCAGATTTTCACAGCCAGTACCCTAAGGCATAATCCAAAATTCACCAATATCAAGACAGAGACTGTGAGACACTTAAACGAGCCCTGGAAAAAGACCTCAAAGAAAAATGTTGGGAAGGCACACTTGTATCTGATATGAGTAAGGAGGTTTAAAGCACTGCGGGTTAGCTTGGCCCTACGCTTGCAAACTGTCTGGTGCTTGCAGATTCCTGCATCCCAGCTGAGGACTTTTAAGGGGATGCACAATAACCAGCCTTCACGTAGGTGCAAGACTGTATGTGGGTCTGCTTACACCATCAGGATATGCAGGGGGGTTTATCCAGTGACCTGCTGCTTCCTAACACCGTTTTGTCTAGAATTTCAATCTGGCATTCGATAAAACTCCTTGGATTTTAGTCTTTAAACATTCTACTATTGCCCTTCACCATTTGCAATCTTTTTCCTCTGAGGAGGCACATGGAATTAAGATTCAGCTCCCATCAAAACTCACAGGACCGCATTTTCCTTTGCTAAAATGAATAAGCATTTATTTAATCCACAGCAGAAAATCTAAGTAACAAATCAATCTATTTCTCACAATATTTTAAAGTTAAATAAACAATAAAATTCAAAAATATAAATTGTTAATCTTATCGCAGAACTTCCTGAACATAAATTCAGCTTCCTTTCAGGAAGCATCCTGTAAATAACGTGCCTGTTTCAAACAATTATTCAGGAAAATCATGTTTAAGGACACACTACTGCACTGCCACTTCACAACAACACTTTTAGCAGCATTTTCTGTGGAAAATTGCCAGAAAAAGCACAGTTTGGGCTCAGCCAAATTACACAATAGATGCATTCAGTTTTCACTCAAGTTGGTGGTGGCTTTGCACCTAGCCACGAGCACAGCAAGACTGATCCCCCCAATATACCCATAAATTTTCTATCTCTAGCAAGCTGACTGCTGACGAGCTGCTCACTCTGGCTGCAGCTCCCAGAAACAAAAGCAAAAATGATATTTTGGGAGTCAGCAGCTGGGATCTCATAACATACCTGGATGCAAATGTGAGGTGTCAGTGAGGAAGGAGAATTAGAATCATAGAATGGTT
>VYXH01009013.1:0-12372 GCA_013397275.1 Burhinus bistriatus
CCCGTGGACCATGCCGCATTGGACACACCAGCCATAAGCCCCGAATACAGCATGCAACAGTCCAACACCACAGACCATCTCGCCTGCCCTGAGAGACTGTTCTAACAGAGGGATGGCCCATACACTAAGGGAATTATATCTGCATGTCTATATATGTATGTATACATAAATAAGGTGGGGAAAAGTAGTGGTAATTGACTGGAAACTGTAAGATCTGGGCATGACGTAGATGGTATAGAATAAGGGGTGGATAATGTCCTGACACAGCTGCACAAGGAAAGTGTAGAGGATCCAGCTGAACAAACATACAGTCCTGAGTGAAGATGTTCAGTCTCTGTGGATCTCAGGGGATCCAACCTGAGCAGGCTCTCAGTAGCTATGACCAATGTAACATAAGAAATCACATTTTAAAGGGAAGAAGAGGTCTCTCAGTGCTGTTCATCTCTAGCTACAAAGGTGAAGATTCTGCAACATTACACATTATAAAGGCAAAATGGCATCATTTAAGGAAGGAAGAAATTGTGGTACGAACATAGAAGTCTGTTAATCACTTGAAAGAACACCCTGTGATATGCAAGTACTTTCACAGTGTGAGGTTCTTGCATACAATGCAGTCTTAAACTGTACTGAGAATCTTTGAATGCTCATGTTAATTAGAACACTACCATCACTGGTAACTCATTTCATGGACAATGTACTACACTCAAAAGCTAGGCATTTTTTCTTGTTATCTTAGATACTGTGACTGACCAGGAAATTTGTGTGGTTTTTGCATCAACTCAGTAAAATGAGATTTATGCACAAATTCTTGTCTGAAATTAAAGGAGCATTCAAACTCTTGAAGTGACGCTGAAAGATAAGTCCATTGTAAATATCAGTCAGAGGCCATGTGGTTCATGGGTTCCACACTGGATAGAAGTCTTCCTTGCAAAATTCAAATACTTCATTGCATGCTTTTTGTAACATAATGCAAATACTTAGCATTAGTGTTACTAGTAGACATGAAGTGGCTTAAAACGTTAGTGTACTTACTCTTTCCCAACACTGATGTAGTTTTAGTCCCTTTAAAATACAAAGCTGTTTTGTGGTGCAGGTATGGGATTTAATTCTCGCTGTGTAAGAGACTGCAATGACAATTCTCTTACCTCAGTCCTACACATAGGCTGCTCTTTTTAAAATAATTTTTGTTCATTGCTTCGCCAGATAATAAAACTTACTCTCTGTGGGTCGGCCAGTAGAGGGAAGCATCACATTCCCAAATCTGACACATACAACGTTACAGTAATTCACCACCACGAGTTTGAACGTTTTTTGATTCAGCTCAAAAAAAGTATTTTCTCAATTAAGCTTTTTAAAGCTATGACTTACTTGTACGGGACAGCATAGATGCTGAAACTACTGAAGAAAGCTGTGGTTCTCTCATCAGATAATATTTGTTTTTGGAGCTCACTGAAGTACTGCTGCCTGAGGAAGGATACACATAAGGCAACATTCTGTGAGGTGCAGTTTAATTTTGGCATGAATATTTTATTCGGACTCAGAGTTTGGTTTGTGGGTTTGGTTTTTTGTTTGTTTGTTTTTAAGATGTCATAAAACTTAGTTCTTCCCTGATCATAGTGGCAGTTAGAAACATTTGGTGAAGTAAATCCGTAACTATTCCACGCTTTCCTGTTTTCATCTTAATTATTGTGAATTCCAAGTTTAAGGGATACACATTCCTTAAATAGGTATGGAAAAGCTGCACAAGGGATGCACAAGTACTATTTCACATGTTCCAGAGCTCTTATTGCAGGTTGATACATAAGCAAATATGACAGTTGTTTTAGCAGCTTTAAGAAGATTAATTCACTCAACAACAGGAAAACCATCAGATTCTCTACAAAGCAACACAATTAGGAAGACAGAAAAAAAGCAGATTAGCAGCTGAACGAGGGGGACGATCACTTCCCTAGTTCTGTTCGCCACACTGTTCCTGATACAAGCCAGGATGCTGTTGGCCTTCTTGGCCACCTGGGCACACTGCTGGCTCATGTTCAGCCAGCTGTTGACCAACACCCCCAGGTCCTTTTCTGCCAGGCAGCTTTCCAGCCACTCTTCCCCAAGCCTGTAATGCTGTATGGGGTTGTTGTGACCCAAGTGCAGAACCCGGCACTTGGCCTTGTTGAACCTCATACCATTGGCCTTGGCCCATCAGTCCAGCCTGTCCAGATCCCTCTGTAGAGCCATCCTACCCTCCAGCAGGTTGACACACCTGCCTAACTTGGTGTTGCCTGCAAACTTACTGAGGGTGCATTCGATCCCCTCATCCAGGTCGTTGACAAAGATATTAAACAGAACCGGCCCCAGTACTGAGCCTTGGGGAGGACCACTTGTGACCAGCCACCAAGCGGATTTAACTCCATTCACCACCACTCTGGCTGGGAAGGCTGGGCCCAAAGTTTTTTTACCCAGCAAAGAGTACACCTGGCCAAGCCACAAGCAGCTACATCCAAGCCATGAGCAACCATGTAGCAGTCCGAGGGAAAAAAAGAATAACCAAAACAGATTTCAGCATCAAAAACCCTCTTGTAATCCATTGCAACTTCAAATCTTTGTTTTGTATTCATTCCTCTAATTAATGTCAGTACTCTCTGCAGTGGCTTGCTGGGGAACACTCGAAAAAGCTGTACCAACTTTAACAATAACATTTCTTCTCTTCAACCTACTCCCCTACTAGTTTCATTTGCTTTTTCATTCAAAAAAAACCCCAGTGCCTACACAATCTACCACTCACAATATAATAAAAATTTATGTACCCTCCTTTTTCAAGGCTCAAAAGCAGCAAGGGGAGACAAAGTTATCTCCAATTTTCTCTAACTCTATTTCTAACCAACTTCACATATCAGACAGGTGAGCCTTTCTTTATTACTACTTTATTACTCTGCTAATAGACAGTCCACAAACAGTGTTTTTAGAGGTCATACTGCCAACAACTTGCTGCAAACCTTCAATAACAAACAAGACCTGGATAACTGAATCACATTTCACTGACTTCTGTCTTGAGCTGTGATGACAGGCATTCTCTGCTGAGCGTGACCACTCAAGTTAGAATTGTTTCTGGTATATATGCAATCTTAAATGGTCATTAATTACTCCCTGTATTTTTTTTTTTTGAGATCTAGAAATGCTTTGTCCCAATGATTTCTCCTTCTATAGTTATTGCTGACAATCTACAGTCATTTGTTAGCTTACATCAGACAGAAAAAAACCCCTAGGCTTAAAGTAATAAAATCCTAGTCTTCAATATGAAAAATTGATTACTAGTTCATAAAATTGTACATCTGAGTCCATTTTATACACATTCTTCAGAAAACTTTCATTAACAGAATTTACAAATGGCAGTAAGTCAGAGAAAGCACTGATTAAGGGATGATTTAGTCCGTCCTTAGTTCTTTTTCTGGAGCTGCTCAGGCGAGTTAATGGACTCTTCTCTCCCTATAGAATCACATAATCAGAGAATGGATTAGGTTGAAAGGGACCTTAAAGGTCATCTAGTTCCACCCCCCTTGCCATGGGCAAGGACACCTCCCACTAGACCTGGCTGCCCCAAGCATCATCCAACCTGGCCTTCCAGGGATGGGGCAGCCACAGCTTCTCTGGGCAACCTGTTCCAGTGCCCTGCTACCCTCAGAGTGAAAAATTTCTTCCTGATATCTAATCTAATTCTACTCGCTTCCAGTTTGAAGTCATTACCCCTCATCCTATCACTACATGCCATTGTAAAGTCCCTTATCAGCGTTCTTGTAGGCCCCCTTCAGATACTGGAAGGCCACTATGAGGTCTCCCCTAGAGCCTTCTCTTGTCCAGGCTGAACAACCCCAACTCTCTCAGCCTGTCTTCATAAGAGAGGTGCTCTAATCCTCTGATCATCTTCGTGGCCCTCCTCTGGACCCACTCCAACAGGTCCATGTCCTTCTTATGTTGGGGGCCCCAAAGCTGGACACAGAATTCCAGGTGGGGTCTCATCAGAGCAGAGTAGAGGGGGAGAATCACTTCCCTTGATGGGCTGACCACGCTTGTTTTCACGCAGCCCAGGATGCGGTTGGCCTTCTGGGCTGCGAGTGCACATTGCCGGCTCATGTGAATCTTCNAACAAACCAAAAAAAAAAAAAAAAAAACAAAAAAAAACCAAACCAAACACAAACCAACCTTTAAAAAGAAAAAAAGAAAGGTCTTCCTGACATTCATTCCTTCTAACATGGAATTTGGCTGGCAATCTTTAGCCTACCATTGACCAGGAACATCCAACTAATATTTGTATGAAAATGCACCTATTCTCAGCTGCTTAGCAATGAATTTGCCTGTTCAGTGGAATGTACAAGATCATTTCATTAATTTTATTTTCACTACTTGGATTTTAAATAAGGCTAGCATCCCATGAAACTGTTTGTTGTTTTTTAACAGCAGTTTTCCCAAGAGTTTTAATGAGCTACTTGCTCTAACTGCCCAAGGAAGAAGAGTTATATTCCAAAAATCAAAGTGGATGTACGTATCTGAGGACGTTCTGTCCCCCAGTGATCACATTTAATCTATTCATCAGTTTACTTACTAAGGTATCAACACTACCCCCACCCCCACCCCAAAACTTCAAGCATTGTACGCTGAAGAGCCTGCAATCTTTTCTCATGCATCATTATGACTGACAGCATGCGGGTATTTCTGTGCATTTTTGCTGGTTCTTAGTACTGTTTTAAAGTTTGGAAAAAAAAGTGCAAGCAGACTAAGCATTCTCAACATCTAGCCACAGATCGTTTGTAGCCTAACAAGGCCACATATCTGTGATTGAATTTAGTTGAGGTGTCGCAAGTACAGATGACTTCAGTTATCCTGTATGTTTAAGCGTGCCACAGTGAATAAAAAATAAAATAAAATAAATAAATAAAAAAAATCAGAAATCCTGGGTAGCACAGATATGCATTTTGCTGAGTTCTGAAAAACTTGAAAAATTCAGCTGAAGCACAGAACCAGAGATAATTTAAAATGCAACCGGAGTCAAGCTCTAGTAATGACAGATACCTGTTTCCAGTATCTAAACTCTTAGAATTGCAGGACAGGTCTTGTTATGACAAAGTTATACAGATCAGTAAATCAGGAAAAGCAGCCAGCCTGATCTTTGCTGATTATTTATGCACCACAATCATCCTGTAAACTCACATCTATGCAAAACTTAAAATCAAATTGCTGCAAGCTTGGGGGGAGAGGGAATATGTGGCTAGATTAACATCACATTAGAAAACAGCTCACAACTGAATGAGTAGCTTTACTGAAAAACACAGTAAAGTAATGAATTAATGCATCAAGTGTCTTTATTCTTAGTTGGGTTTCTTTGCCCCCTCCCCCCCAAAAAAAAAACCACCAAACTTCCTAATTCATGCTGTTCTCTTATTTCTTTATACAGTTCTGTGCTACAGAGGGCTCAGCTGCTTTGTTAAGACCGCTGATTTCACTTACACAAATGAGTCTGGATCTAAGTTAAAGTTTAACGAAGAGAACTACCTAGTGTCATGACCACTGCATTTCCATATCTAGGATTCAGTGCCACCCTGATAACCATCATTTGTACGATTTTAGACTCTAAGTCACCTCTGCTTTCTAAGACTAACTTTCTTTCATGTACTCAAGTTTGAGACCTTTTGAGAAAAGATTATCTAAGCACACACCAAGACCTTCATTTTGCCCCACACACTACATAACATAGAGAAAGCAACCATAATTAAGAGGAATTATCGAATCATGCAACTGGGATGGACTAAAAATAAGCAAGTCTCAGTCAGATCTACTTCTATTTTCAAGTTAGGCCTTAACAGGCCTTGCTTCTACTACCTGCCTGAAGAAAACATGCTCTAAATTATATATTCAAACACATCAACAGCACTATGTCATACCAGAATTTGTAAAGGACTTAAAATACAAAGAAAGAGGAACTGCATGAAAGGACATTTATCTGATGACTATAAAACTGCCTACCTCTGTCACTTAGAAAAGCTGTCAGAGCATATAGTACTGTCTTCACACAGCTCGTATTGCCAGCTGGTTTCAGCACTGCAGACACGTTCTTCTTACTCATGTGCCTACTTCCAAAACTCCTTAGAAATGTGTAGGAACTGGACTTCCATTTTGTGCTGGTAAAGATCAAATCCATAATTTCTTCAACAGAAATCAATGTTCTCTGTGTAGGGGATAAACGTACGTGGATAAAATGTGAACGCACTCCTGCCTCTCCAATACAAAGATGTTTTTGTTATCCACATGTACCTCCCTTCAGAGATACACAACCTCTCCAAAACTATACATTCGGTGTACTACTGAAGGTTAGTGACATGTATTTTAACTGTAATGACTTAGTGGTCTCTAAATGTCAGAGACTATTTCAAGAAAACTTTTATTGCAGTCTCAGCTTCATCTTCAATTACCTTGTTGACTTTTCAAATACCTCAAAGAGGCAATACTGTCCCATACCGTTAATTTGTGACTCATTTCTACTCTGGTCTTCAGGGGGAAAAAAAAAAAAAAAGAAGGAAAAAAAAAAGGTGTTTCTTCATCTAATTATGTTATAGCCCTATTACATGCTGGAAAACAGTATTTCTCAAATAGTAGGGCTTCAAAGTAAAGTTTCACAGCACAAAATAGACCCCAAAATGTAATTAGTATAAAAGCATGAGACTATAAGGGTAAATTAATAAAACATTAGCCATTGAAGTCTACATTTAAGGCCAGATCACAGATTTTGGAGCTTCAGTGTAAAAATCTGAAGACCAAAAATGATCTTCCATCATTAGCAAGAGTTTGACATGATAAAGCAATATCGCACTTAAACTGATGATGAAATCATGCTTATCACATTTAGTCATATTTAGGTAATTATTTCATAAAAAGCATCTCCTGAAATTATTACGTTACTAAAATTTGCTACAACATTATTGCCTCTTGTTACGAACCATCTGAATTTTTCTCAGAATTTTCTTAGTTAAAGTATATCTATTTCACTCTATTTTGTGTTCTAGTACAAAATACTTAAGAGCCTAGAAGCATTTGGTGCTTTACAACATGCTCATGAAAAGGCAGGCTCATTTAAAATTGTATTTCACATAATTACTAGTGCCCAATGATGATGCTCCATTTCCATTTAATACTTATTTACAGAGCAACAAGTAATAACATTCAATACAACTGAAAAGTCTAGCATGCAAGAAAGCCAAGTGGAAATAATTAGCAAATACTTAACTGTGAATTGGTTTTTATCTGGAGAAAATTAAAACAATAGTGCTGGAGCCCCTAACTCTTGTCAAATCTCCACAAATAAATTGTGGTCAAGGAAACATCAGCTAACTTTCTAAACAGCAGAGCAAGCTGAGGTATTAGAAAGCTTAAGAAGTTGTTTTGGTTTGCTTTTCAGGAGCCACTTTAGTAGCCTATTTAAAAGTCAGCCTTGTTCTGGGCTAAAATCAGCCTTTCGTACTGTTAGTTTCTTCCATTTCTGAAGAATTCCGTCGTATTTAGCTGCCACAACTGTGGGACCTGTTCCAGCCTGGGGGTGGGAGGGCAAGCGTGCATTTCCCACTATCAGGCAATACTTCAAGTTCAGAAGATAGGCTGTTTTATATGTAAGATAATGATTAAGATGTCTAACATTGTTTCTGAGTCCTGGTTAACTTCCATCTGAAGCAGCCATAGCTGTTACCTTACATCATCATTGTCCTATAGGGAAACTTAAGAAAAACCTGTATATATTAACATGCTGGTAAGTAATCCACAGTTCATAACTGCAGAATTACTTTTAATTTCTACTTGAAATTAGATATAAAGATGCTTTGTAGAAGATTTAAGCATATTTAATTGTGGTTGCTTGATGTAAGTGGTTGCTCCGTACCCAGGGATTACTCTGTTGTGCGCTGAATTTGCAATTTACATTTCCATATGGTTGAGATGTATTTTGGAAAATTACAGCACCTGAGAATTTTTTTTTCCAGTGCAAATTATAAATGCATGATACATAAGTATAAATCACCTGCTATACCTAATTCAAGTTAGTGATCCAATGAGTGCAATCATAAATGTTAAATTTTATACTTTTTTCAATTTTCCCCTTTTTCCATGTCATTAAAGTAATTTTATCCTATAAACATACATGCAAATACAAGCTATCATTAGAAATTATTTAATTAGCAGGGGAGGAAAAGAAATTATTTCAAACAAAATGAGCTAGCCCACAAGTGCAACATACCTTTTAAGCAGACACCATATGCTACCTGGTTTCTGTCAATGGTAGTAGCTCACACTTAGAGTAGCCAATTGAGAAGGCAATCTTATTCAGTGATCTCCAAAACTACTGCCTACAAAACAGATACTAATCACTACTCTACAAATCATGTGAGGGACCCTGCAATAACTTGATGAGATGGTTATTCACTACCTAAAACCATAAATGAAGCATCTATACACAGCATCTGGTCTACAACATACTTCTTTCCACAGAATTAGCTGTCAAGGTATATACTAATTTTCAGTAGCGAAAGCCATCCTTGTTTGTTTCCACCTTATTCAAAGAGGCAACCTTGTTTTGCGGTACAGTAGAAAAGACATCACAAACCAACCTTGCCAACTGCTCTTCAGAACACACACTTACATTCTTATCTGTATAACTTGGAGTAAGCAGATTTTACTTTTCATCGTGTGCCTACTTAACAATTACAAAGAACTAGATACAGTCCAGAGCTGATTTATATTCAGACCCTGAGCAGATAAGAAATACCTTTATTATTTTCAGGCACAATTGTCAATATTTTTATTGCTTTGCAAATTAATCATTGTAAAGAAAAAAAAAAAAGGTCAATAAGGTTCAGGGATTCATCTAGTGTAGTAATTCCTATTTTTATGCATTAGACCCACACAGTTCGTTCTTTCTCCTGTTTTAAATACCAGTGCACAGCACCAAGTGGTACAGTAACTCATGGCAACACCAACGTACTTGAGGGTAAATACGGAGTTGATCCCCCTTCTCTTCATGTAGTGTATTGGGCAGTGAGGGAACCCCATACCATGTGACACAGATGAGTTTATACACTTCTTATGTGCCATTTTATTTCAGGATATTTTTTGTCACATATGGTTGACCAGTTAAAGCATCCACTCTGGTCAAAGGTACAGGACTAATCTCTGTCCTGGTTTGAGGTAAAACAGGACCAATTTTGTTCAGTAACTTTACCTTTTAGCTAGGCCTCTTCTAACTGCTGAAATTAACAGCATGTTGTGCAGAAAAATGTTCACTCTCAGAGTGATAAGACCCATGTTTAAAGTTGGTGCCAAGAACGGTATGCAGAGAGGCTCTTGCTTATACTTATTGCTATAACAACCAAGGGCAGCCAACTTTGTTACTTGCCCCGTTAGAGGGTCGGAAACGGAAAAGCGTAGAGGGGTCACACCTGCGGGGAGGAGCGGACAGGACGGGTGACCCAAACCTGACCAACAGGGTGTTCCATCCCATCTGCCTCATGCTCAGTATAAAAGCTGAGGGATCAAAGGGTCAGTCTCTCTTTCTCTCTTTCTTTCTTTGTCTCTGCATCTGCCTTTGATCCCGATCCGGAATCCAGTTCCCGTCTGTCACTGAGTCCAGTCTGGGACTTCCCCAGCGCCTGCTGGTGACGTGGTTGTCATCCTGGGGGCTTGATATGGTTTTGTATATATTTCATTATTTTCTTTTTATTATTATTAATATTTCATTAAAGTAGTTTAGTTCCTTTTAAACTCTTAAGTCTCTCTTTTCCTCTCTCTCTCTGGCCTCCTTTCGGGAGCGGAGCAAGAGAGAGCGAGCATCTATCGTTTCACCGGATTGGGCCAATCTGGCCCAAACCACGACAATCTCCCAACAATTTATGTATCTTTCTTTCTATGTCCTCATCATTTTTGAGATAGCAACCAATACACAGTGATGTTTTCCTATAGCTGCCAACTGCAGTTTGGCAAACTACATACTGTAGAGCCAGAAAGTGAGTCTTTTATGGAAGCTAGCAGCAATTTTTGACTGCAACATTGGGAAACATGAGAAGAACTTACTTGGAATTAAACATTGTCCCAAGTCCCTAAACTAAAAATATGTATTTCTGAACATGGAAGTCAAGACTGGTGGAAAAGTTCAGATATCTGACATTTCAAAATAAGCAGTCTTCTTAACAGCTGCTAAAGAGAGTAATCAAGACAACAGCATACTGCAGGGGTGGTGCATGGCTAAGTAGTATCATTCTTTCAAAATGTGTGCAATTCCAACATTTATTTAGTTACTGTGGAACAATTAGGCATGAAATTAAGTGGTTTGGGACCCTGTCATACAAATTCTGTGAGAAGGTAGCCAAGTTATATTGGGATTGTACACCTAACCTCTCCCTTCCAAATCAAGAGGAGGAGCGGGGGTGGGGGGGAGCGGGAGAAAGAAAAAATGGGGGAGTGCTGCAAAGTTTAAAAAAATAAATAAATTCAAAAGCAGTCTTATTGCTGACTTGGTACATTCAGTAATGTTCATGAGAGGTAATCCAGAGAAAAGAGAGTTCTTGGATCACTGAGAGACAATTAATTATATGTGGAAAATCTGCTTTTGTTAGCAGCATGGACACTGATGAAGATCATATCATCTTCATCATTCCTTGCAATATCTACTACACTGTTACCACTGCTTATTTAATGTTTCACAAGTCACTTGATAAGGAAAACAAAAGTTAAGTTATCCTTAATTATGTAGAGAATGCCAATATAAGCAGATGACAGAAGACAGTTAAAACCCTACCCGATTCACATTACAAATCTTTAGCTGATTCTGCCAAACCAGAAAGTCTTCAGATTACTATCAGCAAGAATTTTCTTCCCAAAGTTTTTGAACTACCAGTGTTACAAAGACAAAGAACTTGTGTTGTTTTTTGTTTTTGTTTTTGTTTTTTTTTGAAAATCCCCATTTTTACCAAATTTCACGAAGATCTCAGAAGACAGCTTTTACAACATCTTTGAAGTTGTCAGCAAGATAGCAAAGCGATCCATGGTAAATTCGGTGTTCAAAGGAAAAGCAACAGCATAAATTTATCCCTTACACACCAGAGAACCTGTATGTGAGAGAGGTAAGTGCCTCAACTGCTAGAAGAATTTCAGAGTTTATACCTTAGATAGGAGAACCTCAGCAAGACCATTAAGGAAGTCAGGCTTCACAAACTCCACTGGACACAAGATTAATTATCCTTTTACAGCCTTAGTTTTGTTTTTATTTTGATGATCTTTCATAACTCCCAAAGCATGAATGTTTTGAATCTGAACTTACTTATATTTGAGTAACTGTAATCTGAGCTTGGAGAAATCAAGGCAAGTTTTGCGGTATTATCTAAGCACCCTAGAATGTTACTAAAAAAAAAACCAAAAAACCAAAGAACTTAGCATATGTGTAAATTGGGTTAACATAATGCAACTTGATTTTCACAAACATGTTTTGTTGGAAGCTTTCTTCCTATTCATATTCCATTCAGGCTTAAATACCTTAAAAGGAGGCACTTCTTTCCTGAAAAGGCTAAGATCCTCTCAGGTATATGGAATGTAAGATACAAGGCTCAAAGTAGAAAACAAATCACCCTCATCTAGTAATTCAGATCTACCCTATTAACAGATAGGGGGATCACATTGCTATCATAAACACCTGAAATATTTACTTGATGAATTTATTTGTAGTATAAAAGATACTGTGCCACTTAAGTACTCAGCATTCCAATATCTCATAATCTTGTTGTACTTACATGGAATAAGTATACATTACCACTTGGAACACTCATTTAACCTGCTCAACTGACTGCTTAATGAGGTCTGGAAAGTAAAAGCCTTATTCGCAAAAAGCCAACGTAGAAAGAGGCATGTGTACACTCTTTTTTCAAAGCAAAGTATTTGTTCAGTCTTAATGTAAAAAGGAATTTGATTAAGGAGAGCATTCAGAAAAATAGAAATTAAATAAAAGACAAAATACATATATACTGTAAAGAAAGCAATACTCTTTTCCAGTTGTTGAATAGTGTATCATTAGAATTTTGTTTTTATAAATATCGTTAGGCTTTCAAAATCTCTCCTAGAAGCTATGCAATCTCCTGCGACCTCACCAAACCAGTTCTTTAGGAATTCCACACGGAATCATGGAATTGTTAGAGTTGGAAGGGACCTCTAGAGATCTAGTCCAACTCCCCTGCTGACACAGGAATGCCTAGAGCACATTACTCAGGACTGCATCCAGGCGGCTCTTGAAAATCTCCAGAGAAGGGGACTCCACAACCTCCCTGGGCAGCCTGTTCCAGTGCTCGGTCACCCTCACCGTAA
>VYXH01009013.1:12607-34274 GCA_013397275.1 Burhinus bistriatus
GATGAATATATTGAACAAGATCGGGCTGAGTATTGACCCCTGGGGGACACCAACTTGACACTGCTCCATTAATCACGACCCTCTGAGTTCTGTCACACAGCAACAGGTCTGGTGCAGCTCTCTTTAATAGCTTTTTTTGGAGTGTTTATAATGAGTCAGACTGGTCTATGTTTCAGCTCCAGAAATACAGAGTGGGACATCATTAGCTGCATTCACTCAGGTTTTAATTAACATACTAGTCATCACTAAGTGTTTAACGGATACTGTCAGTAAATGCCGGCTACCTCCCTTTCACTCACTACATGCAGGACTCACAAAGCAAACCTGTTAATCATTGCTATCCCACTGCCGCCAATGCAAGTTAAAACAATATCCTTCACTTTATAGATATACAAATTGAATCAGATAAAAATCTGAAGTTGCCATTGAGAACATACAGACTTTCTTACCATGTATCCGCAGCAAAAACCTAAGTCTCTGAGGCAAAGGCCCTCAGCCACAAATATTTGCTATCTAAAACATTTCAAATTGAAGCATAGACCCTACGTGAAAAAAAAATGTGATGACTGACTGCAGAAACCTAGGTTTCTTTTATGAAGCATTGCATGAATTTATACTTTTCTGACAACTGGAAAACACTGTTTTAAGTAGAATATTTTAATAAAAGAGTCATTTAAATGCTTTAAATTAAGCTTATGCTCAATGACATGTTTATTTTGCTGCTTAAACCCCCACATTTTTATTAAATGTACATTTTATTTAGATGTACTTTTTTATTAAAAAAAAAATCTTCTCTGATTCTGCAGCAAACACAGCACTTAATTATTTGTCATTCTAGCAACTGAAACTGACTTGCTTGTACCCGCTTTCTTCAGTGTGCAACATTGGGTGTCTCCCAGAGCTGATAAATTAATGTTCCATTTTAAGTAGTGTCATGATGAAGCATTCCCCACAAAAAGGAAGTATGACAAAAAGCTGTTTCCTGTTTTCTACAAACCGTGTGGTCACATTATTCATAATATAACTAACACCAGCTTAAGTTTGTCTACACTTATTTTCACATACTGATAATCATAAGTAAAAATACAAACAAAAAAACCTACCAAAAAACCCCAGGAAAACTGTTATGTAAAATCCATATGCTTTCTCTCCCTATAAATACTTGTTCTTTATTGTTCACATAGGTCTAGCCTGTGCTTATGACACTTGTCATTCAAGGTTTTTGGTTGTGTTTTTTTGTTTGTTTTGTTTTTTTTTTTCCTCAATAAATCTAACGTGTCTCCCCTTACAGTGATGTTCTCACTAGTGTGACACTAGTCACATGCATTTGGTGTGCCAGTTATATGAAGTCTCCACATTGTTGTTGCTATTTCATGAGAGAACTGGCTTCATTAAAGACAGAATACAGTGAATTTCTTGATTAATTGTAAATAGGGAATGCCAGAAGCAGCCAAAAACTGAAGCAGCTAGTAAAACTGAACTGCAGCCAGGGGTTGGCTAAGTATATAACCTTTTTGTAAAGCAAAGGGGTGGGTGGGAAGCCTGCATATTCCCAGGATCCCTAATTCTTCAAAGATTACATTTTCCCATTCTTCCGTTATTCCTTTCCTCATCTTTCATCGCTGTTCAGAAAGCTATGCAGCTTCTGTGAACCGGGCACATGGTAGAACAAACAGATCTAAAGGATGGAACAGTGCTGCCCCGTAATAAGTCAGACACACCTATTTCTGAAGCGAAAGAAGCTTTTATTTCACACTGGAGAAATTTAAATAGCACTTGAAAGAAACCGGTCAGTACATCTCAGAGGAGCGTAAATTCTGAGATGAAACAACCCCCGAAATAGGGTACTGCTATGACAGGAAAATATTTCTTATTATAACTTACGGTTCAGGCTAAGTTAACTTATTCATGGCTACTGGCCACATACTACACAGAAAACAAGCACTAGAACATTCCCTAGAACAGTCAATGTTGACGTAGCATGTTAAGACCTAGAAGCACGAATTTTTTTTCTTAGTAGTGTCTGCTCTAGTAAACCGCTTGTAGTTCCAAGATAATCTGAGGATATAGCAACAACACTCTATTAGTTAATTAGGAGACTCCTACATGGACTAGTCGTTTATCAATATAATTAATAATTCTAACATTTATTAGTGTTTCAGGTTGCTCTAATTTGTACAAAGCATGTATTTTAGTGCTATGAGTTGCTGAACGGGAAGTTTAGTCAACTTTTAGATACAGAAAAGCAGAAATACCTTATGTGTCTGAATACCTCTTGCAGGCATCAATAAAAGATTAATTAATAACAATTGATGAAAGCCATGATTTTATTGTTCCCAGTAGCTTCATGTGCAATAAAAAAAGTCACTAGTTAACAATTTCTGTGTAAAGGACAGCAATTGTGTCAACCAAGATTTTTGACACATTTTAAGTTCATTTAAAATGTAGAACTGCAAACATCAACCCAGAAATTCTCCCCTCCAGTCCACTGGACTTGAAAATTTAGATTGGGGGGGAGGGAGGGGATCTATTAATTTAATCCAATTCTTTTCATTAATAAACCACACTGCCTTTAAACTCAAAAAATACCAAGTTTTTACTACTTCTCTAATTTCCTACTGTATATTATGTTAAAAATGCAGGGATGTTAAACTTCTGAGATTAACAGATCCCAAATCAAAAGGCAATCCGATTTTTTTAATGGACTTTTTTTTTTTTTTTAAGAAGACACCATCTCTGTCTGAGGTTTTTTGTACATATGATATTTTGCCCTCAGCCAGCAGCTGAGAGAACTTGACGTTTTTGGAATGTGAGCTCTGCCAGTGAAGGAGGACTGCTCCGTGACCTTACATTTATGAAACTCTTTTCCTTCCTACTTCAAAAGTACATTACAATTTTCTCCTTTGAACTGACTGTGCATTCAGAAAGTACATCTGTATTCTGTAATTTTAACTTCTGTCCCTTTGGTCTGTGTAGTTTTTCTTCCCTCCACAATGTGAACAGTTTATACCTAGACACATATTGTGCTATCTCACTGATGGAAAAAAGTGCAAAAAATAAAGCCATGCTTGTAAAAAAGGTAAGGTAATATATTAAGTGCTCTACTGTATAGAATATATACTTCCTCCTACAAAACAAACATTCTGGCAGGGAATCTTTAAGCCAATAATGACCCATTAAAATTTTCTTGTTTTTCTGAGCACCTGGAAGTCAGTGCATATTGGTAGAAAGTATCAACAAGGCGGAACAAATACTTGTGAGATCTTAAGTTCCATTTTTAAACTAAAGGCTGTCATTCTTTAGAACTCTCAAATTCATTAACAAAATCTACAGAGCTACAAAAGTAAGCTGAGACAGACAAGCAGTGTTGCAAACTCAATACCTAAATGCTGAATTTTATAAAAAATTTATTAAAAAATCAGTTAATTATAAATATTAAATATAAAAATTAATTCCAATACAACTTGGGCATCTGATTAAGAGTTACATTAGACAGTATATTACACTATGTAATTTGGATTCATCTAACATAGATAAGAGCACTAGATATGCTACTCACAAGACATAATGAACGCAGTACCTCCACTAATTTTCTTTCAGCCATTTATGAACAGTTACTGTCTCAGAAGTAAAATTCCTGAGTTTATGACTTATTTTATCAAAAGATGTACAACAAAAAGAAGCAGATTCAAAACAACCTCAACACCTGTAACGTATGATACTAACATCCCAACAATTGCCATTACATTGCAATCACACCTTAACATACAAGCACAATATAGTTGTTTATGTAGACATTTCTGCAGAAAAATAAAGTATTTCCAAAGATGCTATCTATGCTAGCTGTCTGCACCACTTTTTTCTTCAAAATGACTCTACAATCAAATAGGTTTTCTGTTTTTAATTATTAACGTAGACATTTTAGAACAGACATTTCATTTTAGGCTAATTTTTATGTATCTTTTTTAAACCATTTTTTATGCAAAATAGAAAAAGAAACTGCCAAGATAGGAACGTGTTTTAGGCAACCATTAATACTCCTAATATGTTTCATTTTAGAGAATCAAACTCCTCTATTCCTTTGTTCAGCTGTCTGAAAAGAATACTTGGTTTTAAAAAAGAAGCTCTAAAGTTCTCCCGTTCATGTCATTAAAGCCAGATTAGCATAATCTTGGCTGCTGCGCATCACTAACACCTCATTAGCTTTAGTTCAAAATAAGAATATATAAGCCCAAGAAATGATGTTAAATTACTGTATTCTACTCATTCCAGTAGTTATTCCATTATGTTTCCTACACTTAATTAGTAAATACAATATGCAGAAACTGACAGCAAAAGGCATTGAGTTCCGTAGTTGAACTATACCTGTGAAGCTAAACAGAGGAAAAAAATTGTGAATTATCAATGAACAAGATTATATACATTCTGCTTTATTGGTTTAGAGTGGGAAGAGAAGTGTGGACATGCCAAACTGTTTCTAGACTGCAGAAGGGCAAAGCACAGGAAGTGCCCTCCTAACTATTAACCCTCTTTGTGCCAGTGTTTAATCAGTGGTGCTGACATTGTCAGCAGAAGTCTGAACTGGGAAGAGCAGTACTCAAAGCACAGCAATACAGTGTCTAGAATAGCAGGGGATATGTGAACTAGGAATGACATGCATTGAACAAGATGCATCAGTTTCAAAAAAAGGTTTCCCATCTTCAGAACGAAGATGGTACCTGCCATCCCTGCAATAAAAGCATCTCTCTTGGCACTGGAAGGCCAGTTCTGGCATTCTGCTCAACTAACCGAACTTGGCATTTTAGTCTCCCAGATAGTGCTCTGGACTAGCCCCCAACCCCCCCTTTTTTTTTTTTTTAAAGTGTGCCAATCATTGCTGATTTTCTTATTGTTTCCATGAAAAGATTATTGGCTTGATAGAACTCATCTGCCAGGGCAGTCACATTGTAAAAGCCCAAGGTTCAAGTAATTGGTCAGGAACAAGCAAAGATTGTTTCCTCTATCTCAGTCAAATGTACAGCTGCTTAGTCTCCAAGTACTCTAGATCCACTAACCTGAGATGATAACAATCTTATTATGCGAGCTTATTTTAAATATAAAAATACTTATACAGAAATAAATGTAAGCGTTGGACATACTTGAGTGATTGCTTGCTTTTCAAAGTTGGTATTAGATTTAAGGAATTCTAACAAGCTGCTGACAAGCACCTCCTTTTCTATTTTATACATTATACTGAAAGATGAAAAGATACTAGGCAGGATATATACAAATAACTGTCAGGAAAGTTTTTCCCAAACTACTGTCATAGTGGGAAATTAATTTCACAGTCTCTATAAAGTCATTAATTAATATTCCTATTAAACACCTATTTATTTGCAAGTGTGAGTTTACAGTGCACTATTCCCACTGCAACAACATCCAAAGACTTTCAGAACTGCTACAAAATTTCTAGTTTTGGTTATCGCTGTGTTTATCCAATAACTGCTTCTCTATATGGAAATCAGATTCATGAACATTTGAAAGCCTAATTACTAATTAACCATGGATATAACATTGTAAATTTCAGAGCTTACTGTGTATTATGCTCCAGAATGATTACATGATGAAGTTGTTTGGGTTTTGTTTTGTTTTGTTTTTTCCCCTAGTCCTTTACAAGAATAAGCTTATACAGCGAACACTGAAAACATTGCTTACTGGAATGTGAACGTAGAATGTGACAAACAAGATCCAAGAAGTTGGTATTTGTTCACATAACAAACATGACAGCTAGCCAGTACAGTTTTCACTGATATGCAGCAGAATTATCTGTCAGAGTCCTGACTCATAAGCAGCTTGCTGGCTGTATTTAGCAGCAGAGGAATGTTTAGTTGATTAGCTCTCCTATAACAATAAGTAAGATATTATTGAAGTCTGTGGAAAGTACTGTTGAGGATTTCAGGGAGTGTGATGTAATTGATGTAAAGCCTGAGACTCCCGATTAACCAGAAGACTCATTATCAAACTTAAAATAATGGCTCAGTTGTTAAAACCTGGGATTTGTTCACAATTATGTCATCTCCCTTATCTAAACATTCATATGGTTAAAATATTTTTAACTTTAGTCTACACAACCATAAACAAGTGACTATGTTACATCAAGTGATTCAGTGACTCATCTCACTTAATGACTGGTCTCACAAAAACTACCCAGAAGAACAGGGGTACTGTGCTCTGAAGCCTAGTTTTACTGAATTGTTTTTCTGTCATAAAGCAAATTTACATAACAATACTTTAAAAAAAAATTTATACACCAGAAGAGGTATTTTAAAGGAAACGTTGTAAAAAGTCCTACAGCTTAAGCGACTACCATGTTTGCTTGTTTAGGTGTGCCTCAATATGAAGAGCCACAACAACTCAGACTAACCAGTTCAGAGTTTAAGCAACATGATGTCATTGCTACTGGCAATATGCTGACTAATGTTTTCCTCAGTAAGACAGAGGTAGCATTGGATACTGCTGTGCATCAAGATATTTATTCCGCCTTAGCCTGTTTGAGCATGCTTACAGCCAGCGCCTCTTTAACTAGCTTCCAAACAGAAATAAGTATAGGTTTGTATTGTTAGAAAAAAATCCAATAAACTTTGTGCTTTATACAATCCAGAGAATCCACGGTATTCTAATATCCATCTATGCAGAAGATCAATAAAACTACTCCTAAAGAATAAACAACTTCAATACACTTTCAAGATATGCACTGTCAGACCTACTCATGTCTGCCTAGATATCACTCAAGACCTAACAAGAAAACATCGCCATTAAATTGCACCCTTAAGAGAGATTAGAAAAAAATCAATATTTTTTAATCTTTGTCCTGAAAAAAAAATAGTGTCTCATAGTACTTTCGGATAACCAGAACTTCCTTTGATTGCAACGTTGTCATAGTCAGATTGTTTCAGGACAGAATGTGAACTTACTAAGTTAACTCTTATTATTTTTCCTGTACTTAGAAACTAACTCAGGGTTTTAGCTCAGTATACTACTACCAGTCTCCCAATAAGCTTTAGGTAGATTCTTATCTATAGATACTGTCTTGGGACGGGAATTTGTTTATTAGAGATACAGGAAGAGAAATAGCTTTGTTAAAGTGCAGATTTACTTCAGAAACAAAATTTCAAGAGTCAATTTAACTGGCTAACCATGACTAGTAAAATTATACTAAGATTAAATTAGTAGTTCACAAAGGATAAAAAAAAGAAGTCTGAGTCATACTAAGACAGGTGTTTTATAAATTACCTACAAGCTTTCAGGAAAATTAAGTGTTTTATGGCTACACTAGGTTCATTGAACAGGGGTAAAGAAAATAAATAACAAAACCACAAATGCCATATAGAACTCACAGAATGACCTAAGACCATCAGTTGATTTAAAATACCACATTAACATCCAAAAAGGTCCAGAAATAAACAAACTATTTATCACTATATAAACTGATTTGTCTAAAAGGAATTAAATTCAGAAAAGCTCCTCTGTTGTCATGAAACTAGAACTGTATCTTGATACTTCCTATATAAGCAAGTCAAAACACATCCCTTTCTGTACTGACATAGTACAAGCCAATAGTACTACTAAAATACACCCCCCATCACTGCTTGGGCCACCTTTTTAGGTACCTTCAGCCATGACCAGAGACTACACAAGCGAAATATGTATGCAGCTTTAAAAAATAAAGTAGTGAAATTAACACACATAAAACATAGCTTGGATTTAACAAGTTACTTCATTAAGAATTGTACACTCATCAGGCTAATCAAATACCCGAAGAATCCTTGCTGGCCAAACAAGCAAAACCCTAGGAAATAAAAAGTAGCTTTCAGTAGCTGCAGCAATACAGCCTTACTATTGCTATGTGACTATCTTTCATTGAGTCCCTAGCTTTTTCAGTTAAGATTTCAGGTTTCCATATTAGCATTTTCCCTTTTTAATCCTTAAACCACCCCCAAGCCTACCTCAGCCTGTAATTTAGCTTTTATTCAGCTCACATGGCTCTGTTTTACAGACCTTCACACAGCTGTTCCTCAAAATTTAGCAATTTCCTCAGCAGCTTGAGCCAAGATGATACAGCTGGGTCAGATCAGAGAAAGGAGCTAGATTGCTGAAAGGGACAGCTTTTCTGAAGGGGACAGCTGAATGGCAAAGGGGATTTACACTGTCCTGCTACCTATCTTCTCTCTTGTACCAGTGCAGGCATTTCTGAGGCCACATAACAGGCCAGATCACAACCATTTTTAAATAAGGTAAATTTTAATCCAGATCACTTTTGCAATCCACTTAACAACAGTCACATGAATGTTTGCTGTACACAAAAGGGAGCACCAGGAGATGGAAAAGGGTAACAGGCAGAAACAAAAGTATTTTCTTTTTACAGCAGTGCTAACTTTAAGTGAAACCACTGTTTGAATAAAATTGGAAGCAACTTCCAAGTAATAAATTTCCATTAGTAGAACTATGAACTATATGTAGAAAAGGCAAAGTAAAACAAGAATTTCACAGCAACAACTTCGGAACTAACTGAATTATTACCTGCACATAGGCAGTCCCCTAGCAGTGTATACTTCCCATGCCCTCAGGTTGCTAAACTGATTTCCTTAATAAGGGGACAGGAGGCTCAAAAGTCCTTAGAGGATTTAAAGAGACAAATTTCTCCAAGGAATAAGCATGATTTAGACCACAGAACCCCAAATGCCAGCAGAGACAGTAGCCTTGGAGCTCCATGCCAGTTCCACTTGTTCCTTAGGCTGCAATGAAACTGCCCTCAGGGAAGTCTGGAATGACCTTCTAGCCAAATTGGAAACCTTGACCTTTCTTGTGCCATTAAACACCTTTAGCAGCTGACTACACAGCTACTTCATCACCCTCTCTTAGCTTCCTCTCATTGCTCCTGATATTCTTTCAGACACTCTTTTGGATAGTCTTGCCTTCTCTCTCCAGCTGTCTACGAAGATTACAGAGCCCTTTCCTCTGGACTTTAGCTCTTTCCTCCTGCTCTCTTCTCCCTGGACAATTTCATCCACAGATTTCCGTACCATTTCTATTCTGAAATTGTAAGATTGTCAGAAAAACAGCTTTTTAAAATCTGGATAGTAATCATTCCTGTAAATTGAACCTATATTCTTCTACACAGGAAACTTGCAGCTCTTTTACCATCCTTATCACTGTAGCATTGTGTCACTTTCCTATAATGCATTAAGCAAGAGAACAAGCATCTGTGCCACGCTTGTGCTCATGTTCCTCCAGAGAGGTATATGCAGGAGAGTGTTTTGTTTTGGTAGCTTTGTATTCATACTCCCATCACCGAAGACTGAATAGAGAACATGATGCCAAAGGTTTCTGACCCAGAAATGGGCAATAATATACACTGATCTGGCTTACAAGCTTAACTTGCCCTCAGCCTATACACCGTGCTCTTTTTTGCACAATTTCAATTGATTTTAAAACACATGGCTGTGAATTGTGGCAGCCTGAGTGCAGGCAGTATTCTTCCCTAAGTCAGAATGCAGTAGACAGGAAATGATAAAAATCTTGCCAATTGTCACAATATAAACTGTCACATTTCATGAATCAGAGGACGTTTAGTGGAGAGTTAAAGGTGAGAGTAATGAGGATTTGGTATTACATTACTGTTAGTCTGGTAATCTCTCACTGCCATATTTATCCCCTATTCTTTATGTCGCTACAGACATGTGAATTAGCTCAGTGGACTAATTTGGCAGAAAACTGTTTTGTTTCATCTATTAATTATGTATCATAAAAGTTTGCTGAACAAATACACTTTGCATGCAGATAAAGAGAGGGAAATATGTATCACTTGCCACCCTAAGAGTCACCTCCCCTTATACCAAGTGAAGTCTAATGTGTGTTCTCATTGTGTGAAAAAAATCACGTTCTCTTGGGCTGAGCTTCAAACTCATCTTCAGCTACCTATTTGACTAAAAATATAAAATTGTGCACATGCAGAATAAGATCAGGGTTAACCTTGATTCTCACTGGTGTTATTATTTTACCACACTCCATTTTCACTCATTTATAAAAAGGACTAAGTGGACAAGCAAAGAATTCAGAATTTTGCTTTTCACAAGTAAGTTACTTGTAAACGATAGGTAAGGAATTAACAGACACAAAAGGAAGAATAAGTCAGAACAAACTAAAAATGTAGAACAAGAGAAGACGCTGTTTTCTGTAAGCCTCATGCAATACCACCTTGCTAGAACTATGCTAGATGACAAGGAATCATATTAGATTGCAGACCTAGGTTTTTCCATCAGAAAAGCTAGACATACAGTTTATTTCAGTGGTAGTTATTAAAGATTCTTATAAGTTAAACACAAATATTAACTAAACCAAAACCAATATAGGGAGTACACCAAATACATTCCTGCTCAGGATAATTTTTCTCATTCCTCAAAGTTGCAATACCTGCTTTTCAAGATATTTAACTAAGTAAATCCTTTAAATACCATGAAGAAATTATATAATAAAGTAGTATTAGTTTACTTACTAAATAATTGTGTCACATAACTAGCTTGCCTCCCTTTAAAGAAACTGTTTAAATAATGCCACTGTTAGCTCATGTAAAAGGACACACTTTTAAAATGTGTCCTACCATTCTCCTCAAAATTGGTCTTTAGTGGAGTTAGCACAGCTATGAAAAAAACCTTGATGCAGACCTGGTTATGGTTATCCCTCCATACAGTGTATATACAACCAATACATGATATGTACTACACCCAAGGACAAGAACAGTTAAAAACCAATTAAAAAAACCCCACAATCCCTTTCTAGCAAGGGAAACTATTATTAATATACTGGACAAGCAATTACCATAGGTGAAAGTTCCAGGAGTTTTTACCCAACTCTTCCATTGAACACCTTGAACAAAAATTCCTTAACATGGCTTTAATCAGGCCCATTTTTGTCCATCTGCCTGGAAGCTCTTCATTAGCAACTACTAATGCCTTAAACATGTGCGTATTTCCATCAAAATGAACTTCTTTAAGTAATTCCACCCAGAAACCTACCTATTGGAGTATGGGCTGTAGTGAGATACCTTTAAAGCTGTTCCACTGATAATTATTAACTCCCTGTACTATAGAATTCCTATTTACTAAGCTTTCATATCACTTACAGAAATTTATAAACACTGTTTTTCCATGATTACAGCTTTCTTTGTAGACAAACCAAACAAAGTAGGCAAGTTACCAGGTAGAGCAGCCTGACCATTAGATAACCAGTTCTGTTCTGTTCTGTCCTGTCCTGTTCTGACCAGCCCTGGGTAATTACGAGGCTCGTGTGAGGGGTTTGCTAGTGAATGGCAACAGTAGGGTATTTAGCTTTTGTCAAAAGCTGTGAAAATGTAGAAAAGCAAGACAAATAGAAAGGTCTCTAGTGCTGAACATGGCCAAGGGAACCCATGTAGTAAATGAAAGGAGTAGTAAATAAAAGGAGTTTATGTTGAACTGTTTAATTATGTTTGAGAAATAAACTGTGCTGTGAGATAGGAACATCAAAAGACATTTTCTAAACAACTTGGGGAACATACCACAGCATGATAAGCTGTGCAACTCAGCCATTGGTCTGCAAGGAGACACGCAGAACAGACAACAGAATCCCCCAGTAGCCTTAGTGGGGGAAAAAATGCCACATTCTGATGAAACACCTTTTCTGCAGAACTGCAGGCAATGATAAAACATGCTCTCTGAATTACACTGTCATATATAGATAGTACATAGCTGTTTGGTGTATAAAATACTAGAGATAACAGAAAAAGTGTAAAAATTTAGTAGCTTTTACTAAGACCTCGAATACTCTATTTAGATCAACAGTAGCTACTGGGATTTGACTCCAAATCAAAAAGATGTACTATATTGTTAAAAATGGTAAGGTAGCACATACGAGTAATATTAAATGTACGTCTGAAAACTGAGACACAGTATTTAGTGGCAATATTACATTTTTTCTCTCTCTGTATAGATCACCTCCAGTTCTTTCAGGCTGGAAAGAAAACTCAGTATTACAATATGAGACATAACTGCCTTTTATTCATCTAGAGTAGTTGTGTCCCGGCAGGTAAGTGTGAAGTCATCCTGTGCAATTTTTTCATACATGTGTTGTTTCTAAAAAACATGAATGGGGCATGAATGCTATTTTCTTACTGTTCTGTTAAAACCTGAAAGTCAAAAATCATTTGGAGAAGATAAACCTAGTTGTGATCTAGAATTATAGACTAAGTGGTCAAAATACAGAAAATTGTGAAAACAGACTTCACCTAAATTAGTTAATTGCTTCAACAAGGAAAAATGCTTCTAACAAAAAAGTAACACATTAGAAAATATAAACCTAAAAAGCATATTGATGTTTTGATTCCTAAGTATTAGGGGAGCCTGGCCTGGAGTAAATTAAAATCACTAAAGATTTGTTCAGATTAAAACCATTATTCAGTTTATTTCTGGATTTATACAAGTCACTGTCATGGTTTAACCCCAGCCGGCAACTAGAACCATGCAGCCTTTGCTTACCCCCCTTCTCCCCTACCCTGCCCTGAAGGGTGTGGGGAAGAGGAAAAAAAAAGAGGGGAAAGGGGGAAAAAACCTCAACCTCAAGGGTTGAGATAAAGTCACTTTAATAGAAAGAATAACAGAAAAGGGAAAATAACAATAATAATAATAACACAGATCACGCTTACTGCCTGATGAATTAGCACCGTCCTCATCATGGATTCCCACCCCTGCAGCTAACCCCCATTTATATACTGAGAATGATGTTTATGGTATGGAATATTTCATTGGCCATTCCATCGTTCTATGGGAAGCTGAAAAAAGTCCTTGAATAGTGTGAACATCACTTATTAATAACTAAAACCAATAGGTATTATTGACATTCCCTTCACAGCAATCACTAGAAAGAAAATTAAGTTTCCCAGCTAAAACCAGGACAGTCACTTTAATGAAGAAGGTGCAAGTAGACTCTGTACTTTTAATGTATCATTTAATAATGATATACCTCGTCTAGCTCCAGTGCTTTAGGTTTTAAATTACAGTTACACATAGTAAGTAAAGTTGAACTACAGGTCTGCTGTGACTACAGAGGTAATTACGCCGCTAACAAATGCAAGATGAAAACTTTTTTTAAACAATAGGTGGGAAGCTGTCAGTTTCCTCTTCCTGTAAGTAAGCACAAGCGAAATGTGTAAGTGGACTTAAAATTGAAAAGTTTATAGCCTAATATGTGAACTGTTGCACAGCCATCTCACAGCTGATTAAAAATAAAATGTAGCTGTAGCCATAGAAAACTAACCTTGCTGCAAGCTATAATCCTTATCCATTTATAGAAATGTTCAGAATTAGTTTTGCTTTTAATTAACTTTTCTGATACCGTTCATGATTGTGACATGAAATGTCACTTTGTTTTAATGGTTAATACAGGATGTTTTAATGTACCTTCAAATCACGAACAAATTTTGAATAGGTATGATAGTAACTTCTTGTGACTTAATTTACAGAAACACTACAGAATGTACAACTGTTGCCTCTAACAGGCCAAGAAATTATTGTTTTAGATTAAATAAAGCTTTATCAAACAAGTATTTCTTGGAATTACCTCATCAGTGACTGGATTTTCTCTGGATTTAGGTTTGCAAATAAATCATATTTATTAAGTAGTCAGTATTTTTTAGAAAGTGAGGTTAGTTTGTCAATAGGAAGTATCTCTTCATATGCAAATGATGCTCTTAATTGATTTTCATTGGTTAGTAGCTAATATGTCTAATCCTATTTTCCTACCTGTTAGGGTAAGCTATATACTCTGTGATTTTCTTTTTATTATTTACCAGATTCTCATGCACTGTAAACAATCTTAGATTGACTTCCTTCTGAAGATATAATTTGGGATTTTTTTAATTCCTAAATGTAAATAGATTCCAACTAAAACTGCAAAAAAGAGGAAGGGGCAAGAGAGTAAAAACTGACTGCAGTGATAATACTGATCAGGAAGAGAGACGACAATTTGAAGAAAGTTTACAGCTCAACAGGAGTAGTGGAAGGATTGTGGTATGTTTGCTGTGGTAAAGTGGTTGTGCTAATGATATAGAATTTTTGGATGAAAAGCTGGGGAATGTACTACTGAGTGACTTAGCAGCATGCTTCCTGTTTGTGGTTAAGTTAAATACTGCATGTTTTCTCCCATGGTAGTGTACAGAACAATTCCTTTCTTTCCCCCCCCCCCGCCCCCAGTGTGGTTAGGACAAAGACTTCAACATTGTTAACTGTCTTCTTCAATACTAGAAACCTGGAGAACAGAACATTTCTCAGGGACTGAAATCTGAATAGCTGGTTTGGTGACCAGACGACTACAGCTGTTTTAGAACTGCTGTTATTAAGCAGAAACCTATGCCTTCTCTGGCAAGTGGAAATTCCATCACTGAATTTCTGAAATCTCATAAACCCAGAACCCTTTACTTTTTCAGACCTACTTGGAGTATGCGTCTTCTGGAATCTTGCAAGATTGTATTTTTTCTATGTTTAGAGGGAGGCTGCTAGAGCTCCAAGTTCTTACATTGCTGGGTCAGCCAGTCATCTTCAAATGCCTATTTCGTTCAAATTCCAATCTAAAATAGTACATGTTTTGAGAAGGCTCAAAATATCTCATGCCTGTCAGTCTATGATCATTTTGCTGTAAGATAACTGTGTGACTTTTTTTTTTTTTTTTACAGATGCACCTTTGCATTTTTCTGTTACTGTTAGCTGTTGTGGTTACGTGACTGAATGGGACTGAGATTACATGTGAAACCACAAGGAGAAATGTTACCATCTACATAGCAATGGCCTTTCATAGTTACACGTTTTTAATGCTGTGAAATGATTTTTGTAAAATGCATAGTTTTAAAATATTTTCTTCAGAGATGAAACCACGTTAAGAACAGTTTGTACACCTACTAGTTTCCACCCTCAGGCCATACTATGTTACTCTTGGAGACAGGCCAAAATACTGCATTGCGAACTGACTGCCAAAATGATCTGAGGTTTGTCTGGTTGCCTTAACCACAGTTGTGGGGTTTTGGTTATTTTTCGCTTTGGTGTGGAAGGGCTTTTGCATTTAAATTTTCCTAATTGGAATAGGTGCATTATTTCACCTCACTTCTTTTGCTTAGAATTGCCTGCAGAGTTTATATGCTCATAGGTCCTCGGTTCATACATGGAATATTTGTTTCTCAGTCCTGGAAACTGGGGGAAAAAATATGACGAAAATGCTGGAGTATGACTAAAAACATTTTCAAAAAGAACATGCTAGGCTTTAACTTCTGCTGAAGAGGCTGCGAAGTAGATCTAATGGTGCTTGATTTATAGTAATCTGTTCAAAAGCAGGTCTCCAGAAAATCATGTAGCAATGTTTTGTACAACTGAAACAACAATTTTAAATCACAGTTGAGCACTCTATGTGGAGGCTTGCAAAATATCTGTAAGTCGGAGTTTAAAAAAGCGACAATAACTGTGCTAACCAAGCAGCCATTTGTCGCAGGAGAGCAGGCAAACAGCTGGAGGGAAGAGGAACTGAGTACTTGTGGGGTAGCTCTTTCATCACATGATGTAGCTTTAGTCTGACAGTTGCACATTTTTTCTCCATCACTTAGACAAAGGTACAGTTATTATTGCGTACCGGCACTGAAAATAGCAAATGTTTTGTGTTTTCTTTTCAATGTAATGTGCATAGTCCCTAAACCTGACTTCAGTACTTTTTTTCCTGTTTTGCTTAAGATCATGAATGTCATCTGAGTTTTACACCATCAAAACTAAATTAACTCAATGCCCAAATGTACATTTGCTCAATTTTCTTCAGTTTTGCCATGTGCACTTGTTTTCAGTCATACTGCAAATAATTTTTGTACTGTTCTGCCTCCTGCTCTTGAATCTTAGACGTCAGTCCAATGTAAAAGTTTTACTGAAGACTTGGCTAAAGCAGTATGAGTAGTATTGTGGCAAATTCAGAAAATTTGAGTAAAAAAAGCTCTTGAGCACTTAAAAGTTATGCTTAACAAATAGTGCTACAGAGTCTGAATTAAAAACTCTTATATTTGTGCACGGAGGTGTCAGGCAGTTGGAAATTATTCTCTATTTTCTCCGACTCTGGAATGACTGACCTTTCTGCTCCAGTTATGGGTGCTGGTTAATACAGACAAATAAAGACAGCACAGAAAAACAAAACAGCCATTAGGGCTAACTGAAGAGAAGAAAAAAACAGATCAGAGCCTTTCTTTTTAAATGAAACTAGCGAATTGTTTTTAAACTGTTGCTGTAGAATGATGCACTGTAAAGTATAAACTGATGTGGCTGGAAATAACATTACATTGTGTATCACTGCAATAATTCCAAAGTTATATGTGGTTAAAATAGCATAAACTATGCACAAATACTTAGTTAAAATCAGCAAAATGAAATAAAAGGATAACTTGTACTAAAAAGAAGAGGTGCATCCCAAAGGAAAGTTTAGAACTGAGCGGCTTGACAGAGCTAGCCTATTTTATAACCTACTAACTTCTGCTGCAAAGATTCTACTCCAATTTTAGGACCCCTGCAAGTTTTAGAGCTGTCATTTTATTTGAAAGCTCATATTGTCGTATTTTATCAACAGGTTTTCACCATTAGATTTGAAAAAAATAATAAAATTCATCCAATACTTAGGTCTAAGTAGAGAGTGACAGGACATGCAGACAACTACATAAATCTCAGGCATGCTTTAACTACGTGTATTAGACAGAGATGGGGAAAATTCACTGTACCGGTCTCACTTGCCTTTTGAAAAAGAACAAGCCCGCTCTGGAAGCAGTGCTCAGTTGGGACCCTTTTCTTGAGGGCAGTCAAGTAACATGTATCTAAATTTGGACTCGCAAGATTTGTGGATTACCCTTGACCCACCAAAACAACAGATCATGATTGTTTTCATGATTGCTTTCTCAGTATAACTTAACAAGCATAGATCCAGCTATACCAACACCAAATCTCTACTTTTCTCTTTTTAAAATAACTTTTATATTAATATGAAGACATCTGTCAACGTGAGCCCTCTAATAATCAGCCATGTGATTCTTGTTTCCACTATCCACACTGATAATATCCATGCTGAGAGACCTTCAGATTACTCAGTGAGGCTCAGCCAAAGGGAATCTGACCCACAGAAACAGTTCAAGCAATCTTTCACTGTTGTGAACCATGAGCACAGGTAGATGACTCAGGTATTAGGGACTGGAGTTCTTAAATTAGAAAAACGATTAAAGTCTTTTGTTTGTGGTAGCAATAGTTCAATCTTAGTTAAAAAAAAAAGTTAAAACACAAGTTATCCCTTGTGTCTCATGTGTTTCCAAAATAAAATACAGGGAAACATACTTAAGTCAGAGCCACCTCATTAGGAAGCCCTTCGCGTGTGAAGTGTGCGGGCACTCTGCACGCGGGGCCCAGCAGCTGCTGCCTGAGGCCGATCAGACGGAGACACGGCTTTTCTCAAAAACATGTACTGCCATCGCCGGCCGCCCCGCTTTCTTGAAAGCCCCAAAGTATTACCACAGCCGGCTCCGGCCGCCTCAGCTCTCTGCCCGCCCACGGACCAGCCAACTCCGTCCGAAAGGAGACGGCCGAGCACCAGTGTCGCCCTTTCCTCCTCACAGCAAACTCAGCTGGCAGCCCTCGGGATAAATCCACCTACACGCCGGCTCCGTGCTGCCAAAGCCAGGGCCGGCCAGTTCTGGTTCCCGCTTCACCTTTCCAGTGAGCGTTTACTGTTCAAAACCCCCCGAGTTCCGCCATTTCGAGGCCGGACACGGCCAGCCCTCCTCCGCTCCCGCCCTGCGGGCGGTGTACTGCTGCTGGCCCAAGCTGCGCATGCGCACCGCCCTGGCACATGCGCGGTAACGCCGGCCGGGCGGCGCGCATGCCTGGAGGCGTCCGGCGTCTGTGAGGCGGTGGATTGGGAGGAGGCGGCGGGGCAGCAGGACCAGGAACTGCTCCAGCTGCGGCGGGGNTTTGGGTGCTTTTCGGGAGAGGGAGGTGGCAGCTGGCGGGGGGCGTGCGGCGGGCCGCGCTGTGGTAACGCACCGGGGGCGGTGGCTGACAGGAGCCGGGAATTCCCCTGTTTTCCGTGAGGGGTGTGTTACGGGGGGAGCTTCCCGGCGGGTGGTGCTTGGGCCATCCCTCTGGGGAGAGCTGCCGTGGCAACATTGCTCAGTAAGCAGGACCTGTTGGTCTCTTCTGCTCACCTTTTGAGTGAAAGATCACAGGGTTGGGTTTGTTTTTTTTTTTTTTTCTGTGTTGAAGCATCCGGAATGGGGGTGGTTATGATGCAAACGATGTGTTTCCCAAGTGAACTTCTGAGTTAATGNCCAGCCCTCCTCCGCTCCCGCCCTGCGGGCGGTGTACTGCTGCTGGCCCAAGCTGCGCATGCGCACCGCCCTGGCACATGCGCGGTAACGCCGGCCGGGCGGCGCGCATGCCTGGAGGCGTCCGGCGTCTGTGAGGCGGTGGATTGGGAGGAGGCGGCGGGGCAGCAGGACCAGGAACTGCTCCAGCTGCGGCGGGGAGGGGACGGGGAGACGCCCGGTGGTGTGTGTCAGGCCCTATGGGGCCTTGAGGGTACAGCCCCGGTGAGAGAGGGGAGGTTTCTGCTGGGGTGCGGAGCCGGTGGGAGGATGGAGGGTCAGGCGGCTCCGGGCGCTGGCGGCGGCGAGGAGCCCCTGGGCTCTGGCAGGATGAACCCGAAGCGGAGTGGGCGCGCCGCGGAAGNGCTTCCCGGCGGGTGGTGCTTGGGCCATCCCTCTGGGGAGAGCTGCCGTGGCAACATTGCTCAGTAAGCAGGACCTGTTGGTCTCTTCTGCTCACCTTTTGAGTGAAAGATCACAGGGTTGGGTTTGTTTTTTTTTTTTTTTCTGTGTTGAAGCATCCGGAATGGGGGGGGTTATGATGCAAACGATGTGATTCCCAAGTGAACTTCTGAGTTAATGTGAAAATAATTTGAAAATTTGGAAATTTTCCAGTCTTTTTGGAAAGATTTTAAATACACAAACCTCTTTAGGACTGTAGAGTTTGGTTATTATGCCTGTGCTTTTTGATTTAAAAGAAGATATTTCTATGTAGAAACCTGATAACTTGAAACATAGGTATATTTCAAAGCTAAGAGCACTGCATTGTATCTCACTGTATAAATGCAGTAGCAGCAAAACCAGTTAATATGAGAGTATTTACTTTTAATTGTTTACTTCTGTTACTTACACTTGTTTTAACTTTGAATCAACATGTTTTAGCTCAGTTCTCTGATGGGTTTTGAAGAGCGGCAGTATAGTGGACACTTAAAACTTACCTGACTTTTCTTATTGAATAGAATAATAGTTGCAAACTTTATTTAATCTGTGCAAGGTTTTCACAGATAGTGGTAAAACTAAGTCGATATGTAAGTGCTCCCACCTTGCATTCCTTTCATTGAGTATAGCGCAGCAGAGCCTTGGGCTGATCAGCCTGAGAACCGTGGGATTTTTTTGTCACTGAAAACTAAGAACACGTGTGGGGAAGACGTTAAATTTGTAACCTGTGAGGCATTAAAAAGTTACTGAAAGTGACAATTATTTAAAAGGATGACGGGATGCTAGAATACTGAATAACTTGAAGTGTGCTTGTATTAAAAGTGACCATGTGTATCTTAGCAAAAGGTGACCAAATATGGTGTCTTACTTTGTTTTATAGTGTTATTGGAAACAAACTCATACTTCCTTGCACAGGACAAATACATTTCTTCATATAAACAAGATGGTTGTTTATACTACTTTTACTAATTCCTGAAGTAGCAAGGAAGGCTGCTTAAAGATGCCTGTAGGGAAGTGATTTAAAAATCACCCAGGAAAATTCTTCTACTGGAAGCTATGGACACAAATTTGAATTTTGCTCTAACAGAGGAGAACACTTTGTTCTGATAGAAATGCGTAATTTAAAAAATCCAAGTGAAATGAGCTCAACAGTGGCTTAATCAGGACAACTATTTCCATTGCATGTTCTTTTCAGTTATTCTAGAATCACTAGAGTAGACTTTTATTGTTACATTTAGCGGAAAAAGTACGTTATGTTAATATTTGACTTCATATGCAGTCATATGCTTTAGTTTCTTGAGGGGATGATTACAGTCCAGCAGCAACATGGATCAGAGTAGTGGTATGTTGCTAGAATTGGATGCCTTCTGAAAGATAATCATGCCCTGAGATAAAGTGACTAGCCTCTGAGAATACGGTTGAGTGAATGGGTTGAATGGGAAAGTAGATTTATTTTTTTTTCTTTTCGTTCTGGACATGATGTACACAAAAGGTGTATAAAACTGACATGAAGAGGGATTTGCCTCTGAGGAAGAAAAAGGATGGGGTTCAGGTGTGCTTTAACTTGAGGCAGTGTGAGTGGACAGACAGATTCATCAATTACTGCCATGGATTTGCGAGGGAAGAACAAGACTGTAATCAGGGAAGTCTTTGTTCATTATATAGGAGAATAATCTTACTAAATTTTGCTAGTTTTAATTTTGAATGAGGAGTTGGTCCTGCTGAGGTTAGCAATATCGCTAGGTAGTCAGAGAGCAACCTTACTCGTACCTCATCCCTATTCTTTTCATTGTGCATATAAGATGAAGGTATATTTGGGACTTCTGTAAGAGAAGCCACACTTTGTGCAAGTGTTAAGTTGTCACTGAGTTCATATACAAAGCTCTCAGAGTTTGATGTGTAGATTTTCTTGGTTCAGCTTCATAACTTACCAAATTTCAGTAGAGTTATAGAGATGAATTGACCTGCACTCTGTCAGTTTGTTGTGTATAATTCAAGGAACTCTACAGTGTGCCAAGAGGAGCCTGTCTCTTCTGTAACTTACTCCACACATCAACTGGAGTGCTGAACAAGGGCTTGGTGGGAGAGGGTGTGCAACTATGTGTAACAGAGGATTTATTTTTAGTTCATGGCATAGCAGCTGAAATGAGGAAAGTCATTGGGAAGAAGTCTAGGGGAATGATTTTTATATGATAAACTAAAAATGGTTCTAGATGACAGGGAGCTGGAAAAGCTGAAGTCATTATTTTGGGTGAAGGGAGACTCTAGAAGAAGAAGGTGGAAGTTTTTTGTCTCCCCATGCTCTCTGTCTGAAAGTAAAAGTTGAGCAACAGTGCTTGGCCTGCAGAAGCATAGTGGTTTGGTGGTTTTTTTGTTTGTTTGGTTTTGATCCTGATGGGATGCTCCTGCGAGTGCTGAGAGAGCTGGCAGATGTTATTGCTAGACCACTCTCCATCATCTTTGGAAGGTCATGGGGTACAGGAGAGGTGCCTGAGGACTGGAAGAAGGCCGACATCGCTCCAATCTTCAAGAAGGGCAAGAAGGAGGACCCAGGGAACTACAGGCCGGTTAGTCTCACCTCTGTCCCTGGGAAAGGTAATGGAGCGACTTGTTCTGGATGTCATCTCCAAACACCTTGAAGAACAGGAAGTTATTGGAAGTGGTCAACACGGATTTACCAAGGGTAAATCATGCTTGACCAACCTGATAGCCTTCTATGATGTTCTAACTGGTTGGCTGGATGAGGAGAGAGCAGTAGATGTCATCTACCTTGACTTCAGCAAGGCTTTTGAC
>VYXH01009013.1:35420-50473 GCA_013397275.1 Burhinus bistriatus
TCATAACCCCCCCCCCCCCCCCCCTCATTTTTTGCTGGCACAAGGACTGGAGGTGGGAATGAGTGCCTGGTGGTTTTGTCGTTATTTTTGTTTGCAATTAAATGCGCAGAAAAAATTACATTGTTTTGGCAAACAATCATCTGATTGCATGCCAGCCCTGAGAATAGGCTGGCATGAGATGGCAATGAGCAGTTACACTCTTAACTGGGTTTGGCAATGTGCTTGTTTTGCTTGTTTAAAAGTATGCTTCTTATACTAGGGGAAACAGGCTACATTCAGGTTGTCAGGGAGATTGCTGGGATTCCTATGTTTGTTAATCCTTAATTTAGATGATGGTGGCTCTCCTTAACACTTCAGTATCACATGGGAAGTATGTGATTCTGTTGGGTACCTAGGAAATCAGTAAGTACTTGAAAAGCGTTTGGTCTGATTTGACATAGCTGTTGCAGCTTAGCTGAACCCAAAGTCTTACCAAGTTGTTCATCTCTTTAGCTGAGAAGTTGAAGACAGGCTTTTTGCAGACACTCATGGGAGAAGAATGGGAGACAGAGGTCATAAAAAGGAGCAGTGGAGGTCACTGGAGAGGAGTCTAAGGGGAGGGGGAAAATAATTTGAAGGATGACTAAGCATTGGTTGACCAGAGATACTGGAATCTCTGTCCTTGGAAGTTTTAAAGACCTGGGAAAACTGGACAGAACCTTTAGCAGGGTGTTTGAATTTGGTGTTGACTCTGCTTTTAGGGCAGGAGTTTGGACTAAACTGAGAAAGGAATGAGATCCTTTCTGACTTCTGTGACTCTATGAATCAGTACTTGAAAAGAAGTGTTACAACAGCATTTGTGGTGCTTCCACACTAGCTAACTAGAATTAATGTGGCCAATGTTTTTTGTGTGTTTTTTAAATTAAATTTAGTAATATATCATGTCAGTTTAGTATTAGCATAAACAACATATTTCTAGAAGTGCATGTAGGGGCTACTGCCACACTAAAAGCATGCTCCATTACCCACAAGTTCATTTCAGGTTTGTGTGGTAGTTGTTAAGTGATAGATACTCCACTTAGCTACAAACTAAATTTCTGAAAGGGGTTGTCTTCTGAGTGTGTTGCTCTCTTTAAAAGTAGATTAGGAGAAAGATCTTGTATAATATGAAACCCAAATTGTTGAGGGTAAAAGAGAGCTTATTTAATTGGAGAGCAAGTGGATTTGGTGATTCATCCATCAAAGAGCAACTCGTATTTTGTTTTAAAAGCAGAAGTTGTTTAATACTGAAGTCTTATAAACCCCGTGAGCTTTGAGATGAATCAAAAGCTATGAACTCAACATTCTGACTAATGTGCCATAAACTAGCGTCACACAGTGGAATAAAAGCTTTTATCAATTAGCTTTAAAACAGAAGTAAACTGAGTGTGCTTGGGAGGATAGGTTTGCCAGCTATGTTGCTCCACCCATATCAGTGCAGGAGTTAACAAGGGGTTTAATTTACGTGTATCAGTCACTGTCAGACAGGCCATGTGCTATAGGACCTACATTGCACCATAACCTTTGATTCCTTAGGTGGTTTGATGTCATTTTCCTGTGGAGAGATAATGTGCTTTTTACAGATGACTTGTTTAGATGTTTGTATGCTGCATACGTGAACTATGAGTCAGGTTGAACAGAGTTTTTTGGCAAATGAATAAAATACATTACATTTGAGATCATAGTGTCTCTGAGTAAAATCAGTGCATGCTTGCGTAGGATTCTTACTTCAAGTGCATGCTTAGGAAAAAGTGAACAGAAATACTTGTGTTTTAGAAAACTCTTGGTCTTATTAGATCAAAGTCAAGATTTTCCAGCAAGTGAAGTTAGTTACGGTGCAACCATTGCTGAACAGTAAAATTAATGTCTTGGGAAAATTTGGTTCTGTTACTGAAAAGCATGCTGATTAGGCACTACTTCTAATATGGTAGAGTAGGGCATGCTTGGTGCTGATATTTAAGTAAATGCTTTAGTTTTTAATGTGAATTGATACTGACACTGTTTAAGTGAGACACTGTTTAAGTGAGGTGATAAATACAGTGATAAGCCTATCTGCTTGTGGTAATTAAACTTCCTGAACTACTACTTGTAAGACAAAACTGTAGAGCTATTCTGTACAATACAGGAAGCTTTGCAAACAAAGTAGATTCCACCTAGGCAACGGGGAAGACAGTTACCGTGAGAACTGACAGCGTGCTTATCAAATAGAAGTCATGTTTTCTGAGATTTTAAGCACTGCAGTGCTGAATATCCAAGTTATTGAGGATGAACTTTTGTTGTGCGTTACAAGTAGCCTGTAAAGCATTCTCATGATACTGTGATTGCTGATGACCCGGTAGAAGGAAAAGATAGGCTTAAAAACTTTGGCTTGGGTCACAAGATGACTTCATCTTTTCTCCATTGGGTGCAGTTCTTTAGAGGTAAGCAACAATGGCTCACTCATAACCTTCCTGTAATTCTTTTCATCCCTGTGCAAATTTAGAGGTAAAGTAGAACAGGAGATGGCAGTTGCTGCTGAAGCAACTAATTTCAGTTGGTTATTCATCGGTTTACTTGTTCAACCTTAAAACCACAAGAAATTAGGAAATTACTGAAATGAATGTTTTCATGCAGTTCCTTACAACTTTTATATCATGGCCATTCTTTAAATGCAGTTTTTGTTTGTTGGTTTTTTTTTTTTTAATCATTCAGTAACTTTATTTTGGAGGAAGTAAGTTTTTTATGAAGGGCTATGGTAGTAAAGCAGATACTTTTGAGAGAGGGGTAACAGTTGAAAGACTTTCTTCAGTATTTTTGTAACAATTTTTATAAAGTTATAGGTAGACAAATCTAACTTGTCTTAAATTTGCTTGTTATTTTTTGTATCAAACCGATCTTTTACTTAAGGTCTTGTGAATCAAGTAGCTTTTCCCTGCAGTATTGGTGGAGTGAGCACCTCTAGGTTTCCTACTTTCAGATGTAACTTCCTACTAGGTATATAAGCTGAATCTTGCTTGACAAAAGTAGTTAGTACTAACACAGTCTGCAAAGTGAATATATTCTACTTGTTAACTATTAATTTATTGTCTATGAGAAAGGGGTGACATTTAAAGAATGAGCTTTTTTTGGGCAGCAGTGTGGGCTTAAGCAGTTTCCATATCCACCTGAGTGCTCTACTGACTTAACTTTTTGTGTGGCAGTGGGACAAAAAGGATCATGAAACTGAACCAGTCAAAACCCCTCCTTTATTATTTTTACTTTTCTGATTATTTACTAGAACTAACAAGGTTAGTGTTATGGCACAGTAGAATTCCTCATTTTCTTTATTTTGTCTGAAGTTCATCCATTAGTACTATTAAATTATGATTGTGTCTGCTTTTCAGCTATCTTCTCATGATGACTGTTTAGTTGGACAGGGTGTGAAAGCAGCACATTACATGCACATGGGCAGACCTGAAAACGATCTGCTGTGGCATTTAAATGATATTGTAACCTAGATCATGATGTAACCATAAACTCATCTGATTTATAGAAATTGAGAAATACCTTGGAAGTTCAATTCCGGAACAAGCCCACACATGGAAAATGTTGTATGGTTTGATACAGCTACTGAAGGTATTCAGTCCACCTGGGTGTGTTAGTATTTGGTCACAAGGTGTAGCGCATACTGTGATACCACCACACCTCTATTATATAAAACAAAAATGTTCTTAAGAGTTTCTAATAGATATGGGCTCTTTCTGTGTAAACAGGGTACTGTAGTTTTATATTAATTTCGGACTGTTTTAGGGGAGAGTGGGAGAAGAGGAAGTTCAAGGTGATGCATGTAACAGGTGGCTTAATTATAAAGGTCCTTTTAGTGATCCTCAGAGTAAATCATTGGAGACAAGATTGTATTGGAGAAAGTATTAGGTATGCTGAAAGTGTGATGCATGTTTGCTCCTTGTAAGTATCCTTTGCATAGTGTTATCAGATATGGAGGGCATCGAAGATGGAAAATATTTTTATTACTAAAAAATATTTTCAATTTATACTTCAGAACAGTTAAGTGTGTTTAAACTTGTTTTGAAAGTATAGAATGTAAGTCTAAAAGTCACCAACTGATTAAAAAAAACATAATTGGAAAGAATCCTGCCTTCTATTCCTCGGTGATTTGTGTGTGTGTGTATATATATATTTTTTTAACAAATACACTCTTACCGCTCTCCTAATTGTAGTGGAAATATTAAGTTTTCTCTTTATAACAAGCCCAAATTAACATATTTAGTTTACCCTTTTATGTGAGAATAAATACAGGAGAACTTAGTTGAGGAAGGTAGAACGTTCAGAGCAGTGCTACCTCATAGTTTAGAACAAGCTTCTAAATAAAGGTAAGTTTGAGGCAACTGTATAATCCCAACACTTGGAGCTATGGGGCTGTAGACGTACAGCCAGTTAAAGCAGCAACTGTAATTTTCGGTTTTGTAGGCCAAGAGAATTGCAACTGGTGGATGCAGGTTGGCTTGAAGTTACACAGGCCCATCCTCTCCTGTTTCTTTGTTCAGGGATTAGCTGGTCAAACATTAATAACTTTGTCCTCTATGGGATCATGTTAACAAAAATGCATTGTAATGCATATTTGGACATGAGGATGAGAGGAAGTAACCACAGACCTTAGATGTTCTTGATGATACCTTTTTGTCACAGCTAGTTAGTTTTGTGTTTACAGGTGGCTCTATAAATTTATGTTGGTCTCTCAGGGATGGTTGAACAAGACAAAATAAGTACTTTGGTCAGGAAAATGTTAGTTCTGCAATCTGGCTCTTACCATAGTGAGAAAGAATAATAATGATGGTTGTTAGAATATGACCTTTAAAGATGTCTGTGTTTTGGTTTTTTTTTGTTTTTTNTTTTTTTTTTTTTTTTTTTTTTTTTTTTTTTTTTTAATGAGCGTAGCTTTGTGAGGAACAAATACTAAGTCAGCATGAGATTCATTAGATTCGAGACTCCTAACAACAGATACAAGTAGTTAGTTGTTGGACAGTATAGAGTATCCTGCTTTCCTGTTACATTTTGGTTCTTCATAGTCTCCTGCTGTGAATTATTTTTATACCTGTAAAACTGAAGTAAATTCTAAAATACTGTTGCTTTGTAATGGAACTGTGCTGAACGTTTGCATTTATAACTGTGTGAGTGCGTAAGTAGATGAGAACTTGACGGTTATTAATAATTGAGACAGTTACGTGCAGTGTTCCGGTTACATTAGAACAAGTAAGTATGTACATAAAGAAGACTGATGACAGAATATCAGGCTAAGCATATACACTGGTGCCATATATTATATATAATTTCAATGTTTGTGCCAGCCATGTTTAGAGGGTACGCTAAAAAGAAAAGATTTAAATACAAAATCTGAAATGCAGCTGGCCAAGTTCAAAACTTAGCACACAAACTGAAATTAGCTGAGATACTTCAGTCCGAGTCTGTCCCTCTTTGTAAGCTATATGGTAGCATTTCTGTCTAATTTTGTATACACTGAAATAAAATTTACGTACAATAAAAACTGTTTTTATAGTCATAGCAAGTCTTTGCTTATAAAAGCCTTAACCACTCACAGGATGAGTGAACTAATGACTACGACAGATTAATAGAAGGTAGTTTATAACCAGACTTGAGACTTAAGTTGCAACCAAAGCTTCAACACTGAAGCACCTAGGAACTGATTTTTATCCTAACTTCGGTGCTTTATTTCTGGTACTGCTGCCAGTCTTAATTCCCATGCAACCAGATTCTTCTTTTCTTTTTGGTTGGGTTCCCCTGCCGGCCCCGCCCTCAGTCTTACTCTATAATGGGGCAGCAAGAACTGTTGCTCCCAGGCGATCCACTTTAATAGAACTGCTTCTATTCCTCCTTTCCACTCCTCTATGGCAGGTGGATCTCTGCTGCTCTATTCTCATCAACAGAAAAAAGTGAGGTGAGGAAACTCCTTTTGATCCAGCACACAATTTCTTGGCTGAGCTAGAAATATAGCAGGCAATGTCTGCTGCAGTCTCTCTAACCTTTATAATCCTCTGTTCTCTACTATTCTACTGTCTTCCAGCAGTGCAGTTTCGTTTTCATTCTCCGGTTTATTTACAGCTTGGTGGAGGTGTTCCCAAACTAGAAAGGTAAAAGAGTACAGCAGTAGGCTTTGATAAAATTTCCTTCTGTAAACCAGATATACAATTTTCAGATTTTACAAATATGCATTCACATTTGAACTTCAGACAAAGCTTGGGTGGATAAGACAGGCTTCCTAAATCCATTAAGGTTAGTTTACAGTATTTTGTGATTCAAACTAATTCCTGAATGACTTACAAGATAAGTAGTAATCCCATCAGGTAACATTTTATGTTTGAACTCAATTGTTTCATGAATTTATGGGAAAACCTTTGTAAAATTTGTAAAATACATGTGGGTGTTCTTTGGTAACCTAAGCACATACCACTCTTCAATACTATGATAAACCTATCATTTTTTTGCTTTCTTTTTTCCTTTTGCAGAAGATAACAGATTATCTGTAACCTGTTACAGGCATCTGTAATCGTCCTGAATTACTGTTACTTCTTAACAGGGAATCTCACCTGTACTAAAGTCAGATGATGCTGTTGGCTTTCTCATTATTATGTACAATATAATTCCTCTCTATTCACGTGCTGCTTCATTTCCTACACTTCCCTGAAGGACAAATAATTTTCTCAGGAAGCTGTTATAAACAGGAAAGAATAGGAAAAGGAGCAGAAAGCCCTTGTGTATATCACGACAGCTATAAATTCAGTTTAACCCAATATACTTTGGCTATTGAGGGTCCATGCCTGCTGAAATGACTTGATCTAGAGTTTCTGTTCTTCAAGGAAAAGCCAAAGTTCCTTGTTATGGCAGCAGCATTGCTCATTTCTCCAAGTTTTAGCATCACATCAGTTATTATTAGGGGAGAAGAAAGTAACTTTACAATCAACTTTTTTTTTTAATGAAGGGATCAAATACTTCTCTGACCAAATGCTTGCTGTTTGTTAGGAAGTCTGTGTATTGGAAGACAGAAAATATTATTCTAAGAAGTTGTTGACGTGATCCCTGTGACCATATGGTCTAAGACTGCTGGGTACGGACAAAATGAATAATGTTCACAAGTAATTCCTACTTCTTTGGCTTACTGCATCCCTTCCACTGCCAGTTCCTTTGTGGGCTGTGTGTTGGTTGGTTGGATTTTGTGGGAGTTTTCTTTAAAAAACAACCCAAACAAAGCAAATACACGTCCTTACTTCCTTAAAGTCTATCAAAAGTAAATACTCCATTTTCAAGGAGCTGCCCAGTATCCAATGAAGCTCTTCACAGTATAGACTTTATGGCAACTTTTGTATCTTGCTACAGGTTTTCTGCTTTATTTTTAAGTGTATCAATTCTCTCCGAACAGATATATTCTACTAGTTTTGTCCTCTTCTCAAATGGTAGCAGAGGAAAATTCAAATGTACTGTGACACTTATTTTGCTGTTTACTGTACCCACAAGAGCAAGAGGTATTCTATGAAACCAACAGCATGCTCAGTTAAGAATCTTCCTGAAACTATCTCTGCATATAACAGGAAGAAAAGTATATAGAAATTGAGCCTGTGTACAGGCTACACTTACGTGCACTGTGAAATAGGAAGCAAGTAAGCAGGAGTGAAAATGAAATTGTGCAAAAGTACTGAAGAATTTTCTCACCAGTTTCTCAGAGCAGTTTCTGCTTCGTTTTTCGGAATGATTTCAAAAGAACTCTCTCACTGTCAAGTTAACTGGTCATTGCTCATCTTGAAAGAGAAACCTAGGTTTCAACGAAAGATTAATCACAGGTTCAAAGCATATAATTGTAGTTAAAAGGGCAGCATGGGTTAAAAGGGTGAAAACAAACTAAGACTGCACTTCAGTAAGAGTGAAGATGAACCTTGTCATAATAAAAAAGATGTCTCTCTTCAGGAAGTGAGTTATAAAAGGAGGAGGCCTATTCTCACTGCTCTTAATTGACCAAATTCAGTAGCTTTATAATAGCTTTCACTCAGTCTGAGCAGCTCCACAATGTGTCTGAATGAAAAGATCAGCCACTTGCACTCAGGAGAGCCTGGAACAAGGAAGGAAGATGAACAGCAATTTGATGCAGAAGTGTTACTGTCTAGCAAAAGTGGCTTTGTTCTGCTGCTACTTTGAAAGCAAAGAGCTCAAATCCACTGCTTGCTAAGCATAAAACTGAGATAAAGTCTGCATTTACTATGTCAAGAATTGTTTTGACATAGCTTTTGCAGTTTACCTATTCCAGGACTTTTCAAAAGCACTTCACGGTAATACTATATCAAAAAATCAAAAGCCAAGTCCCCTAAAAACTCAAAGCTCGGAAGTCACACAATTGCATTTTTGAGAAACAAGCAGCAGAGATACAGGACTGAATATGGTACTGACAGGCATTGCGTGGCAGCAAAGCAACAGGCGTGCAACCAGTACAGTGAGCATCTAAACCATCCATTTACGATGCTAGGAGCTCTTAAGTCCCAGAAGGTGATCCAATGACTATTTGAGTGACTAGTTTAGCAAGTGATCTGTCTGTTTTCTTAGGAAAAAACACTTTCTAGTTTTCTTCCAAACCAATGGATTTGTTTACTGTAGATGCAGTAAACAGAATATGCTGATACTGACAAGCAATCCTGCCCAATACCAGTACAATAGTAACCATTTGGACAGATGGCTTATTGTCTGATGAAGTATATCTGGCACTTTTTACAGGCACAAAATGTATGTACGGAAAGCTATATGGATGTATCAAAGGATTGATTTTTTTGAAATTATTCCAATGCATTTCTAATCTACTAGCATTTTACTGAAGGAGCTTAGGTGGTGCAGCTTTTGAAATAAGCTTTCTTATCATGCAACGTAATTGTCACTCAACGATCTGAATCCTGTTTTTTTTAAATACAAAATCTTTTTCAAGAAAGACCGTTAAAGTATCCATTACTGAGATTATTAGATATGAAAGTGAAATTATTTAAGCCGAAAATAAATGCGATGGTAGCCTGCAAATGACCCAAAATATAAAATGATATGGCAACAGTGTATGTGCTTAGCCTGACAATTCAAATACACAGAGTAGAATTCCCTTACTTATTTTCCTAGTTTACCCTGCTGACAATTGGTGCAGTCCCATATACTGTCTTCATGTTGTCAGATACGACTTTTTTCTTTTTTTATGCAAATACTCACCTGTTCTAGTGCAACTGAGACACTGCATGTAACATGTGAGGTCTGCCTGGAGGAAGTTGTAGTTCCTATACAGAAAGTTTGTATCAATTTCTGTTGCTACACTTATTTTATAGAGATTTGGCAGACTGCCCAGAACCCTTAAAGTAGAAGGATCTTAATTACACCTTTTTGAGCCTTAAGGACATGTAGCCATGGAGTTTTATACCTGCTTATTTGTGTGGCTTGTGGTTGCTGGTATTTGGTTGTTGGTTTTTTTTGTTGTTTTTTTTTTTTTTTTTTAAGATGTGTCCTATAAAACCTTCTGTTGGTTAAGGATTATGCAATGCCACATGCATTTCTAAATTAAGTACTAAAATAAGTGAGTAGAATTTCTGAATAAAAATGGAAGTGTCAAATGAAAATAAAAGGTTTTAAATCTTTGTTGTAAGGGCAGAGTTTGCCATGTCTCTTAACCTTTGTAAAGATCTTGATTAGTTAAATATCTCTTAAAACATTAAACCTTCATAGTAAGGTTAGTAAGCTGGTATACACTTCATAAAAGCAGTATAGCAGTGCTTGTTTGTTGTGGAATTTATGAATAGAATTATGACTTGCTCCTTCAAAAGTCTAGTTTGTAAAAGTTTTAACTAGCAAACATGAGAAATTTAAAAGCTGTAGAGCATCCTGGAGAGAGTTTGTTCATCTATACTGAAAAGCATGCTGTGCTGTCACAAGACGTTTTTCCAGGATGCCGAAAGGAAAACCTGTCTTGCATGATCACTAGATACCAAAATAAGAAACAGATGCTGGCTGTATGAAGTGCTGTATAAAGAACTCACCGCTTCTGTAGCATAACTGCTATAAGCTCTACTGGTCCCATGCTGCCTTATTGATGTTGACTTATCTGATAGGATTGGTGCAGAGACTTGATGGAAAAATGTTTGGACTCTAGCAGTAGCTCTGGAAAATGCCAAAACTTACTTTATTTGCCTCCGCACTGGCTAACATGAAAAATGCCTCTTCTAACAGGGTTTCTGAAATTGTTTCTATGGTAGTCTAAGCTGATCTGGCTGCTGACTTCCCTGGTGCCACCCTTGCCCTTCTGTCTCACAACCAGCAATTTTGTTGGCTTAGACTGACACGGAACTGCAGCTTTTGGAAGAAGGTTTTAATTTTGCTCTGAATTTTAAAGCTTACTTATCAATGAACACCAATAAATTATTGTCTGAAACAAAGTTTTCGAAACAGTAATGGCAGTTTGAGCTACAAATAAAAAAAACAATGTTAGGTGAATTGTCTTCCTCAACTCCTTTGTATCTTCAGTTACAAAACTGTTGAAATTAAGGCTAAGTTTGTTTACAGTTATTTTTTTTTCAAATTCTGAATCAATTTGCTTTTTTGGTAAAGGCTTTGAAGTCATCTGCAAAAATGTGGTTTTTTGAACAGCCCATTTACTTTTGGAGTGTGGTAGTGTTCTGCCAATCAAACAAAAATGAGGAAGCCATTTCAATTTCTCTCAACCTCCATTTTTAGTCAAACCAGGCTGGTACTAAGGGTCTCTCTGTTCCCCTTGCACAGAGACAGGGTGCGGGAGTGCCCATTTTCCTCGTCCCCTGAGGATCAGACAGTGGCATTTGTGAGGGCGAGTGTCCCATATGGTTATTGTGGCTCTGGGCTGTCTTCCCCTCCCTCCTGTTTGGGGGCAGTGATGAGGCACTCAATCTCCCAGAACTGGTGCCCTCTGCTGTTAATAATTGCCAACTTGAGTGACCGTCTGGCTTTATTTAGCATGAGGAGTTGTTTAACTTCTTTTCCTAGTATTGCTCATTTCTGGATGATCAGTTTGCTGGGGGAGGAAAATTAGAGTAATTGGGGAAAACCAGGCAGCTTCCTGGTTGGGAAGGTGGCTGCCATCCTCCAGCCTCAGCACTGACTCTGCTGCCGACAGGAATAACTTTCCAGTTTCATTTTGGCAGCCTAGTGTTAGGTGTTCACTTGCTCCTTGGTCTTGCTTTGTAGTGCCTCAGGGAATGTATACCTTCATGTTCAGTTTGTAGATCCAGCCTTTGTTTAATAATTTAAATAATGCATATTTAAGGAATTTGAGGTGAACTGCTGCAAAGCAAAAAATTTTCCATGTGGTATCATATAGACCAAACACAAATGCAGAACAACAGTAACAAAACTATTAGTGTTGCTGACTTCAAGTATCTTTGATATTCCAGATGGGTTACAACAATCATTTCAAGTTCTTCTTGAAAGCATGGTGAATGTTCCTTGAAGTGCCAAAAAAATTACTAGAAAGCAAACATTTTGTGAATTATATTTTTACGAATTTTGTTAGTAGTGCCAGGTATACTTTGTCATGGATAAAGATCGTAAAAGTCCTAAATAAGTGTGTAGTTTTAATTTCTCCACGTCAGCTAGTGTGACTTGAGTATCTCTTCACAATTTCCTGGGTATCTTTTTACATTTAATTACAAAATTGAATATGTTAACAGATGACTAAATTGTCTGATGGGAATGTTACTCATTCTCTGTACTGAAGAACAGAGGTTGTAGGAGTGAATTCTATTTTGTGGCTTTAAGACCTACACTCAAGTTGCACACAACTTTTTGTACTTCAGATACTAACCAGTTTTGGTTTTTGCCCCTTTAAATTCCCTTGGTTCAGGTACTTGTATGGGAAGTTATTCCCCGCAAACCAGGACATGGTTGTATGCAAATTTATTTGCAGCAAGTTAAAAAACGCTTATCCTTGAGCAAAGTTTTACAATGTCTTTTGCAGATGTTGAAGTCCAGGTAGATTTTAGAAAACAGTCATATCATCTTAGTTTAAAAGCAAGAAAGTTAAGACAAAGTCAAGTTTCTCTTTGTTACCCTTAGAAAATTAGGGTTGCTAGTAGCAGTTGGGGCTGTTACCTGAAGCTGTAGCTTGTGTGCAGAAGTGGGTGTTGCAGCCCACCACAATTTGTCTGAGCAGTGTGCAGTGGAGTGAAAATTGCTGTTAAGTTTAGACGTTACCCAGCTGATCACTGTTTCGTTATACATCTGGTAAACTGTGAGTTGCTTTTGATTTTATTTTTGTGGTGCAAGTGGAACAATTAAGAACATGGCAAAGTAATAATTTAATATAATGGAAAGATCAATCAGCCCATGTAAATGCACCTGAATTTACAACTCATGGCCAGCTCAAGTGATCTGCAAAGTTTTATTAATATATGTTAGAAAAAGATTAAAAAAAAAAAAAGTAGGCTTGCTGTGAGTTCTGCATTAAAAGTTAATGCAGTCATCTCAAGCCATTTAATTCTTTGAATGTTGACATTGTTACTGCAGTAGCCTGACCTGAGCTTGGATGAGGAAATAGTGGTTTTTATACCAATAAATACAGTGAACTATGAAAATCTGTCTGCTGTTTTTATGTGCAAGATTTCAATTACTCTGAATATTAACATGGCTGAGAATGACCTTTAAGACAGAAGAATAGTGTGATGCAGTTGCATTAGTATATGCTATGATTTTTGTGTGCCTTGTTGTTATAATGTGTCAGCACTTATGCAAGTAGTGGGATACTTACAGTAAATTAAAATTGGGAGGAGTAAATAGTAAGTGATATTTTTTTAACTATTGATGGACTGGAAAGACTGTTCAAAAGGGAGAAGCTCTGTCACTTAAGTCTTCGAAGTGAAGAACTAAGTAGATCAGTAGGAAATAGTTCTTCTATATAGGAGTTATGAAGTTCCATGGTTTGTGTTGATATTAAAAACTAGGAGAGAGATATGATATGCTGCTGTCTTAAATTGTATGTGTGTTTATACATATAAACGTTAATTAGATATCCCTTATCTGCAAATGTTTTATCATAGAGATTTTTTGCAAAACCTTTGCCTTTGAGCTGCTTCTAAAATCGGGGAATTAGTGTCTTTAACCATCTAGGAAAATGTTGATTTCTTTTCATCTTCTGATGTGATGGCTGAAAGAATAATACTAGAGGACTGACTACAAAAACTGTGATATCTTAAAATTCCTCCTGGGGAGGTAAACTACTTTTGGTTTATGTTCTTAAATCAGATTGGAAGCGTGATTTCTTTGTTAGTGTAAGAGACTGTCTGAGACTGTGCAGGTGTGTAACTGCCTTGCCTCTGCCTCCAGCTACTTGCAGTTTTTCTTCTACCTGTTAAATGTGTAGCTTATCTTGAGCAGCTACTGGCAGCAGTGTAGCTTATGCACCATAAGGAGATCTGGGAAGTGAGCTTGAGATGTCTGAAAAAATGCTGTGATATCTTGCTTTAGTATTCTGTATTTTGCCCAGAGGAGTTTGAGTAACAAATGCAATATAAATGTAGAGATGGAGTAGATTATCCTGTTCCAGGTTCTGGGAGAGATTGACAGTACTTTAATGAGAAGAGGGGTGGGGGGAAGAACTATTTCTAGTACAAGTGGCTGCTAAAACGGATACAGAGTTTTAGAACTTCTTGCTTACATAGCTGTCTCTGGGTTGAAGTCATGGTTGGGCTTTACTTCATTTGGAATTCTTGCTCAATAATAAATAAAGTAAATAATAAATTCCTGCTCAGTAAAATAAAAAGTCTATTTTCTGGAGTAAGGACATACTAATTTTCATTTCAGGATTAGATTACTACTTCCTTTTTTAACTCCATACTAGGTCCAGGTAACAAAAACACAGGAGAGGTGTAGCTGTAAGGAGGAGGTTTGAGATATAGCAGTTAGGAAGGTGAAGGGTTGTTGGTGTCAACATGTGAAGTAGAAAAAGAGTAAGAATTTATCCTAGCTGTCTGTACTGGATCAGGGTGGGATGGAGTTTTTCTTCATAGCGGCCCATAGGATGCTGTGTTCTAGATTTGTGACCAAAACAGTGTTGATAGAACACCAGTGTTTTAGCTTTTGCTGAACAGCGCTTACCCAGTGTCAAGGCCTTCTTTTCCTTACTGTGTCGCCCCACCCCAGCTCCCTCCAGGGTGGGGTGGACCAGAGGCTGGGAGGGGACACAGCCAGGACAACTGATCCAAATCTGACCGAAAAGGTATTCCATACTGTATAATGTCATGCTCAGCAATAAAACCAGGAGTGGGGAGGAGGAGTTTTTTCCGAAGTAGCAGTTGCTCAGAGGCTGGGTAGGTATTAGTCTGCTGGTGATGAGTGATGGCTTTGCATTGTTTTGTTTCTTTGTCTCCCTCCCCCCCCCCACTTGTTAGATTGTCTTTATCTCAACCCATGAGTTTTTCTTGGTTTTGTGCTTCTGATTCTTTCCCTGATCCTGCTACGAGGGAATGAGCAAGTGGCTGGGTGAGGACTGACCTGCCATCCAGGGTCAATCCACCACACTGTCCTGGATACCTCTGGATGCTTACCTTCATTATACTTTTAAAGTGTGAACATGTTGTACCTCCTTCCCACCTTGATGCCTTCTCCACTATTTGTATAGACTTGCAAATTTCTTTATTTCAGAAATACAGTATTGACAACTGTAGCCAAGAGACAGAAAGTAGAATTAGAAGGAGCATGGTGTATTAATATCTTCCACCAAGGGGAAGTAAAATGTGTGCTGTATGTCGAACAGTTGTAGGTTCATTTCCAGTAACACTGAACTCTTCCACTGCGTTAACGATACGTAGGGCTATGGGATATTGACTAGAAGCACCTTGATCATTTCAGCTGGTGAGACCATAACCAAGGAATCTGAAACCTTGCTGTGCAAGAAAATAGGGTCGCTTTTTCTTGCAGGGCTGTGTCATTAAGGATCAATTACCACACTCCTTTATATAGAACTGTTCTTTCTGTTGGATTTCCCCCTGCCACCCCCCCCCACC